>CP139504.1:349108813-349708813 GCA_021014915.2 Artemisia tridentata subsp. tridentata | reverse complement strand
GTTCAGCATGTTCTTCCTTGCTGCGGGAGTAGATTAGGATATCGTCAATGAACACAATCACGAATTTGTCCAAGTATAGTTTGCATACTTGGTTCATCAAGTCCATGAACACTGCAGGTGCATTGGTGAGACCAAATGGCATTACTTGAAATTCGTAATGTCCGTACCGCGTTCTAAAGGCTGTCTTGGGAATGTCTTCTTTTCTGACTCTCAGCTGATGATATCCCGATCTCAGATCAATTTTCGAGTAGAAACTCGATCCTTGTAACTGATCAAACAAATCATCAATCCTGGGCAATGGATATCGATTTTTCATGGTGAGTTTGTTCAACTCCCTATAATCAATACACATTCGGAATGTTTCGTCTTTCTTTTTGACAAATAAGACCGGAGCTCCCCAAGGTGATAAACTTGGTCGGATGAATCCTTTATCTGATAGCTCTTTCAACTCCTTAGATAATTCTTTCATTTCGGAAGGTGCCAACCGATAAGGTGCTTTTGCAACTGGTGCTACCCCAGGCACTAAATCAATCTGAAATTCTACTTGTCGAACAGGTGGAATACCGGGAAAATCTTCCAAAAATACTTCAGAAAAATCCTTGACAACCAGCACTTCTTCAAGTTGTTTCTCTTTTGATTCATTCTCCGTCACCTGAACCAAAAACATGTGACATCCCTTGTTCATATACTTCACCGTCTTGATATACAAGATGATGTGCAGTCGGGTTTTACTTTGCTCGCCACAAACAATATCAGTTTCACCATTGAGTGGAATTTGGACGACCTTCTCGTCACAGATGATTCTAGCATGGTGCTTGGATAACCAATCCATGCCAATAACGACGTCAGAGCTACCAAGATGAATAGGCATGAGATCGATGGGAAAAAGCTTGTCTAGTAATGTTAGGGTGCAACCTTGGATTATCGTATTGGTGCCTATAAGGTTCCCTTTAGCTATTTTAATTTCGTACGTAGTGTCTAGTGCTACTGGGGTAATGTTAAGCAGTGAAGCAAATGAAGTAGACACAAAGCTCTTATCAGCTCTGGAATCAAATAATATTTTATCACTTTGTTGGTTTAGTAAGAATGTACCCGTGACTACGCCGGGGTCCTGTGGTGCATTCCCATCGCCTAGAACATACGCTCTTCCATGAGCAGCGTCGTTCTAATTAGTATTCTGTTTTGGGCATCGGTTCCTGTAGTACCCTTTCTCGCCACAACCGTGGCACACTATTGCTACCGGCTGTAAATTTGCACCCGTGGCTCTGCAGTCATTAGTTTTATGACCCATCTTTCGGCACTTTCCGCATTGGGCAGGACAAGGCCCAGTGTGATACATTCTGCATCGGTTACACTGGGGTAGTGTCCCGATATAGCCTCTTCCATCGGTTGGTGCAGCAACATAAGCTCTGGCTGCTTCCTATCTGCGATTCTGTTGGTGGTGGTAGTTGTTGCGATTTTGTTGGTAATTACGGTTACGGTTGTTGTTGTTGTTGTTGTTGTTGTTGTTGTTGTTGTTGTTGTTATGAGTAGTGGTTCCACGATCATCTAACTTTCACTTATGATCATTGTTTCCGGAGGTAGAACTCCGTTTGATTTCCCGTTTTAGTAATCGTTGAGCAATTGTGATGGCTTCTTCCAGAGTTGATGGTTTTGATGAGGTGATATTTCCCTCGATGCTTTGAGGCAGTCCCTCGACGTACTTCTCCAATTTCCTTTCAAGATCCGGCACCATGGTTGGGCATAGTGCAGCTAGTTCTTGGAACCTTCTATTGTAAGTTCTTATATCGTTCCCCCTCACAACCAACTGGTGGAATTCCTCCTCCAGTTTCTTAATTTCTGTACGCGGGCAGTAATTCTTTAGAATTTTTAGTTTCAATTCGGCCCAGGTAATCTGATACGCTTCCTCAATACCCATGGTCTGGGTGGTAGTGTTCCACCATGATAGTGCATCTTCCAGAAGAGTACCTGTAGCATAGGTGACCATGCAGTTGTCTGGACAGTTGCTTTTCATGAATACCGTCTCTGTACGCTCAAACCACTGAGCAAGTTCGGTTACTCCTTCTGAACCTTTGATGTAAGTTGGCTTGCAACTCATGAAATATTTATAGGTACACTTGCGAGATGCAGATGCCTCACTTTCAGCCGTTGCCCTATTGTTGCTACTCGAACGAGCTATGGTAGCTGCTTGAGTTTCAAGAGCTGCAACAACGCTATCGGCTAGAAGTTTCTCGATAGCTACTGGATTCATTGCTGGTACGGGTGTCATAGTTTCCTTTCTTGTTCGATCCATAAGTCTATTAATACCACAAGAAAACACAGATTTAGAATCTACATAATGACCATGTTAGAATAATTCGAGTAACAAGGTAATTGCATACAAGTCCTAACAATACTCGTCACAATGTGAAATCACAACCAACTAAGAATCATAAAATCAAAACATGTTTGGGGTACTATCGTAAATAAATGATCAACTCTTGGTATGGGATTGCTAAGGAACAAACTAATTCATCATCTACAAAAGCTGAAGTTCAGCAACTTTCTCTACATTCATCAAGTTTCTTCCGAAATTTTCTTTATTAAAATCTGTGATTATAGTCTAGTTATAACATTCAAAGAACCATAAGAATCATAAGTAATATCATGACATGTCTGAATACAATCACAATACATATGAACAACCACGGCAACATAAATCGACATCAATATAGTAAATCCATAACCAACAACATATATTAATAACTTGATCAGTTGTGTTACATAACAAAATGATACAAGGTCCTTTATTAATGCCTCATGCGGTAGGCTAAGATGCCTCAAAACTATAACTGATGTACAATACGTCTAACTACTAGAAGTCTCATCCATGTGCACTGTGAGCTCTGTAATCTGATCCAGAAGTCTTTGTATATCGGTCTGCTGCTGGACATGCATGTCCTCGATGAGGCTCTCTAATGTGGCGGCCCTGCGGCACACTTGTAGAACTTCTTCAATCTGCCTCTGTCTCCCCCATTGTAAAACTGTCATATGAGAGCGCGCCTCGAATATCTCTGACTAAATCCTCGTCAGACCATCCTGTAGGTCCATCATCTCGGATACGAGGTCATGTATAGTGCCGTCGACCATCTCGGGGTGGTCGAGTGATGCTCTGTCAACGATGCTCAGAAGTGTATCAATCTGCTCCTCATGACGCTCCTGTCACGTCATGATGGTGAAGGGAGTAGGTGTGCGGGAAACTGCTTCCCTGGAGCTCTCTCCATTCTCGAAGACTCGGGTTGGAGGGGTAAAACCTGGTGGGAACAGTAATGATGAATAAGTCGAATCACTGGGACCTGCTATGCGGGCCCGGCTCTGAGAGGGTAAATCCTCCTCAGGAGTCGGCACCCGTTGGTGAGGTGCAAACGGGTATGATTGAGTGAGTAGGTTAAACAAGTAGTCGGGTCTGACCGACGGTGGAGGGGGTGATGATAGTAGTGGTAGTAAAGTATTCTTAGGGGATAATGGTGGTGTCATCCTGATTATATCCAATGGTGATGTAGGGGATAGAGGTGGTGATGGTGGGGGTGGTGGTGTAGGTAATGGAGTCTCTGAATCAGCTGCAGGTAGCCACTGCTGTGTCTGCAGATACTGATCATCTGTAAGTGGAGTGTAAGTAGGAGAAACTGGACGGTTCTCCGGGTGAGGTGGTAAAATATATGTTCATCACTTTAGCAGTCGATGTGCTAGGAACTACGGGTGAAGTAATAGACGATAGAGTATCTTCGAACTCCATGTCAGATGCTATGGTGCTAATGTGAGACACTGAAGACATGGTACTGTAATAACCCTGAAAGTAGTAAATGTAAGTCATGAATAAAAATCAAGTATATGAAAGTTGATATGAAATAATCTTGTTAAGCAACACTCAAAACACGGAGTTGTGAAATATTCAGGCATGGAGGGCGTAAGGTGGTATGGTGTAAAGTGGTCCATTTTGAAAGCATAGTTATAGTCCAATGTTTAAAATATACTTTGTTCTCTATAACCATGTCTCAGATGCCAATCTGTAACACCCCCTAAATTTCTAGTTAACAGCAGAAGACTTAATTGGGGTATTACTGGAAGGATCATAGTCATAATCATAGAAAATGACTCAAAAGAGCCGTTTTGAAAGTTATTACCATTCATTTAAATAATTCAAGTACAAAAGGTTTCAAATGTTAAATATCCCACAAAAGATATAGTAGTTTGAAATGAATGATAAGTTTTATTTGACACCAAAAACCGTCAGTTTATTTTGCCCACTCCGTGCCTTGAATGCTCCGTTAATTACCTGAGATAAACATGCTAAAAGTCAACAAAATTGTTGAGTGAATTCATAGTGTTTGTAATTGTAATCAGTTTGAACACAAGTCTATAATTGCATAGAAATACAATCATATTTGAAATAGTTGGTGAAAGATACTTCATGCTATTCGTTAGAATTCTCATTATATAAATATATAATAACGTGTCGTAATTTGAATATATCGTATGAAATGTATAAATGCCCTTTATGACAAAATGTAATAAACACTTTATGGAAATACATATAGAAGTAAGTTACTGAATGGTCCTTGTAGTTAGATGGAATTTACACGTTTAAACCTAACAGTGAAACTTTTGCACCGTTAGTCCTTGGTTAGAAAACATTTACACATTTAGTCCAAAATGTTCCAATATGACATTTTATGGCTTCTGGATACTGTTTTATCATTTTCTACCCATAAGTTATCAAAATGACAGTTTGACAATAGATTATGTGAAAGTTACACTTTATACCCGATTTGTAATATATTTTGCATTTTAAGTCCAAAAATCACAAAAATTATAGATTAAGTTTTTCGAGAGTTTCTTAAGTCTCCAATAGCTTATTTAAGTTGGAAAAAACTACTTATTACTTAAAAAGTGCTTATTATTAGCTTAATGGGCTTTACCGAATTTAAAACGGGCCCATTAAGATAATTCGATCCAATGGGTTTTAGAATATTTTGGGCTTGGTTTTAGGCTTGGTTTATAGTCTTATTAACATTGCCAAACTGCTTATTTGGACTGCTTATCGATATAGCTTATTTTGAGCTTATTGGGCTTTAAAGTCCACTCGATAAAACATTTAGTTTTATAACTGTTTTCGAAAGCGATTTTCAATGAGGTTCAAAAAGGAATTTTTAGAGCTTATTTTAACTGCTTATTAGTTAGGATTATAGAGAAATAGGTCGAGCAATTTATTTGATAGGTCATTCGATTGGATTCATTTTTATGGGACGATTTCTTAACGACAATACAAAAGGTTCAAAATGATTAAAATGGCTTTTATACGTTCGATATGCAACACAAGGTTAAAATGGGTCTTGTTAAGCATTAATATGATGAAATATGATACAAATGAATGTAGTACTTGTTATCTAGCCATCTTTTGAGATAGGAGGTCATATGCATACGAAAAGTAAATAACGAGAAATTGTAAAAATAAATAGAAAGCTTGACATGAATTCGAATGAAATAAAAATGATGCATGAACCAAAGGAAAACATAAGAATATATAGGAAATGAGTTCGAATGCTTACTACACCAAAATGGTGGTGAGAAACACGTTAAGATGAACTAGAACTCGAATGGGTTTGACGTCACTTGCTAGAACGATAGCAAAAGGATCGAGATTAATGCTTTCGACTTGGAAGATGGTTCAAACGACTAGAGAAATGGTCCTTGTTCTTGAAGAGCTCGGCTTGGGAGGAAAAGGACTTAGAAAAATATGTGAAGTATAAGTTTTAAATGTAAATGAGAGTGTGTGTGCATATCCGTATATGTATGCATGTATATAACATGTATAATGTATTATAATGACCAAGTTGGGATTTGATGGGATTGTAGCAGGATTAAATAAGGATTTAGTAGCTAGCACTCGAGTATTATGATATATCTAGAGGTGTTTGTGTGATTGATTCGGCTTATAGATCAAGTGGTATGTACCAATGTTTTATTCGACACATTTAAAGGTCCAAACGACTTATTTAACGTGACCAAAAGTTTAGAAAAGGTGTATAAGGTTTATGGAATTCATTTAGGCTAGGAACAATGCAATGTCTTAGGTAAAAACTAGTTTTGTTAAATTTGGTTTATACTTGAATGAATTTGTACTCGTGTCGACTTGGATTTGCTTTGAGCCTCGTTTTATGATCAAACGTTCGAACAAGAAAGTGAGGTTTGTCATTCCTGAATCCTTGGAATGTGAAGAACTGATCTATACAAAAGGTAGTATAGGTTGTGTGTCGAAATCACACAATATCGGTGCCAAGTATTAGTGTGTAGGTTCGAAGGAAATAAAAGAATATATAAGAATTTGGATTGGGCTTGAATAATAACAGGCTTAGAAATAGTCTGTTGGGCCAAGAAATAGTAATAAGGATTCGTTTGGTTGTTTATTCGTATATTGAGTAGTCGTGGTCCGTGTGTGAGCTCGTTCAAAAGTATTTTTGAATCACGTATCAACATGTTTGAATCATTGAAATGTTATAAACAAATTTTTTAAATTTTGCTCGTAAAAATGGTTAAATGAACTGTAATGGTAATTAATACTTGATTAACATTTACAAAGTACTGGAGAATTTTACAGGTTGCTACATCTACCTCTTCTTCTAAAGAACTTCTTAAAGTCTCTATCCGCTAATGCATACTCTTCGTCTCCACTATTGGAATCCGAAGTTTCCTCATCACTATCCTCCTTTTTGGCTTTCAATGCTAGAGATCTAAATTTCTCACTTTTGCCTTCGACTATGTCAGAGTCTTTCTTGATTATCATTTCATGAACTTTCAAATTTCCTATTAGTTCATCAAGTGATAATGTTGTCAAGTTCTTTGATTCTTCAATTGTGGTGACCTTTGCTCTCCATTTTGGGTATAGAGCCCTAAGAAACTTCCTAACATAGTTCTTAATAGAATAACCTTCATCAAGAGTTTTAAGACTAGTAATAATAGTATTAAATCTAGCAAAAGCATTATAAATAGATTCATCTTCCGAAATAGAAAATTGTTCATATTGTTGCACAAGAGGATCTATCTTGTTTCTTTGACTTGATTATTACCTTGATGGGTGACCAAAAAAGTTTTCCAAATTTCTTTTGCCGTGTTGCACATAAAAATTCTTTCAAATCCCTTTTTCAGCAAAGCATTGTAAATTACCATTTTAGCCTCATCATTTTTGGCTAGTTTTCTTTTAAGATTATCACTTTGTTGATCATAAGGAATAATTTCATCCTTTTTAGTTACCGGATTCTATTCAATAGGATTTGCAACACCCCAACCCGACAAGGGTAAAGATATCACAACAATGGTTTCATATCAGATCACAAGCATTCAATCCAAAACATCATAAGTCTATAACATTAATGATAAAATAGAAAATAAGTCAACATGACTCATGCCAGAAGTGAAAACAGAAATAAACTGAAGTACATAAATCCAAAATGCCCAAACAATGGCATAACAGAATAAAAATCCAAATGGTAAAACTAGAATGTCTAAAGTCTAAGCTTCACACAAGTCGCTCTCATCCCAAAGCTAAAACCCAGCTCCTAGCTTAAGTACCTGCCGCAGGAAAAGAAATGCGGCTGAGCTACGAGAGCTCAGTGAACAGATATATAGATAACAAAAGCAGTAACGGAAACAATACAAGTAATCAGAAGTACAGATCATACAGGTATAATTAAAGTGAAGGAATAAGAGTAAGGGGAACAGTGTAAAGGGAAAAGAAAAGTAAAGGTTATAAGATAGGAAAACAGTGATCCACCACGAGCCCAGAAACAGATAATATAATAACCAAGTAACCATATCAGTAATCCAGAGGGGATGCCTCTCAAGTAACCAGATAATATGAGGGGTGTCCTCATGTATCAATATATATATGGAGTGATCAGCTCCCAGAGGTGTGAAAGACGTGTATCGCACACACCATCAGTCACCTGAGGTATACATGTAAACAGTAAATAATAACAGATAACAGAGACAGAACAAATCTAGGATGCATCCATACGCCCCAGGTGGCCCGAGTCTACCAATATACACCAAATCAGATAAAATAAAGTCAGGGACGGGATAGGTCATCTCTCTCCTAGCCTAAAGTCAAGCCATCGGTGCATCAATGACAAGGACATGAACACCTCATGCCTAGTGAGTTGGCTCGGGTATCAAACCGTGGTCAGAGTCAAATATCATATCAGAGTGTCAAAAATAAAGGTTCATGTCAAAAGGTTCACAAACAAAGGGAACATAGCAATGGCTTAGGGAATCCTAATAAGGAAAATGAAAAGCAGAAAGAAGGGAATGAAAAACCCTTACTGAAAAAGGGCAGAATATCTGTACCTTATTAGCACAGCAGAAAAGCAAGAAAGCAAACACGAAACAGAAATCAGTGCTTCTCCTTCTTCACACCTAAAGGAGTAGAAGACGGAATTACAAAGGGTTTCAAGTTTAGATTACCATTTTTAGTCATCTTTCCATTTTAAGTAACTTTCTATTTTTAGCAGGTTTCCAGAATTAGCAAGATTATAATATCACAAATTAGGTTGAGTCATTAATTAAGGATTGTTATGGTAATAAGGTCCATTTTAGCAAGTTATAAAAGTTTAGGGTTATTTATGACAAGTTCACATGGTTTAGGGTTTTAATTGTAAATTTATCTAATTCAAAGGTTTAATATGAAAATTACTTTGAGTTACTGAATTATATACTCATTTTATTCAGAATTACATTTTAATCTCTTAAGTTTCACAATTTACAATTTACACCCCTTTAGTTAATTAAATTACAATATAAAACTTATAATTACATAATTCACAATTTAACCCTTACAATTATTATATTTACACATCAAGCCCTTTATTTCACCAATTTACAGAAAATACCCTTTAAATATATATAGTGTACGACAGCCCCTTAAGTTTCGGAAATTACAAAACAAGTCCCTTATATTTACAAAACTTACAATTCGATTCATAAATTATTAACAATTACATATTAAGCCCATAAATATTCAAAATTACACATTACACCCTTTATATCATCATTTACACGAGACACCTTCAAGTTTCCAGATTTTACACTTTTAGTCCCTCTATTTTAATTTTATTTCAATTCGGCACTAAAATCACCAATAATTCTTTTCTCGCAATATTTACACATAGGACCCTCATTTTATAATTTATACGAGTTGTACCTGGTCTAAAATACATTACAAAATTATCCCCCAAGTTTCAGAAATTACAAAACAGCCCCTTTTAATTCCATTTCCAAATCGGTAAACATTTTTATTAACAAACCTAACCCTAATTGATCCCAATCATTAAACCAATAATTATGTAATCATAGTATTGCATTAAATGTCTAGATTTCATCACATAAACCCTAATCCTAATTGGTTCTAGGGTTTTCTTATTCTTTCTTTACTTTTTACAAAACCCGATTGAAACACAAAATTAACCACGATCAATCTAAGCTTCAATAAATCAAAAGATCATTTTTCCAGAGTCATTTGGGTCGTATAGGTCTCAAATAAAATAGGTGTTGCACCCAGAAAAATCGCATGAATCCGTTTGTATTTTATTTACATTTTTGATCTCAAGTTTTCATTCGATCATATAAGCTTGCATGATTCGATTTTATTAATTTTTATGAGTCATATGTGATCAATTTAACATCAGAAAAATATCAAAACAATTTTAGAACGTGCGGATTTGTTGTAAGGATTAATTACCTTTCGGATGAATAAAATCGACCAAGAAAATATACCACGATCGAACCAGCTATTCCACAACCCAAAATTTATTTTTCCCAGCCTCCTTGGCGCTTGATAAACACCAAAAAAATGCAAGACCTCTTCCAGAAAATCGGATGGAGTGTGTGTGATTTTTGGTTATCGATTTAGGGTTTTTGGCTAAACAAAATTAGGGAGTAAATAAAATAATGAAAAGGCCGTGATTTAGGGGGAGGGATGGGCTGAGTACTCGGCCAAGATATGACCAAATGAAAGGTTTCAATTTTTGTTATTATTTCCTAATTTAAATTGTAATTATCTTGATTTAATTGATTTATGAATATAAATAATAAACAAAAGGTAAATTTCGGTATTTACATATGTGTTAAGGTATAACAAACATTTTTGGACATGCATAAATATTAAATGGTTGTCTCAGAAATTAATTTGCTTCATATATAGTTCGTTTTCAGAAGTTTGGAATCAATTCAGAATTTTTATAAGTGATTTAATTATGTTTTATGGTTTCAGGGGTAATTTGGTCATTTTACAGGTTATCTAAATTTCAGGTATTACAACTTCTTCCCCACTAACAAAAAAATTTCGTCCTCGAAATTTGCAGAAAGCAGAAAGAAAAGAGAGCAGAAAACAAAACAAGACATACCAGATTAAAACGAGAATTGTGGATAACTAGCTCGTATCGATTCCTCGGTTTCCCAGGTAGCCTCACGCTCCGGGTGATTCTTCCAAAGAATCTTTACGAACGGAATAACTTTGTTTTGCATGACTCGTTCCTGACGGTCCAGAACTGCTTCCGGTTCTTCAGACAAAGACATATCAAGGCGGATCTGATCGAGCGGATAAGATACTACATGCAATGGATGGTAATTGTATCCCCTCAGAAGAGATACATGGAAAACATTATGCACATGAGATAGCTGAGGAGGTAAAGCCAGACGATAAGAAACCTCCCCAATACGCTCCAGAATTTCAAACGGTCCAATAAATCGAGGACTCAACTTGCCCTTGATTCCAAAACGCTTGACACCACGGAAAGGAGATACTTTCAGAAATACCCGATCACCTACATTAAATTCCAGATCACGACGGTGCTTATCAGCATAACTATTCTGACGAGCACGCGCCTCTTTCAATTTCTCCCTAACCACAACTACCTTTTCATTAGTGATCTCAATCATTTCAGAACCCTCAATCAGACGTTCACCTACCTCATTCCAACAAACAGGAGCCCTACATTTCCTACCATACAACATCTCGAAGGGAGCCATTCGGATACTCGTGTGCCAACTGTTATTATACGCAAACTCCACTAAATACAAATACTCATCCCAACTACCCGTCCATTCCAAAGCACAAGATCGCAACATATCTTCCAAGGTCTGAATGGTCCTCTCAGACTGACCATCAGTTTCGGGATGAAATGCAGTACTAAACTTAAGGCGAGCGCCCCAAGTTTTATGAAGTCCCTTCCAGAAACGCGAAGTGAAACGAGGATCACGATCGGAAACAATAGACGAAGGCATACCATGCAATCGAACAATCTCCTGCTGAAAAATCTCCGCCAACCTACTAACACTATAACTCATACGGATAGGTAAGAAATGAGCAGATTTAGTTAGCCGATCAACGACCACCCAAATCGCATCATGTCTTTTACGAGTCAAAGGCAGACCAGAAACAAAATCCATGGAAATTTCATCCCATTTCCATGCAGGAATCTCCAAAGGCTGTAACAGACCACTAGCTCGCTGATGCTCAATCTTAACTTGCTGGCAGGTCATACATCTAGCAACAAATAACGCCACATCTTGCTTCATACCGTTCCACCAGAAATGCTGTTTAAAATCCCGATACGTCTTGGTAGACCCAGGATGAATAGAGAAAGGAGAACTGTGAGCCTCAGTCAACACAGCCTCATGCAAGTCAGAATCATTAGGCACGCATAAACGATCCTCATACCAGACAACCACATCATCATCAACCTTAAACTCAGTTTGCTTACCCTCTTCAATATTTTGAACAATAGCCCAAAGCTCACCATCATCTTTCTGAGCCTCTTTAATACGCAACATCAGATTCGACTCAATTTTCAGACTAGCCCAGTAACCAATATCACGCCGAACACACAACTCGACATCCAAACGCTCCAAGTCCCTGAGAACACGCGGATCAATCTCCAAACTAGCAATCATTCCAGATTTCCGACTAAGTGCATCAGCAACCACATTAGCCTTACCTGGATGATACTGGATGTTCGTGTCATAATCCTTCAGAAGTTCTAACCATCTCCTCTGTCTCATATTAAGCTCCTTCTGAGTAAAGATGTATTTGAGACTCTTGTGATCGGTGAAGATATCACACGATTCGCCATACAAGTAATGTCTCCAGATTTTCAATGCAAAAACAACCGCTACTAACTCCAGATCATGAGTTGGATAATTTTCTTCATAGGGTTTCAATTGCCGAGAAGCATAGGTAATTACCTTGCCGTGTTGCATAAGCACACAGCCCAAACCCTTCTTAGAAGCATCACTATAGATTTGGAAACCCCCAGAACCCGAAGGTAAAGTCAATATAGATGCAGACACCAATCGCCTTTTCAACTCTTCAAAACTCTGTTCACGTTCATCTGTCCATACAAACTTTTCACCCTTCCGCATCAATTGAGTCAAAGGCAAGGCCAACTTAGAAAATCCCTCTACAAAACGCCTGTAGTAGCCAGCTAATCCCAGAAAACTCCTGACTTCAGTCACAGTGGCAGGTCTCGGCCATTTTGTGATAGCCTCAACTTTAGATGGACCCATGGTGATACCATCTGCAGACACAATGTGAACAAGGAAAGCTACTTGGTTCAGCCAGAACTCACACTTAGAAAATTTCGTGAACAATTTCTGCTGCCTCAGAATACCCAGAACAATACGCAAGTGCTGTTCGTGCTCCTCAGATGATTTAGAATACACCAGAATATCATCAATGAAAACGATGACGAACTTATCAAGAAATTCATGAAAGACCCGATTCATCAAATCCATAAACACAGCAGGAGCATTTGTTAAGCCAAAAGGCATAACCAGAAACTCATAGTGTCCATAACGGGTACGGAAAGCAGTCTTAGAGACATCCTGCTCTTTAACTCGCAATTGGTGATAACCAGATCGCAAGTCGATTTTAGAGAAAACTTTAGCTCCTTGCAGCTGATCAAACAAGTCATCAATACGAGGAAGCGGATAACGGTTTTGGATGGTAATACGATTCAACTCACGATAATCAATGCACAACCGCATACTACCGTCCTTCTTCTTCACAAACAGAACAGATGCGCCCCACGGAGATACACTAGGCCGAATAAAACCACACTCTAGCAACTCTTCCAGTTGCTCCTTTAATTCTTTCAATTCAACGGGTGCCATCCGGTATGGAGCCTTAGAGATAGGTTCGGCACCGGGAATCAGATCAATAGAAAATTCCACTTCTCTAGCCGGAGGAAGACCAGGAAGTACTTCGGGGAAAACATCAACAAAATCCCGAACAATGGGAACACTAGAAATATCAGGACTCTCAATAGATGAATCTTTAACCGAGGCCAGATAACCTTGACAACCATGAGACATCAAGGTTCGTGCTTTCAAAGTATAAATGATTTTAACAGTTTTCAGAGGGCGAGACTCATGATACACGAATTCAGGATTATTCAGATCACCAAAAATCACATTTCTGGCGTGGCAGTCAATGGTTGCTCGATGAGAAGCCAAGCAATCCATACCCAGAATGACATCAAAATCAATCATGTCCAGAGGAAGTAAATTTGCCGGACGAATCCGATCATCGAAGCGTAATGGACAGTTCAAATATTCATGGTCGATAAGGATATGATTTTTCATTGGGGTAGATATAGCAATTTGGTTATTTAGTGGTGTTGAAGGTATATTCAGTTTCTTAGCTAGTTTCACAGATATGATAGAATGTGTTGCTCCGGTGTCAAAAAGCGCGTAAACAGTAAAATCACCAATATACAGAATGCCAGTAATGGTACCTGACGCCTTAGCTGCCTGGTCACGAGTGGTCGAAAACACACGACCTGTGTTCGGTAGGGGAGGAGGAGGAGGAAGAAGATAGTGCCCAGCTTGTGCCGGATTCTGCTTAGGATAGTCCCGCACTCGATGCTCAGCCGATCCACATCTAAAACAAGTACCCGAAGCCTTACGACACGCCCCAGAATGACCTTTCCCACATGTAACACAGATAGGATGAGAAGGTAAACTCTCAGTTGGTCCCCTCTGAGAACCCGATCCAGAACCCCGACTATGCTGACTCTGCTAAGAACCCCGACGCGGGTTGTTACCACCATGACCCTGCCGGTCATTCCCATACCTACCAGAATCCCGTCGATCCTGACTCCTGTGCTCCTGACGCCTCTGATCATATCCCTGGTCCTGACGACCCCTCTGATCATATCCCTGGTCCTGACGACCCCTATAATCCTGACTCTGGCCCTGATGACCCTGCCCCCTGTAGTTCACCCGATTTCCATCCCTGTCTCTCTTATTCGAACCTCCATCAGCATGCAACATCTCAATGTTGCGGGCATCATTCGCAACTGCAGCAACATCCTCATACTCGGTGTTCACAATACGATCCAACACCCACTTCTTCAATGCCCATTTAAAGTGTTTAGCCTGACGAAAAGCATTACCCGTAACCTCTGGTCCAACAAAACTAGCCAGCCTCATGAACCTCTGCATGAATTCCCCAGACGATTCTCGCTCCAACTGACGAATAGACCCATACTCACGTTCGTACCTCTGCTGCTCAGACACCGGAATATACTGCTTATAGAATATGCCACAAAAATCCTCCCAAGAACAAGTATCAGCGAAATCCTCTTCCTGTGACTGAACATACGCTGTCCACCAACTCAGCGCATCACTCTCCAGTTTAAACGTAGCCAAGCGCGTCTTGAATTCATCCGCGTAACCCAAGACCCTAAACAACTTCTCAACATGAGTGATCCAGTCCTCTGCCTCAGTGGGAGTGGCAGCAGACCTGAAAGATAGAGGCTTGAGCTTATTGAACCTTTCGATCCAAACATGAATACCAGCAGGTGGAGCAGTGGGTGGAGCACCGCCACCACCACCACTTGATGAACCCGCACCATTTCTGATGTTATTGGTGACTTGGGTCACCAACTGAGGAAGAGCAACAGCCATCGCATCGGCTATCATGGCCTCGAAATTAGGGCCATCCTGTCCATCAGTGTACTGGTAAAACGCATATTCACCATCTGAACGATCACGAAAATGATTAGCAAACTCAAACAGAATATGACAGAGCAGATTAAGAATATATGACAGAGCAAAACAGGAAAAGAGTGCGCGAAAGGAAACCTAATTTCTACCCAATCCTCACAGGTCATGAGCCTAAGCTCTAAGGGTTTCGGATGCCTATGCTCTGATACCATAAATTGTAACACCCCAACCCGACAAGGGTAAAGATATCACAACAATGGTTTCATATCAGATCACAAGCATTCAATCCAAAACATCATAAGTCTATAACATTAATGATAAAAGGGAAAATAAGTCAACATGACTCATGCCAGAAGTGAAAAAAGAAATAAACTGAAGTACATAAATCCAAAATGCCCAAACAATGGCATAACAGAATCAAAATCCAAATGGTAAAACTAGAATGTCTAAAGTCTAAGCTTCACACAAGTCGCTCTCATCCCAAAGCTAAAACCCAGCTCCTAGCTTAAGTACCTGTCGCAGGAAAAGAAATGCGGCTGAGCTACGAGAGCTTAGTGAACAGATATATAGATAACAAAAGCAGTAACGGAAACAATACAAGTAATCAGAAGTACAGATCATACAGGTATAATTAAAGTGAAGGAATAAGAGTAAGGGGAACAGTGTAAAGGGAAAAGAAAAGTAAAGGTTATAAGATAGGAAAACAGTGATCCACTACGAGCCCAGAAACAGATAATATAATAACCAAGTAACCATATCAGTAATCCAGAGGGGATGCCTCTCAAGTAACCAGATAATATGAGGGGTGTCCTCATGTATCAATATATATATGGAGTGATCAGCTCCCAGAGGTGTGAAAGACGTGTATCGCACACACCATCAGTCACCTGAGGTATACATGTAAACAGTAAATAATAACAGATAACAGAGACAGAACAAATCTAGGATGCATCCATACGCCCCAGGTGGCCCGAGTCTACCAATATACACCAAATCAAATAAAATAAAGTCATGGACGGGATAGGTCATCTCTCTCCTACCCTAGAGTCAAGCCATCGGTGCATCAATGACAAGGACATGAACACCTCATGCCTAGTGAGTTGGCTCGGGTATCAAACCGTGGTCAGAGTCAAATATCATATCAGAGGGTCAAAAATAAAGGTTCATGTCAAAAGGTTCACAAACAAAGGGAACATAGCAATGGCTTAGGGAATCCTAATAAGGAAAATGAAAAGCAGAAAGAAGGGAATGAAAAACCCTTACTGAAAAAGGGCAGAATATCTGTACCTTATTAGCACAGCAGAAAAACAAGAAAGCAAACACGAAATAGAAATCAGTGCTTCTCCTTCTTCACACCTAAAGGAGTAGAAGACGGAATTACAAAGGGTTTCAAGTTTAGATTACCATTTTTAGTCATCTTTCCATTTTAAGTAACTTTCTATTTTTAGCAGGTTTCCAGAATTAGCAAGATTATAATATCACAAATTAGGTTGAGTCATTAATTAAGGATTGTTATGGTAATAAGGTCCATTTTAGCAAGTTATAAAAGTTTAGGGTTATTTATGACAAGTTCACATAGTTTAGGGTTTTAATTGTAAATTTATCTAATTCAAAGGTTTAATATGAAAATTACTTTGAGTTACTGAATTATATACTCATTTTATTCAGAATTACATTTTAATCTCTTAAGTTTCACAATTTACAATTTACACCCCTTTAGTTAATTAAATTACAATATAAACCTTATAATTACATAATTCACAATTTAACCCTTACAATTATTATATTTACACATCAAGCCCTTTATTTCACCAATTTACAGAAAATACCCTTTAAATATATATAGTGTACGACAGCCCCTTAAGTTTCGGAAATTACAAAACAAGTCCCTTATATTTACAAAACTTACAATTCGATTCATAAATTATTAACAATTACATATTAAGCCCATAAATATTCAAAATTACACATTACACCCTTTATATCATCATTTACACGAGACACCTTCAAGTTTCTAGATTTTACACTTTTAGTCCCTCTATTTTAATTTTATTTCAATTCGGCACTAAAATCACCAATAATTCTTTTCTCGCAATATTTACACATAGGACCCTCATTTTATAATTTATACGAGTTGTACCTGGTCTAAAATACATTACAAAATTATCCCCCAAGTTTCAAAAATTACAAAACAGCCCCTTTTAATTCCATTTCAAAATCGGAAAACATTTTTATTAACAAACCTAACCCTAATTGATCCCAATCATTAAACCAATAATTATGTAATCATAGTACTGCATTAAATGTCCAGATTTCATCACATAAACCCTAACCCTAATCGGTTCTAGGGTTTTCTTATTCTTTCTTTACTTTTTACAAAACCTGATTGAAACACAAAATTAACCACGATCGATCTAAGCTTCAATAAATCAAAATATCATTTTTTGAGAGTTATATGGGTCGTATAGGTCTCAAATAAAATAGGTGTTGCACCCAGAAAAATCGCATGAATCCGTTTGTATTTTATTTACGTTTTTGATCTCAAGTTTTCATTCGATCATATAAGCTTGCATGATTCGATTTTATTAATTTGTATGAGTCATATGTGATCAATTTAACATCAGAAAAATATCAAAACAATTGTAGAACGTGCGGATTTGTTGTAAGGATTAATTACCTTTCGGATGAATAAAACCGACCAAGAAAATATACCACGATCGAACCAGCTATTCCACAACCCAAAACTTATTTTTCCCAGCCTCCTTGGCCCTTGATGAACACTAGAAAAATGCTAGACCTCTTCCAGAAAATCGGATGGAGTGTGTGTGATTTTGGTTATCGATTTAGGGTTTTTGGCTAAACAAAATTAGGGAGTAAATAAAATAATGAAAAGGTTGTGATTTAGAGGGAGGGATGGGCTGAGTACTTGGCCAAGATATGACCAAATTAAAGGTTTCAATTTTTGTTATTATTTCCTAATTTAAATTGTAATTATCTTGATTTAATTGATTTATGAATATAAATAATAAACAAAAGGTAAATTTCGGTATTTACATATGTGTTAAGGTATAACAAACATTTTTGGACATGCATAAATATTAAATGGTTGTCTCAGAAATTAATTTGCTTCATATATAGTTCGTTTTCGGAAGTTTGGAATCAATTCAGAATTTTTATAAGTGATTTAATTATGTTTTATGGTTTCAGGGGTAATTTGGTCATTTTACAGGTTATCTGAATTTCAGGTATTACAGGATTAAAGTCACCCTCGGTAATAACATGCCAAAGATCAATGTCTTTTGATTTCACATACGTTTCGAATCTTGTTTTCCAATAGATAAAACAATCGGTTTCAAAAAGTGGTGGTCTTTGCATAGATTTTCCTTCTTGATACCTTTCGAAATCCATTGATCGATTCAAGTTTTAAAATATAATTTACTTTAAAATCTTGCCTAACCTGGCTCTGGTACCAATTGTGGAAAACTAGAAGGGGGGTTGAATAGTTTTACCGGTTTTTTGTTAGTTATAAAAGTTTACTTGTGAAAAACGTGATTCAATTCTTTTGTGAAATCAATCAACACCAATATGAACACTAAGCTATACTATTTGACATAAACAATAAGTATAAAGAAATGAGATGGAAAGATCAAACCGAGACAACAAGATTTATAGTGGTTCGGTCACGAAGCTCTTCTTCGCCCTACTCCACTCCCCGAGTACCCAACTCGAGAGTTCTGAGCACTATGTCAACAAAGCTCTCTTCAAGCGGAGAAAACCGTACAACGTCGCTTATCACAATTTCCGACACTAAGCTAAATGTTGAGTACTAATCTAGCTAGTACCAATCTCACTCACAATCCACACGATCCTAACTTCTCACATGATCTACACGATCCTTACTAATCACACGATCAACACGATCCTCACACTCTACTCTTGATCCTCTAGATCAACACACTAACACACAAACTACAAGAGATCTCCAAGATCTCAACAAGATCACAATGATCCACACAAGATGACTAAACAAGACTATGACACTTGATGTATATCAAGATACAACAAGTAAACTACAAGTAATGCAAGTGCACTACACAAAGACTCTAACACCTTGTATCTTCTTGATACTTTGTGTTCTTCTCTTGAGTAATAAAGGAATGAAGGTGATCTTTGGTTGGATGAAAGGATCACTCTTTAAACAAAAGAAAACTAACTAATGATCAATGAAATGTAAGTGTGAGTGAGGAATTAAACTTAGAAAGTTTTGTGTGAAAAAAGGATGCCAAAAAACTATAAAGTGGACTAGTATTTATAGGTAGGGAAAATATGCCCGTTACAGTGGGATGGTACCACTAAATACCACACGGTACCACTAAATTTAGTGGTACTGTGCCAGACAAGAGACGCTCCATTTTTTGTTTTTAGTGGTGAAAGTTTATTTGGGGACGTTTGGAACTGATTTGGGGGGAAAAATAGCTGTTATGATTTTTAAACTTATTTTTCCAATTAAAACATTTCTTTATAATTCAAAAATGATTTTTAACATGTATTTTTGAAAAAATGTTTTGTCACATTAAAAATGTGAAGTTTAAAACACAAATTCACTTCTTTGATCATTTTTCAAGTTGTAAATTTGTTTGTTCTTACCTAGAGTGATTTACGTAGAAACGGGATATTTCGACTAGAAACTTGTTTACACTAATTTTGATGTAGAGTGTTTTCACATTTTGTTATCATCAAAACGTGGAGTTATCGACAGATATAAATAACGTTTTTAGGACATTATTTGCATCAACAATATGGATTCTTGAGAGTTATCCCAACAGCAAGTCATGGTGGAACAAAGACTCGAGTAAGATCCTACGTGGTCTTTCATGGTCAAAGGGTAAAATGTTCCGAAAACGTGATTATAATCTACTGTTTGGTCCAGTAAGCATTTCCATTATTTTTTGTTATTTTTCAAATAATTTACGACTTATGTATATTTGTTTTTGACATTACAATAATCTGTTACCCAGGGTTCGAATCCAGTATTAGAACTTGTTACAACTAGTGAAGAAAGGTTGCAACCATGGTTTGTACGTAGTAATGATTATTTTATGGAGTTGGATCTTATTCAAAGCCATGTAGCAGACGTTAAAGATGATGCCATTGTTGAAAGACCAGACGTTGCTGTTGAGGTAAATTGTAAATTTTGAAAAAAATTTGTTTGATCCTAAACCCTTTAAACATTGAGACATAAAATATTCATGTACATTAGCATAAATTATAATAAATGCAGGTAGAAATATGCCATTTGAAGAAATCTGTACTTGATACCTAAATAGACAATTATACTTAAAAATGGTTAACCTATATAGACAACTATATATGCCATTTGCGAATATGTACTTCAAAACATAAGATTAGGGCCTCAACTATAAAACCTTTTAAGCATTAAAGTCTTAATAAATGCAGGTAGTTGACAAAAGGTTTAACTTTAATACTATACATATAATGTATAACTAGAAAGTTTTGTACCACTTGGGGTCTATGACCATACTTCAAACTTATTTTGTCTATTTTATTAACTTTTCCCACAACATTGATAGCAATTTACATTTTTTTGTAGGTACATGTAGGTGCAGAAGATGGAGAGATACATGTAGATGCACAAGAGCGAGAGGTACAATTAGCTGGACCACAAGAAAACTCTAAACAATCTTACATCATTTGGATCTTTGGGGTGATCTAATGTGGCAATTCAGACCGCCCAATGCTGATTGGGCTATGGCCGGTCCATCTTTCTCGTCTACTCTTCTCCAGGGAACTATGCGTCCCTACTACGCCACCGGAGAACGGTATCCTTTGCCATGGTCTAGTGTTGACAAGGTGGGTATATAAACGCCATTTTTTCTTGTGAATATTTGTCTTTTTTTTTGTAATCATAGTATTTTTGTTTTCAAATGTAGGTCTACTTTCCTGTTAATGTTCCATCGGACCTGGTTTCTCACACAGTTAGAAATTAGTACCGGAGTCATAGCTATTTACGATTCACTTGGTATGCCAGACCCAGAGACCAGAAAGGACAATTTAAAGATGAGGGCCACTTTCGAGATAATTCTCCCAAAGTATCTAGAGTCGTTTAAAGTTTTCGAAGCCAAATCCATATCTGCTTCAAATTATAAGATCACTTTTCGAGTGGCTGTGGATTTTGGGTATGCATTTTTTTGCACAGGTTGGGTAACAACTTGAGTATGAGGGTTGATGATCCTCTTTAGGTAGCGTTAGCGTATCGAGAGCACATGGTCAGATACTTTTGGAAGTATAAGGTGTTTGTTAATACAAAGGGTGAATAGATTATGATTTCTATGTTGGTTGTAATTTTTTGGTAGTCTAAACTAATGTAACTACAACATGTAACTTGGTCTGAGATGGTTGAGTCATGGTAGGATGTATGTTTAACTACTGTAGGTTTTTGTATATTGGTTGTGCGTTTCTGTAAGCACTGCTTTAACAATTATAGGTTTTTGTATATTGATTGTGGGTTTCTGTATATTGATTGACTGTTTAACTATGTAGTGCACCCCAATTGTGAATGCATGTGATGTGCACTAAAAACAAGACATTAACTTGTAAACAGCCATTACCAGTTTACTATAACCCAGTACATAACACTTGTTGCTAAAACAAAAGCAATGAAGAGAACAACCAAAGAGAAAACAAATACAACTTTGTCATGAACTTTCACTTTTGACTTGATAAAAGTCAACTCCTCCAACATTTTCATCATCAGTTCATTTTGTGAAACTGCAACAGCTTCATTGGAAACTGTACTCTTTCCCATCTTCTTGTATATCTTCTTTTCCTTATGTTCTTTGTAAAACAAATCTTTGTAGTATTTACTTGGTAGCTCCGGGTCTATGAACCCATAAAATTTACATTTCTTGTCCTTGTCCTAAACAAATTATGTTTTACATTCAGATATTCAACATAACAATTTAAAAAAGTATAATAAAATTTTGGGATAATAATCTTACCCATATGGGACAAGCCTTGAATCTTCTACCAGGATTTGTTGGGGTCCAAGAAGTTTTTTCTTCGACTGGTAATGGTTTTGGACATACGCAATGTGTAACATTGATGTAGTATTCCATGGTCCTTTGATTTGATTTGGAAGTGGAAGAAGCGGACGCCATTCTTTAAGTGATTTGCCCAATCTTTTGACAAGCATTTATAGATAGTAAATGAGAGGGAAAGGAAAGTTTGGAGGGAAATATAGAGTGCAAATGAGAGGGAAATGAAAGTTTGGAGGGAAATTTTTAAGCGACTTCTCAATTGAGCGACTAGATAGTACAATTATAAGTGATTGGTACTTGGGTTTCTGCATAATCCCACAACACAAATCAGGCAAAATTGGTGATATTTTCACAGGCCAAATAAAATGAATTCAACTAATTTCTCAAAATTCAAAGTTTTATTGGAATTTCAAAAATCAATTCATGGAGTTTTACTTCTAGTAGACGTTAATTACCTCAACTTGGTAAAGTATGTCAAGAAAAAATACGAGATTACATATAAGAGCATCAGTTTACACTACATATCCGGATCCAACAAGATTGATGTATGTGACGATAATGACGTTGCCTTCTTTGTTACTGAAATATGTTGCAAGCATACCATGGTTCAGACACTATTCATCAAACTTATCCAGCAAACTTTGGAGGTAAACCGTCTTCTTCTTCTAAGCCTCTTGATATCGATCTTAATGTTTCTTTGTTCCCTAAAGAATGAGATTCTAAAACACCGACAATTGAAAATCATAATAATGAGCGCGCAGGCGAACACGTGAATGACAATGTTCAGCCTCGTTGGCAGAAATGCACATTTGAAAATATACCTATCCCACCCCATGCACCTGATCCTATAATTAAAATGGTTAATACCCTTAAACACGCTATGATATCTAAAGTAAAGCAGGGTGGTCGGTTTCATGATAAGGAAGCATGCATTTATTCAATAGGAATAAAAGCTTTAACAGAACATTTTGAGTATAAGGTAATTAAGTCTGGTAAGACTAGGTTCAGTGTAAATTGTGTGGAAAAGGATTGCAACTGGAACATTCACACACGAAAAAGTATTATAACACGTAAATTATATGCGTCAAGCATTAACGACGTGCATACATGTTCCCGAACTAGAATTAATCCTAATCATCGAAACGCTACCCAAAAATTATTGGGTCGCATACTTTTGGACAAACTGAAGGATAGCAGAAGGATCTATACAGGTAAGGACATACAAAAAGATTTGAATATTGAGTGGAAAATTTTCGTTTCTTATAAACGAGCTTGGGGTGGGAAAAAAATTGCATTACAGTTGGTAAACGGTTGCCCTATGGAATCTTTTGAGCAGTTACCGTATTATTGTTATACCTTAAAGTTGGAAAATGAGGGGACGGTAACACACATTGAGACAGATGATGAAGATCGATTTAAGATGTTATTCATAGGGTTCGGTGTTGTGGTAAGCTTCTCTTAAATTCTCTTAAATTTTTTTAATTTTTACCTTCATTATTATGTACATAGTATTCAATAACCAATATATTCTTTAATAAAATAGATTCAGAGCTTCTTGGGTTTTTCGCGGCCATTGATAATAATTGATGTCGCACATCTTAAAGAGAGATACCTTGGAACAAATATGGTTGCTGTTGGAATGGACGGAAACAACCAGATCATACCTATTGCCACTGGTGTTTGTCAAGGTGAGACCAACGAATCATGGTCTTAGTTTAGGAGTAAACTTAAAGAATGCATTGGTGATGTTACCGATTTGGCCATAATCTCTGACAGACATCCGACAATTGCACATGCATGTAGTACCGTTTTTCCTAATGCCTTTCATGGGTATTGTTGTCGTCATTTAATGATGAATTACAATTTGAAGAGTAGAAAGTGGAAGGCTATATATTGGAGGACATGCAAAGCATACATAGAGAGGGAGTTTGATGATTCAATCTCTAAGATTCAAGGCTTAAAACCTGAAGTTTATAGAAAACTAGAAGAAGCTGGATTTGGTAAGTGGTTACGGGCTTATTGCCCTGCAAACAGGTACAATTATTTGACCTCAAATAGTGCAGAATCAGTAAACTCTTTGACCGCAAATGTTCGGAAAGTTCCAATAACCACGCTAATGGAGTACTACAGAAAGCTTCTACAAACTTGGTATTGTGATCATCGAGCAAAATACAAAGGTAATTCATAAAATTTGTGTATTATGTTTTGTTTAACATTTCATATATGTAAGAGTATTTTATTTTTTAATTTTAGATGCACCAACGGATGAACTTACTGACTGGGCAGCTGCAAAAGTAAATGATAGAATGGTAAAGAGCACTACTTGGGTTGTTAACGGGATTGAGATGTTCAAAATGTACCAAGTTACTAATTCACGAGAAGTTCATATTGTTGACTTTGATAAAAAAGAATGAAGTTGCCGTAAATGGCAACTATCAGGTTTACCCTGTGGGCATGTCTGTGCTGTGTCTAGAGCTGAAGGTTTGAATAACAATAGCAGTTGGGCGTTAAAATGGTTTAAGAATACAACACTTAAAAATACGTACCAAGAAAAGGTGTATCCTTTAAAAGATATGAAACAGTGGCGTACTCCTGATGACTTGCAAGTGGTAAAATCACCACTTATGAATAAGCAGCAAGCTGGAAGGCCAAAAGAGAAAGACCGTATCCGATCACAAGGGGAGGAACCAAAAAGCACAAAATGTACGAGGTGTGACAAGAAAGGATACACAAGAAAGTCATGTACTGTACCATTGGTCCAAAAAAGGTAATTGTTTTTCTTTAGTGTAATGTACACATTTTTGTTATTTAGTTTATAGTATAATTGTTGTTTCAACTAACGTTACATCTCAGAAACGTAAAAGAAACACAAAATCGTGCACCCCAACTAACGAGGAGGCAGTGGAACAACAAGGACAGGAAGTACAAAGCACTCGTAAAGCAGTCGAACAGAGAGAACCGAATGCTGAGTCAAACAACACTTTTATATGGAATTGTGAATCACCTACTCCTCAAAGCAACATTCCTAACAACAATAGTCAGCCACAACTTGGGTCGTCAAATAATGTCAATGTTCCTAACAACAACAGTCAGTCACAACCGGGGTCCTCAGGTCATCTGAACTTTGTTCATTTGGATGATTTCTAGCGTATTATATTGAAGTTGTAACTTAGCATCTGAACTATGATAGCATGGATTGTGATATGATATGTGCCTACCTAATATGCCTTTCTTATTTTTGTGTGAGCAGTCATGTATGGTTATCTCAGTTGTTTGTAAGATATTGCATTCAATAAAACTTGTTATTTATGTTATATAAAATTTGAATACTTACCTTTTTGCTTGTTTGGATCTGTTGGATTGTCTTTTAACTCCGTAATCTAATGTACATTCGTCTTGTTTCTTGGTCTGAGATGAAACAGGCAAACCTGTCGCATTTCAATTTAATTTAAGTTAGCGCTTGTTTTGCTTTACTGCTTGCTATTCCAAGTTCATCTAAAAGTTCAAACAACATCAGTATACCTTTTTAATTGCTTTACTGCTTGCTATTCCAAGTTGATCAATAATGTTATCTTGTCCAATCATAAGCGTTTCAATTTTATGAACAAAAAAATTATTAGTTTTGAAGCTAAAGTTATCATCTCGGTAAGATTACTGAACTTGAATCTGATCTACAAACTTGTTCTGAATTCATCTTGTTCAACTCAGTCCACGCAGTTCTAATAACTCATGCCTAATATCCACAGTTTGTTAACAATACTAGAACTATAAAAACATAAATAAAGTAACAAAACATTAATTGCAAATACATACTAACATCAAATTATATTTATAACAGCATAACCACTTAATACAAAAACATGATTATCATTGATAACCATGTAATTACATCATAATACTTCAAACTAAGACGCTTCCCAACCAAACCTTAACATAACATCACTTGCCTAAAAGATAACCATTAAATTACATAACTTGCCCAAAAGATATGCACCACACCTAACCAAACCCTAACATAACCTAAAACCCCAAATTAACATCTACAAAGCATAAACGACTGACCAACAAAAGAAACCCCAAAAACCACAAATGCAACACATCAATGTTGCATCATCTCCATTTTATCAATGAAGGCAACCAAATCACGAATGCACACACGCTTTTGTTAAGCAACAAGGAGTAGCCTAGCAATGTCACACAGATCTTCAGTATTCATTCGCCTCATGTCGTCAATACTTTTTAGAGACGAGTCTTACCCACAAAGAAGTAAAAGTTCCTCAATCGTTTTACTCCTACAATCAACACGAGCACTGATTTCAGAAGCTTTGGACCTAAGATCTGATTCATCATGAACAGTGTCTTTAAGTTCTTCCCAGTAATGTACAAGCATCATGTCTTTAACTACCCTGGATTTGGCAACTTTTTCTAATTGATCGCAAATTGTTAGGGAGGTAGCCATTTTTTTGAAAGAGATTGTGATTTTATTTTGGAACAAATTTGGTAAGAGAAACTGTGGTGGATGATCAAATGAATGAGTAGATGTTTATATAGAAAAGTAATGATGAAACAAAAAATATCTGTAACATCGAGACACACAAAAACTGAACAAGCGCCTCTTCCCTTTTCCCATGCAACAAATTTTGTACTATCATACGTTTTAAATTTTTCGTTTTCTTCCTTCTTTTTATTATTATTATTATTATTATTATTATTATTATTACTATTATTATTATTATTATTATTATTATTATTATTACTATTATTATTATTATTATTATTATTATTATTATTATTATTATTATTTTTGTATGAATAGACATAAAACTTGTAGTGATTTTCAATTTTGATATTGTAATGTTTATAGAATGGAAAAATGTTGTATTTTTTAAAATAATTACACAACAATCTTTTAGAAAATAGGTAACCAAAAAGCACAACAATCTTTTATTAAGTACAATACCCTATTAAACTGACATAATAAAAAACACAAAACAGAAAAAATTTAAAAACCCTCAAACAATTACCAAAACAACAACTATTTTTTAAAAATAATTACACAACAATTTTTTAGAAAATAATTACACTACAAAATATTTTGCTATTTTGGTAAGAAGTCGCCTTAATAAAAATATAAAAAAAATGTCGCTTAGAAAAAGTTGCTTAAATCTAAGTACAATTATGATTGACTTGTTTACCCTAACAGCAATAAAGTAATCATTACATGCCACTTGCACCCTAGTAGGTCATATCAATTCAATGCCATTGACTAGGGGAACAAAAAGAGTTGGATTTTAGAAAGTCGCTTATATACACCCTAAAAAGTCTCTTATGAGACTTTTTTCCTGCGTTTTTTCTTTTACCCATCAAATAAATATGAGCAACCAAAGACTAAAGTGTGGAAAAAAAAAGTCCATTTAATACTCGAACAAATTGCTTAGAAACACACACAAATCCCAAACCAACAAATCAACTAACAATGGTTGTGTACCCATTTACGACTGATAAAGAGGAGTATGAGAAAGTGTTAGACAACCCTTTTCTCTTTGACCTAGTCCTCAAAGGTTTTAGTGCCGAACCAATTTCTGAATACGGTTCGTATAGGCAAGTAGATGATCGGACGAGGGTCAAGATTTTCAATTGGCTGAAGGAAAAAGAATTCTACTTTGATGAGCTTTTGGGAGTTAATGAGGAGGAGAATCAAGAGAATGATGATCCCGGCTTAGAAGAGGTTTATGCCTCGGAAAATAGGATTAAAAATCTTGAATAATTTTTTCAACAACTAAAGGAAAGAAAAGCAAAGAAAAAAAAAGTTGTGGTTCAAGCAAAAGGCATTGAAGAAATATCAATGAAAAATGTTGTGTTATGGTTGATCTATGTTTTAATTTTTGTTTTGTTTTTAATCTTGTACTTTTGTTCTTGTGGATCATCTAAATGTAATGGTTGACATGAAAAAATATCAATGGAAACTTTGGTAACAATAACAGTGTACAACTAGACTTACAAACTGAAATATTTAAACAAATTCACAGGGAGTACTTAAACAAATTCACAAACTGAAATATTTCACGCGCGAGGTTTGTATCCCATGAAGAACCAATAAACTATGCATTATATGTGTATTGATTGTGTAAATGTTAATTTGTATATAAATGAATGGAAACTTATTTTCGAGTACGAAGAACCAAAGTAGAAGACAAACTTTTATTTATTACATAAACAAAGCAGAGTACTACATTGCAAAGACAATAAAACTGCGATACATAAAATAAAACACATAGATTAAAACACATAACGTTAATCCAAGTGATTCCAAGTTTCAGAGTTTTCTGAATGATACCCATCGTCGTAAGGAGACCAGTTCGCAAACCTGCCCTCTTCCCACTCTCGTTCCAAAATGTTAAGCAAGTCGTCATTACGCTCTTGTTCTTCCCTTGCTTCTTGCTCCATACGAGCAGCTTTCTCCCGTGCTTCTTGTTCTTCTAGTTGTTTCAATACTTCTTTAACTTGGAGAAATAGTCGTTGTTGTTCCTCAGTATGCTGAAACGGATTTTGTTCTTTTTCCTCAACCGGTACCTCAACAGGTTCCTCTTCCGTTGGGAATAACGGGACGATATCTGCTGGTGGAGTGTTAGTCGTGTTTTCTTGAGACATTCTTGAGAGAGTTTGATTAAATTGTGTGTGTGATATGTACTTTTTGATTGAAAATGTAGTGGGTATATATAGGGAAAAAAGATAGGGTTTTATTAATTTTGAATTTGAATTTTGAATTTTGAATCCTCTCGCTCGTACTTTGAAATTTTTTTTTTTTTGAATTTGAGATTAAATTTGAATCTGAATTTGAGTTTGATTTTGAATTTGAAATAGAATTTGAATTTTGAATTTGAATTTGAATTTTGAATTCTTTCGCTCATACTTAACGAATTATTTCAGTTTGTGAATTTTGAATTTGAATTTGAATTTTGAATCATTCCGCTCATACTTTGAATTTCTTAGTTTTTGACCATACACAAAAGCTTCTATATACTTTAACAAATAAGTAATTACGATCGTAGTTCAGTTGTTATAAACAAACGGCTATATTATCTTATAAATAACATACCATAACATACTTCTATATCTAACCATTTTTTAAAATTGTTTCAAATCCCAAACATTGAAAATGAATACTCGTTGGTCAATGGAAGATGAAAACTTGTAGCGGAAGTTTGGGTCAAAGTTTCCCAAGACTTAATAGTGTGACGGGGGTTAGTTGTGATAAGGGGAACTCACGAAACCAAGTGCTCTTATGTAACACATAGTTAAAAAAAGTCGCTTAAAAAAGATGCAACAAAAATGTGTGGGTTGGATCGGCTCGAACCAAAACACTATTGTCAAATATATTTTATTATAACTAATTGCCCTTTAATTTGACGATTTCTTTAGTTATTTGAAACACAAAGACACAACACACAAATAACTTGAAAACTGGAATATAAGATACATTAAATATTGCAAAAGATGCATTAGTTTACAAAATATGCAACAAAATATGTGTCTACATGCATTTATCCAGCTACATTACACTTCCAAAATGGTCAAAATTATAAGCCCTGCTCATCTGGATGTTTTTTATTCTTTCTGATCTCCGACGATTCTTGTGATAAACTATTTGACCATCTATGTATGCCTTTTCCATCCACTTCTGATGATGCAATATGAAAGCTCCGACGATTCTTGTGATAAATTCTTTGACCATCAGGTAGTTAAATATGAAAGATGTTGGGAATACGTTTTATTATTATCAAGCGTCGGTCATTAGAATTATGTAATAGGTTGCTTAAGTTACTAGAATTATATACTTATGTCATAAGGCTTAAGTTTAATATCTATGGGCCTTGTCCTAAGCCCATTTTTGTGTGAAAGGAAGGAAGAGGGTGTGTTGCCCTAGCTTCCTTCCCTATAAATACTACATGTAACATAACATTTATCTTGTTGGTTTATTTGATATTCTAGTGAAACCTTTGTCATATTGTTTTTCTTATCATCTAAATCAACCAAGCTCTATCTCTATCTTAGTTCTCTCGTTCATATACTTGTGTGTTTACAATATGGTGACCTAACAAGTGGTATCAATCGCTAGAAGATCGAGTGGAGTGTTTTTTTGTGTTGTGTTCGAGCTATAATATCTCTTTTTCACTCGTTATTTTTACAAGTTTGCTCTTTTATTGTTTGTTTCTTGGTTTTTAGCACTCTTTTGATTACAAACTAGTGTTACAAACCTTTACAAACAAGAAAGTCTCAAACTTTTTTTTAAAAATCTTGTTTCTTGAATTCGTACCTTTTATATTCATAAATTTCGAATAGTTAGAATTTTTTTTACAAAGTTAAAGTTTGCAACTTTCTTATTGTTTGAGTGTTTTTAAGGTTAGAAGTACAAGAATCTTGAGGTTGTAAACGAGTTTTAAGTGTCTTTTTGAGATTTTTGAAAAACTACAAAAATTTCGAATAGCTAAACCCTAATTTTTCGAATAACTAAACCCTAAATTTTTGAAAAGTCATTCTCGGCATCTTCTTCGGGATTTTGGGATTACTCAGTGTTCTTCTACCTTGTAAAAGTTTGAAAAACACTTCGACTCTTGGAAAACTTTTTGATTCGTACGAATTAGAAAGTACTATTAGAAATTTTAAATTTTCGAATAGTTAGAAATTCTAATAGCTAAAGTTTCGAATACTCAGAATTTCGAATAGCTAAAGTTTCGAATAGTCAGAATTTCGAATAGCTACAGTGTTATGAACAAGAATTGCTTTCCGGAGGTCGAGGTTGATCGAAATACATTATTGTTCTAGAGAGAGAAAGTAGAGAGAGAAAGGTAAAGAAACGTATATTAGATTAAAGAATGAATGAATACACAATGATTTCCCACACCCCTTATGGAGAGTCATGAGGGGTATTTATAGCCCTATTACATTACTAGTTTGCCACTTAAATAGTAGTAGTCCCTGCAGGCTCTAGTTTCTACGAATCTTGTCCAATTCACATGTAAGACGATATATTTATAAAAAAGCAATGCTAACATGCAGTTTCGAATAGTGGACTCCAAAGTTTCGAATAGTGGACTTCAAAAATTTCGAACAAGGACTTTAACAAATCAACACTACAAAACACTTCATTTCGTCTACAAGATCCATCCTTTTACCAACATCTCAAAAATGTCTCAACCACCTTATTTCAACTACTTTCCTAAGTAGTATCCCCAGCAATAACAATATCATTAGCAACAACAGTATCATCAACAACAACAGTATCCTCAACAACAACTATTCATGAAACAATATCAATTCTATCCACAAGAACAATTCCCTCCACAACAACCATATCAACAACAACCAATGCAATCATTCCCACTTCCTGCAAAACAACCACATTGATTTGACAAAATGTATGAGGCCATCAGCAGCCAACAATCTAGACATAATGCTGGATCACTGGACACACCTCCAATTCTCTCTCCTGGAAATTATGTTCAATGGGCAAGTTGATTCTTAAGGTTCATAGAACTCAAGAAATCTCATGGCAAATATCTGAAAAAGGCTATACTTGAAGGTCTTTTCCAAATGCCAACTACAACGGTTCCAGGAGATGCAACCACTATTCCTCCAAGAGAAGCAACTATGACCCCTATTCCTAAGACTCAACTTACTATAGAGAAAATACTTCAACGTGAAGCAAATGAACTTGCAATGTCATATATTTTTAAAGGAATACCTAATCCGATTTTCCGAAGCATTGATGCTCAGAAAACTGCTAAGGATATGTGGGAACACATTCATCTCTTAATGGAAGGCACTGAACTGAACCAAGAAGACATGGAATCCAAACTTTACCTCGAATATACAATGTTCATGATTGAATCAGGGGAGTCACTAGAGTCTTATTACCATCGGTTCACAAACATTATCAATGACTTGGATAGACACAACATTGTTTTACCAAGGATTGCAATCAACACTAAGTTTCTCAATTGTCTTGGTCCAGATTGGCAAAAATATGTCACGTTTGTTCATCAAGCTAAAAATCTTCATAATGCATCGTATGGGTTGTTGTATGATTATCTGAAGCACCATCAATCTGAAGTTGACAAAGATCGAGCTCTTCGTGGAAGTTATTCACCTCCTACAGCTTCTAATTCATAGGCACTGATAGCTCAATCTCATTTTGCTCCACCTCTATAGTCAAACCATGCTTATATCCAACAACAACATCACTTTAACTACCCTCAACAAACCTCTTCAACCCAACTCATTCCATATGACTTGACATAACAATCAACTGAAAATCAACTAGTCCCTTATGACAACACTGACATCATGTTCTACACAAATACAAACAATGAAGAAGACTATGCATTCAACTCTTTGAATAAAGGATTTGCACTCATTGCTCGTGCTTTCAGCAAATTCTCTAACAAATCCAACAATCGTCTCCGCACTTCTTCTAACACAAGGAATCAAGCTGTTGTACAAGATGGACGGGTTGAAATACAGAATCATACTTATGGAAGAACTGGATCAGGAGGTTATATGGGAAATTCAGGAAATGGACAACGGTTTAATGCAACTGGTGGAAGTAGGAATAATGCAGGTGCTCCTCAGAGAAGGGTTAAAATTGTTGAAAATGGGAATACAGAGACTAGGAATACTATGGTTAAGTGCTATAACTACAATGGGAAATGTCATCTGGCTAAAGCATGTCCCAAACCTAGAGTCAGAGGCAGTGAGTTTCATAAGCAGGCACTACTTCTAGCTCTAAAGGATGAATCAGGGGGCACTCTCACAGACAAAGAAAACAGCTTCATGGCAAATTCAAACTGCTGCTGGTCTAACAGTACTAACTACTGGTCTAGCCGTACAAACTGCTGGTCTAGCATTCTTAACTGTTTGGCTATATAATGTGTTTTTATAATGAAAGGGCCTTCTAATAGTGTTTTCTGCATGTTTAGAAAAGTTTGATGTTGAATTAGCAATAACACCTGATGATTTGGGGTAAGCAGTATGAATGGGTCTAGCAATACAATGTGGTTTAAGGCTATACTTCATCAAAACTGCTCTGGGAGCCGTATTTCTGTTAACACAAGGGTGAGAATCTCTTGAAAAATAGTTTTGATTTACCCTTTTATTCCCATGTACCATCCTTTTCCCCTGATGGTAATCACAATAAGCCTGCAAATGATTAAAACTACCACAAGTATAGTAATCCTTATTGTACATAACAAAATCACTGCCTAATTGTTGGGATTTTAAATTGTTTCAATTTCTTTGGTTACCTCTAGGCTTGTGTGATCTATACATCTCAGCATATTTGACTGTTTTCCTAGCTGGTTTCACTTGCCCATTAGGTTTAACTATTTTTACCTTAGCATCACTAGGAACAGTATTTTGCTTTTCTACCTCAGGTGTAGACTCAACCTGACCCTCATTATCAGGTTCCCAATCTTCAATAATTGGTGCATCTAAATTCATCTTTTCTTTTGACACCTTCTTCTCAACAAAAGTTGTGTCAAAAGTTTCACCTATCTCTTTGAAACTATCCTCACTATCACTCTTAACTTCTTTAGTTTCATGTTTCTTTTCTTCCTCTAACAGGGACAGATCAAGCTTTGGGCTTGGAAAGTTCCCTCTATGTGGTGGTACAACACTTTTATAGCCTAGATCTTTATTAAAATTGTTTGTTAGCTGACACTCTACAATTTTATCTAGACTCTTGGTTGACCCTGCATACCTCTCTATATTCACTTCAATGATGTCTTTATCTAGCTTAATCTTTTCTAGTTCTCTTTTAAGCTCATTTATTTCTAAGTCTTTAAACATAACATCTCTTTTCAAGACAGCAATATCATCAGTGAATACAGTCTCATTCTTCCTGCAAAATACTAGTTGTTCCTCTACAATAGCTAAACCTCTTTTATGATTTGCTAAATTAAAATTTGATTGGTTAAGCTCTAATCTTAAGTCATCATACTGCTTTTTAAGTTTTTCATAGTTTTTTAAAGCTAAACAAGATTTTGAACAAGCTTTAACTGTATGTACCCCAGAGTCTGGAAAAGCTATGAGTGCCAAGTTAATAGGAGCTTCCTCTGGTATGTTTCTTCCAGATCAAAGTATCAGAAACTTGGCTCTGATACCACTTGTGAGGATCTAAACACACGAGTATTATGTTGAGGATACTTTGAATGTATATCAAATAGTATGCGAAATCTACTACTTGATACTTAGAAGATTTATCAATGTAACAATAAAGTATTGTATGAACAGTTTATGAGAACAATGATGTAACCAAACGCTTCAATATTATTAAGTATAATACGAGTGATCTTGAGTATCACTCGGGTTTACAACCTTGAAGATTAACAAAACATACCTTTATAACATCTAACCTAGGACCTCCTTTTATAGGCACAAGGAGTCCTTTACAAGATAAGTATCAATATTCTAAACATGTAGAATATTCGTATAAGTCTAACTCTATAAGATATACACAAAATCTATTCTATACTTATCTCCTTACACGTCTTCATAACTGGTAGTACAAATCTTCTTTCAGTAGTCTCAGCAGTACAAACTTTCTTCTGGCAGTACTAATATTTACACTAGCAATACTAACTCAGTTAGTACTGTTAGTGTTATTCTTCAGCAGCACAAACTGTTCTTTGACAAAACCAAGTGCTTGAATATTTAATTCCCAACAGCTACTTATCTCCCTTTTTGCATTCTCATAAAGCTCTTGAATCTTGCCATCATCAAAATGAGTTAGAACATTCAGTTTCCAGCCCTTCATCTTCTTCAGATAAGTGCTCCTAACCTTTCTTCTTTGAGATCTGGTGGGTGGTTTATTCTTCTTAGCCTCTATTCTTTGTGCAGCATAAAATTTTCTTTTCTGTTCAAAGAACTCTTTTAGCATCCTGGCCCTTTCATCAATGGAATATTGTACTTGCTCTTCTCTTTGAAGCTTTTGAGCAAGCTCCCAATCAGCATCACATTGGGCTCTTTCATCATCCCATTCAGTTATCAAGGCTAATCTTTTAGCTTCTTTTTCAGCTGCAATTCTTCTTTGCTCTTCAACAATCTTATTTTCTTCAGCAAACTCCGCAACTAAAGCTTCTGCAACCTCTGCATCATGTTTCATTTGTGCTGCTCTTGATAGTGGTTTTACCAGAGGATCTTCAATTAAAATTGCCTTGCCTTTGCCCTGTGGTGATGGTTGTGAAGCTTTTGTTGAAGATGGTTCTCTAATAATAACACCTTTGACTGGTGGTTTTGACTTCTTTAACTCAATCATAGCTTGAGCCAAAATAATCTCATCGTCCATAGCATCTTCACTAGCAGCAGTAGAAACAGTATCTTTGACAGTAGTAGTAATTTGTGGCTCAGCAGTAGAAACATTTGTCTTAGCAGCAGAAACTGTCTCACTAGCAGCAGTAACATGCTCACTAGCAGCAGTAACTTCTTCATTAGCAGCATCAACAACCATAGTCTTAGCTACTTCAATAACGTTAAAAATACCAACACTCTGAGTTTCCACCTGCTCTTCCACTACTTGTTCCTCCTGCTCTTCTACAACAACTTTAGCAGCTTCATCAAAAACTACTTCATTACCCATCATATCAGCAACAACAAAATCACGATCTTCAACCTGCTCTTCAACCTCAAAATAAATATCCTTATCTTCCAACTGCTCATTATCAACCCCAGTTACCAAATCCTCCCCTGAAGCTTGGCTTTCATTCCTCCCCTGTTTGGGAGCATCCTCCCCTAAAATAGCAGCTTCAGAAGAACTAACTCTTTTAGGAGTCCCAACCTTATGAATTCTTTTAAGCTTGTGGGTTCTTGACCTTTGTATCCCTTCTAGAAACCTAACTCTTCTCTTCAACATCACAATTTTATCACCCTGAGAAGCAGTTGTTTTTGAAGGTCAAGAACCTGTTATGACAAGTTGGTACAAGTAACCATCAATTCATTAATTAGTTCCATACTACCCTCACCACTTCGGAGTGTGTTACCTCTCCCGAGTGGTGCATCATTGGGAATGCTAGACTCAGCCCCAAACCTAGTTTGAGCACTTGAGCCCCCCATGGTTTCTGGGCGCCTGGGGATTCCTTCACCTGAATCAGTTCCATGGGAACTTGATTCATTAGAAGTTTCCTTGGATTGGGTCTTAGTGATGTTGCCACTGGTCTGTGCTGCATCTAAGCTAGCAATAGTAGGGGTAACCCTTTCCAAACTACCTCCCAACTCCTGATGGGTAGCCTCATCGGCATCCATACCAGCACTAGTCTAAGGTAGCTGAGTTCCCTTTTGTGTGAGCCTACGTGTATAGGTCTTTTTAGGTTGGGTTATGGATGGTAAAACTGTGGGTGTGTGATGGGTAACAGTTGGGTTGACTGAACCTTCACCCTGGATTTGAGGTTGGACAAGTACCACCATATTAGGAAATAATAGTGTCACTTTCCCAGAAAAATCTTTACCCACCCTTCTCATGTTTGCAAACAGTTTCTTTGTGAGCAAGGGTGCATCAAATGTTCTTTTATGAACCTTCTGTTGAGAAAGTTGTTGATCCAAAAACCATTGCAAAAACCTTGGATATATAAAATAGTTGCCTGATTTATCCAAGTTCTTAACCAAACCTTCAAAAATAATTTTAGAAAAATTAAACTTCTGTCTTGTAGTTAGGCATATTAAAACAAAAGCCATGTTAGTGCGAAACTCATTTCAGCCAGTTGTTTTAGGGCTTAAACAATGTAAGAAGGTATGGATTCAAAATTTCCATTGAGGTGAGAAGAGTCCTTTGTAAAATTTCAAAAAGTCATTTTTCTTCTCATACCCCATTTTTTCAAGACCATCAAAAATTGCAGAGTTTAAGAGACACTCAACACCATTATCATCTGCTAGTTGAAGTGATTCTCTAACAGATGACTCAGTGATGAGTATTTCTTGGCCATCTACATTAGCCTTTAACTGTACCTCTCCATTAATAGTTATGGCCTTAGCAGTAGACCAAAACTAGTTAATGTGAGAAATGTATATAGTAAGATTCACAGTTAATGCAAACCTTATAGGGTTTGCATTCATGAAATCAATAATTTCTGCAAACCCTTCAGACTCTTTGGGTTTATCAAGAAAGGCAACCATGTTATGACTCTCAGCAAATTGGCGTGACGACATTGTGAGTTAGGGTTGGTGATTTGGGGATTTTGAAATTAGATGATAAAAATGTGTTAGGGTTTGTTATTAGAGAGAATTATGAGTGCGTGAAACTGATTAAGTAATACAATTGGGGATTTAAACCCTTAAGTGAAGAAGTTACATAATCGTCCCTGCACTCTCAGACATAGCAGCATAAACCTAGCAGTAGTAAGTTAGGCTTAGCAGCACTAAGTCAGTTTTTCACTCCAAACAACTGAATTATCAGCACTCCAACACTTTTCATTGCTTATCCTGCAAAAGATTAGTCTAAAAACACCAAAACACAAACAAAAACACATTCTCCAATAATCACATACTCAATTATACTTAGTAGTTTTAAGTATAACAAGCAGTATAAAGTAGCAGTTCTAAGTATAACTAGCAGTACTAATTACAGGGCGAAAAAACATTAGACATTTCATCTTCTGAAACCAATACTTTTGATGTTATTTGATGTACAATAATTTCTATATGCCGATTATGTATCTGCACCCCCTGGGATCGATAAACCTTTTGGACCTTATTAACCAAAGAGATACGACTTTGCACTATAGTTAGCTCAACGCCAATCAAGAATGCCAAAGGAATTCCAAGAATTCTTGTTATACATTTATTCCAACTCTTATCCACTTCCCCTTTTCCGTGTGCTCAAAAGCCTGCCCGCTCGGTTTATGAGCCCATTTCCGATTCCCTTACCCAATCTCATGAGAAGCAAGCCCAGTAGGCCCTACCTTAAAATGTCCCCAGACAGCCAGCCCTCACCAGGCTGCTAGCATTGCTAAATGCTTCTCTACGAAGCAAGCTCTCCCGAATACGACAGATACAAAAGTGGGGAAGCCGAAAGTGGCTAATGAAGTCGGAGGAAGAAAGTAGTTGGACAACTGTATAGACGAGGGTACATTAGTCTTCTGGGAATTGGCAACATTGACAGAAAGGGGAAAGGGTAGGAATACACTTTTTAATCCCTACAAAACATTACAAAAACACGAAGAGATAAGAATTTTCAAAGATTTAACATTCCAATACTAGCACTAAAAAATTGAAATCTACCCACATCAAAAGCTTTTGTGAGCAAATCTGCAACATTTTTGTCAGTATGAATTTTAACTATTTAGATTAACTTCCTTTTATAACAATCTCTTATAAAATAATGTCTTATCTCAATATGCTTTGTTTTTGAATGATAAATAGAATTTTTAATTATGCACATAGTACTGCTCTTATCAATAAATATTTTGGTATGCATAAAATTGTACCCATAATCTAGTAATTGATTTTGAATCCAGAGCACTTGTCCACAGCAACTTGAAGCAGCCACATACTCAAATTATGTTGTGGAATTATCAACCACAGTTTGCTTCTTGCAGTGCCATAAAATCAACCTGCATCCTAGAAATTGACAACCTCCTGTAGTGGATTTCCTATCCAAGCTAGCTCTAGCATAATCACTATCAGTGTATGCTACCAAATCAGAAGGTGAATCTTTTGGATACCAAAGGCCCAATTTAGGTTGACCTTTCAAGTATCTAAAAATTCTTTTCACAACATTAAGATACATAATGTCAGGTCTTGAAGTTGTAAGATACATCAATGAACCAATCATTGATCTATATAAATGAACATCAACTTCTTCACCATCTTTATCTTTGAGCAGAGGCTTGGAAGTTTCCATTGTTGTCTTCGTAGGCTTCACATTAGTAAACCCAAACTTCTTCAAAATTTTAGCCACATACTTATCTTGACTGATAAATATGCCATCCTCCTTCTGCTTGACTTGTAACCCTAAGAAGAATGTGAGTTCACCCATAGAACTCATCTGAAACCTTTTATGCATAAGCTTCTCAAATTGAATACATAACTCCTTGTTTGTTGAACCAAAGATAATATCATCAACATAACTTGAACTAGCAAGATATCATCTTTTTGTCTTCTGATAAACAAAGTCTTGTCAATCTTCCCTCTACAAAAACCATTGTCCAACAGGTATATTGACAATGTATCATAACAAGCTCTAGGAGCTTGATGTAAACCATAAAGTGCTTTTTCCACCTTGTATACCTTATCAAGAAAGTCAGGATCTTCAAATCCAGGTGGTTAAGAGATATATACTTCTTCTTCAATTGTCCCATAAAGAAAAGCACTCTTCACATCCATTTGATACACTACAAAGTCTTTATATGAAGCATTAGCCAAGAATAACCTTATAGCTTCAATTCTTGCAACTGTGGCAAAGACTTCATCATAATCAATGCCTTCTTCTTGAGTGTATCCCTGAGCTAGTAATCTTTCCTTGTTTCTAATCACAATGCCTCTTTCATCCTTTTTGCATCTGAAAACCTATTTAGTACCTATTGCCTTCTTCCCATTTGGCAAATCTACCAAGGTCTAAACTTCTTGTAGCTTGAATTGTAGAAGCTCTTCTTGCATAGCTTCCACCTAGCTTGGATCCTATAATGCTTTATGTGCATTCTTGGGTTCTACTTGTGATAGAAAATAAGTAAACAAACAATTTTGAAGGTCTTTATGATTGTTTCTTTGATTAAGGGATCTTGCAAAGAAACCTTGTTCCTTCAAATTTCTTCTTGTTTGAACAGTAGAATTTACATCTCCAATAATTTGTTCTTTAGGATGAATCTTGTGAATTCTGGTAGTTGGAATAGGACTGACAGGGATAGTATCATCCAAGTTGTTTATGTTAGCCTCTGCACCAAGTACATCATCATCAGTATCAGGATATATATCTTCCAATGGAGGCATGTTAAGATCAAATGGATATTCATCCTTATTATCAGCAATGCCTTCCTTGTCAGCATTATTAGCAGTTTTATCATTGTTAGTGTTGTTAGTACTGTTACCATTACTAGCAACATTAACATCTTTGGAACTGCCAATATTATCATCCTGAACATATTCATCAAATACATTTTCTTTGCTTGGAGGTTCATCAGTCTGCTTTTCCTCTTCATTTGAAGACTTAACACCATCTTCTTTATCATCTTTTGGATCTACATCACGATCATCTTCTTGTAAACTCTTTGACTCTTGGGTTGAGAAAGGTGGATCAGTAGTCCATATGGGTAGCAAAATGTACTTCTGTGCAGGTTCAGTCTCCTTCCTAGCTTGTGTACCTACATCAGTATTAGCTTTTATACCTGCATACTCATTAGATTGTGTACCTGCAACAATTGGCTCATAATTCATTATTTTGGTTAGTGCATCAATATCAAACAGCCAGTTTGGTCTACTTTCTACAACTTTAGGTGAATTCTCACTAAACCTAACATGTAAGTTCTCTTCCACAATCCTCGTTCTACTATTGAACACTCTAAAAGCTTTGTTATTCATTGAGTATCCAACAAAAAAACCTTCATCAGCTTTGCCATCAAACTTGCCTAAGGGTGTGTTTGTTTCATTAAGATCTTTTAGATCTGAATCTGACTACCACATCTTACCAGTAAGAGGTGGTTAGAAAGTTTAAATCTGAACGAAATAATGTTGTTTGTTTTTTTATAATTGTCCGAATGATTTTAAATGCTCGTTTCTGCAATTTATTTAAGTAACTTATATAAATATGAAACAATACTTTTTATCATAAATATAACATAGTTAATAAACCATCAAATATATTATATTAACACGAGTCTTCAATCTCTTATCGAGTAAGAGGCAGTAAGACAAGTCCCCCACCTCTTACTGAGTAAGATGTTATATGTCTAACTGGATATGTCTCAAAAGAAAAATACAAACAAGCAAAACGTTTGACCACCTCTTACTAGTAAGAGTAAGAGGGCTAGTAAGATTTTTTTGTTAAAACAAACACACCCTAAGTGATCTATGGTATTAAGGATAGTAACAGGACACCCAAATGGTCTTAAAAAGTCTAACATTGGTTTTCTACCATGTAAAAACTCATAAGGGGTCTTGTTATAAGGCTTAACTACTAAACTTCTATTCTACACATAGCAAGCAGTATTAACTGCTTCAGCCCAAAAAGTAGTAGGTAACTTAGAATCAGCTAACATTGTTCTAGCAGCCTCAATTAGTGTCATATTCTTCCTCTCAGCAACACCATTCTATTGAGGAGTTCTAGCTACACTAAACTGTCTCATAATACCTTTCATTTTACAAAACTGGTTCATATCCCTATTCTTGAACTCAGTTCCATTGTCATATCTTATTACCTTAACTTTATGATTAACTAGGTTTTCTATCCTGGTTATGAAAGACTTAAGAATGCCACTGGTTTCATCATATCCTTAGTTGCTAAAAAGAAAACGCAAGTAAACCTGCTAAAATCATCTGTGACTACTACGCAATACATCTTTTTCATTAAACTTCTCACAAATGTTGGTCCAAATAAATCCATGTGCAACATATGTAAAGCCTGATTTATTGAGTTCACTGCCTTGGTCTTACAAGAAGCTCTGTGTTGCTTTCCCTTCTGACAAGCAACACAGGTTTCAACATTTTCAAAAACTTTTGAAGGTAAACCTCTTACAAGGTTTCCCTTAACCAATTTATTCATTGTTTTGAAATTTAAGTGTCCAAGCCTTTTATGCCAAAGCTTAGATTTATCATATGTGGCTGTTGGGAATTATATTTTCATAGATTTGATGATACAAAAACAAGAAGAATGAAACATGAAGAATACTGAAACGATAAGCAAAATACACTCAATAGTTAGAACTGCCAGTTAAGACTGCTAGTACAACAGTTAAGACTGCTAGTACAACAGTTGAAACTGCTAGTGCAACAGTTAGAACTGCTAGTACAACAGTTAAGACTGCTAGTGCAAACAGTTAGAACTGCTAGTGCAAATGGAACTGCTGATCAGTGAGTCATACTGCTGCTGGATGGATAAGGATGAAGAAAATATTATCCTTAGATAATATCTAGATATTTGTTCAGTCAAGAGAGTTGTAAAACAAGATACATGTTGTATCTTAATGACTGACACATAAACAAGCAAGTAGTAGACCAAGTCTTATCAAACTTTGTAATGATCTCCTTTGTACTATAAAAAGGAGATCACACCCTTAGATAAAAACATGTTTTATGTAGTGTTCTAGTGTGATTAGAATTTAAACACCAAAGGGTGTCAATATGTAAAACATCAAAAGAGTGTGTGTGGGAACATCAGACGAGGGGTCTAATGTGGTTTAGTTTGTTTAGCCTTAAGGTAATCAAGGTTTTCCTTGATCCCTGTTATTGTTGTAGAGTAACCGTGCTATGTTTGATCACATAGCATTGGGGCTGAGTTTAATAACAAAGAGAAAGTTTGGCAAAACCTTGTTGTGATAGTATTGTTTCTTTCATAGAATATTCCGTCAATATTATCATCATGCTTTTCATAGTTAATCCTAGATCAAAGGTGTAACAACCTAGAGTCCATAAACGATCACGTAACTTATTTTAGTAGATGTGAGTCGGTCTAAAATAAGTTTCCACAGTGGCCTTTGCAAAGAGACAAGTCAAACCTCCTTTGGGAACCATATTCTTTAAATCAACACTGTATATGTTGTCTGTTCTAGGAACTTAAAGTAAAACATGACATTCATCAGTCAACTTAAATTCAGGAGACAAGACAAAACATTCAGTGTCAGTAAAAAGAACACTGTTCTTTTTGTCACACATTTGTGAGACACTAAAGAGATTAAACTTAATCTCTTTTAGAAAGAACACATTATCAAAATCTAATTTACCAGTTTTTATTGTACCTCTGCCTGTGATTTTCCCTCCTTTGGGATTACACCCAAAGGCAACATATCCTCCATTAATTTCTTCAAAATCTGTGAGATAGGACTTGCTTCCAGTCATGTTCCTTGAGCATCCACTGTCAAGTACTCCTTTATCCTCTAATTCCACCTGTGGATTGCCCTACACATAAAGTAAGAAAATCAGTTCATTTTGGGGACCCAAGACATTACTGACTTGGATCTGCCTTGCGCATCAATATAATCATACTTCTTTAAAACTATTGATGAACTGCTGTGTCTGAAGATAAGATCTAAAACTTTAACTTTTGGTTTCCAGACCCAACAAGCTGAGGCCTTAACAACATAAAAATGGTGTCCCAAAACAGTATCAGTTATTTCCTTTGGCTTAGCAGTAGTGAGAGGATTATAAAACACTTAGGATGTTACTCCTTTATAACGTGTTTGAGATACTTTGAGTGTATGCAGTTAAGTATGCGGAATCTACTTAACCACACTTAGAGGAATAATGGTTTGTTTAATGGAACAGTAATGTATGTATGAGCAATGAACACAGTAAGATTAACACCAAACGATTCAATATTATTGCTTGAATAATATAAGTGATCTTGCTATCACTAGGGTTACAAAGACCTTGAATATTAACAAAACTCTATGACTGATATATCTAATACGTATAACCTAGGATCTCCTTTTATGGACTTAAGGAGTCCTGTACAAGATAAGTATTCTACCGTATAATTCTAACTAATTAAGTTATACAAAAGATCTATTCCATACTTATCCTTAATACAAACGTTTATCCATGCAGCAGTACCTTCTGTTATACTAGCAGTACTAACATCAGAGTTTGTACTGTTAGTTATATCTCAGCAGTCTTCACTTATACACTAGCAGTTTGTGTTGTTAGTGTAAATCTCCAGCAGTACTAAGTCAGAGACATTTAATTCCCAACAATCCTCCCCTAAACTTATGATTTATCCCAAATCATCAAGTTTCTTTGAATTAAATAGGGATTGTGAGGATTCTTCCAAACACTATCTTTAGACCTTTGTGTCTTCAAATTGCTGATAGATTTTTCTTATCAACTCTTTAGCCATTTTCGAGTATTCAGCTACTTTAAGTCTAGTACCTATCAATACCCATAAAATTCCTGCTCTCAGTGGATAATCCTTCTCCACTAGCATGTAGACTTCTACTCCTGCTTTTGTAGCAATGTGATGAACACCACATCTATCAAATAATCTCCAAGTAGTAGCCAAATCATGAGCTTGAAATCTCCATAGTGAATCACTAGCATCTGGCTCATATAACCTCTTTAGTTCAACCCATAACTCTTTATACTTGTCATCTGTAGGATCAGTAGTTCTAAACCTTTCTTGAACTAACCTCCATAGGGTATCCAAATATTCTCTGTCAAAGGCTCTGGTCAAGTCTTCAAAGAATTTATACACTTCAGTCTGATCTCCTACCCTGATAATCTTCCATCCCTTCATCATTCCATCTTAATACACTTCCCAGTCAATAATTGGATGCTTGGCTTGAAGGGGATCAATGTTAGTCTCTAGAACTACTACCATCATTCCACATACTTGTTCATCAGTTAATAACTCCTTTTCTTTCTTAGCTGATTCTTCCTCAACTGGTTCTTCTTTAACTGATTCTTCCACAGTTCTTTGCATCTTTGCTTCTTCAGATTCCAATAATTCTGCTCATCTTTTCACACCTTTACTGGGTTCAGTTTCAATGATTGCACTGTCATCTTTCAAATACCTCTGAATTCTTGCATAAGCTTCAAAATATGCCTTCTCAATTTCTTCATTAGACATCCCTTTGAAGTAACTCTCCTTCTAGTAATCCTGGTGCTTTAAGAAATTCTTCATAAACCTTAACTGCTCACTTTTTGAAGGAATCTTTTTCTTATAAACTGATGAACTCAAATAAGTACATTTTATTACTATCATTTATCCTATTAATTTGACTTGTTTTACTATATTATGTATGAGGATTGATACTTAATCGTTTACTTTTGTAATTCTCAGGTAAAAACAAGCATTTGGTGAAACTTGGCGATTTTGGACTAATAATGGAGCAAAACGTGCATAAAGTGAAGAGTCTACTGAAATGAAGAAGATCAAGACTAATCTGCTCCAGATGCGCCGCATCTCACTATCAACATGCGCCGCATCTCTATCAAGATATCACCAGATACGATCCAAGATACAAGAGGACATGCGCCGCATCTAATCATGGAGTTACGCCGCATCTTCTGGCGGTGTACGAATATTCCTGAATATTATAATCTTGGACCCCACGCGAAGTTAAGTACATGCGCCGCATCTACTTAAGTAGATGCGCCGCATCTTCCCTCAGACACAAACTATAAATACCCCGTAGACCAGACGCATTAAAGAGATTCGGAAGTTCGAAAACCTAAAGACCGAACAGAAGAGAAGGACGAATTCAGTCAAGAGGCAGCACAAGACACACCCAAATCGAAGATACAAGAGCTGTAAGAAGGTGCTGCATGTATTTAATTCATTAAGTAGTTTTGTTTTATTGTTTTAGCAAACTTTAATTCATCAGGATTGGTGGCTTGTGTAATGTGACAACGGAAAGATTGCACTCCCTTTAATACTTGCTTTCCCATCAATTAAAGTTTATATGTTGATGTCTTTGGTTACTACTTATTAGTGCATTGACCACCTCTGTGTTTATTAGTGGCTTGCGGGCACCCGACTGCGGGACAAGGTGTGGCTCCCACGGTTGTTTCTAAATTGATCACTTAGGAATAACTTTTAGACATAAGTCGTCATTAAGGGTTTACTCGCCGATAAGAATAGGACCAACGAGAAAGGGTTAATTACATACACTTCATATAAAGCTATCAATAAAACAAGTGACAATCTACTTAATCATAAGGACAGCCCTCTTATTGTCTCTAGTATCTATCTGTGTACGTGTGTGCTACTTGCTGATTCGTGCCTATTTGTTTATTTTATTATTTAATTGCAAACAAAACTGTGCCAGTCTCTCAGGCTGAAACCCCCTTGCGTTAGGATATTAAAATACTGATTAGATTAACGAGATTATACGTTCCACTCTTAGTGATCGACACTCTACTTACCATTATCTTCATACTGACCGGGTACACTGCTCGTTAAGTGTGTGTGTTATTGATAAGTCGGCTAAATATAAATTTAAAACTTGAGTAGGCATTAAAACTGCTAAACCGCAACGACACATCACGCGCATCAAGTTTTTGGCGCCGCTGCCGGGGAGTGAATTGTTATTTTCTGTTAATTTGATTAGTATTTTAATTAGGTTTTTCTTTTTATTAGATTAATTGCATCATTGTACTATTTTGCATATTTGTTGTATTTGTGTTATTTGTTTGCTTTTGTTTTTATTTTGTGTGTTTTATTTTTTGTTTCGTGTGTTTTATTTTTTGTTTTTATTTTTCGTATTTTTCTGTTCTGCTATCGTTGTACTGTGCTAAATCAAACATACGGCGATCTGATCTCTCAGATACGGCGTATTGCGTTTAATTTTTTTTTTTAATACAACGCGTTTAATTAATTCGATACGACGCATCTTTTCCCCAGATACGGCGTATCTGTTTTAATAAGAAAATTTTTCTAACGAGTTAAAGTAATACGACGCATCTGCTTTTGTAGATACGGCGTATCTGTTTTTGATAAAAAATTTTCTAAAAACATTAAACGCCATACAAAACGCATCTCTTTTGAAGATCGGGGGTATCTATTATATTTAATTAAAAACAGTTTGCGAATTATTAAACAAAATACGGCGTATCGATTTCCGTCGATACGGCGCATCTTACTGAATCAAAAATCTTTTATTTTTAAACGTAACGAAAATACGGCGCATTAACTTTCGTTAATACGACGCATTTAATTTTAATTAGATAAATTGATTTTTGATTGATTAATTCGATACGGCGCATTCATAAATTCTAAGCGGCGTATCTATTTTCTGAATAAAAATCTGATTAAATTTTAACGTATTAAGATACGGCGTATCCAACTCTTTGGATACGGCGCATCGTCTGCAGATATCAGCTATTTTTATTCTTATATCCGTTTCTATATTCATTAATTTCTCTCCTAGCGAACAAATCCTACTGATGATTTTACCTTGGATGACAGATTTTGCTATGGAAGACATGTCAGTTAACGGATATCTTGCTAAGGAATGCTTGTTTTCAGATTCATTCAATGTACTCATGATCGATGCAGACTTATTATCTTGGGAGACTCCTCTTGAAGCAGCTTTTAAGGAATTTATGCGTTTATGCAACATTGACAAAGAGGTATTCTCTTATGATGTATTTGTGAGGTACACTGGAGAAGAATTGTCGCTCTTATGGCCTAAGATTGAAGCAGAAGGATTGAACTGGACTACTATCGAAGAGGATGATGGGAAATTCTCTCTTGCATACATGGACTCAAGCAACAACAACTGTAGTGGAGACAATACCCAAAACTCTTACATGCCTTATTTCGAGTGGTACAAGGGATTAGATGAGAACTATCAGGATAATGACATGAATTATGCTTTGGCGGAATTACTATTTCATGGCAGGATAGTAAGATTGATAGACCTCTCCCTCAATGATTGGTTAGTACTCAAATATGGTAGTCCGGAATTTGCCCCTGCAAACGAAGTCAAGGAGATTATGACTTCATGGTTGACTCAGAGTTTTAAGAAGCAATTTAACGAGTTCATGGAGATAAAAAAGAATATGATTGGAAAGGTTTGCTTTGACGTTAACCATGACCCTAACGATGTTGATTTTTCAGAATGGTTAGCTAGTAAGTTTAATAACCATAAGAGCATGGATCGAGCTACTAAGGATGCATTATGGGTATATTGGATGAGAGGAGAAGACGAAGAAGTAGAAAGCGATTATGGGTTGTCACATCATGATTCAACAATCAATGAGGGCATTGAAGAACTTTTCAGAATTGACATTGATTTGTTAGAATATGAGACACCCTTGTGCAAGCAGTTCAAGGAATTTAACTACCTTCTTCAAGTCAACGATGATGTGCTTACTGGAGATCTACCAGGATTTAAGACTTATGACGATTTCAAAAACACCTGGTACTATGAATGGAATGACCAAGTACCATGGGTTTGGGATAAACCATGGGAATTTGAGCACATTAATCATACCTGTACACCCTTCGTTTTCAAAGACGGGAGTAGTGTTTGGCCAACCTGTGATTATAAAAGTGACGGAACCTGTAATGGGGGAAGTATAATTGGGATGAAAAGAGTTGGAAAGGATGTAACCTTTGAAGATTATGAGTGGTACGATAATGTTGAAGACTGCCCACGAAAATCGGAGGCTTTACAAGAAAAGGGCAGGATTGAACGCTTGAAAGGACTTAAGGGGACATCGGATACTACTTTCTGGGAATGGGTGCATAAACAGTTTGATGATTTCACAAAGCTTAGTCGACGGTTACAATATGATTTGGAAAGAGAATGGGAGGCGATTCAAGATGATAATAATAATGAGTCGTTGATTGAGGAACTAGATGACTATTTGATTAAGGATCCTTATTTTAAGTTTGTTAAGGACGAAGAAGAGTTCACCAAAAGAAAGTGTCAACTACTTGGGATTCCATACAATGAGCCACCCATGATTATTTCTGAAAAATTTAAAATCATCAAATATTCTTTGGGTCCTGATGAAGAATATACTGCTGTGATGACCAAGAGTTATATTAGATTAAGTCGAACGGAGGAAAACGTCGCAGAGATATACGGGAAAATCTTTCGGATGAAGGAAGAAGGATGGACCGTGACAAGGACCAACTAAAGTGCTGAACGTGAGTCTAACTTGAAGACTCTGGAATAAAGACAAGTGCTGACCGGGAGACAACCCGGATTTATCTTTTATTATTCTGTTTTCTGAGTCGAGTCAGTCCAGGCCGCACGAAGATACGGCGCATCTCAATCCTGAGATGCGACGCATCCTCTGCAATGGTCATATCTTATTTTATTTTTCTGCATTTTTTTAATTTTCGACTTTAAAACTATTTATCAGTTTATTTTAATGCGGCGCATCCCTGGTTAAGGATGCGGCGCATCTTTATTCTGATCCGTATTTATTCCAGGCTCGATACGGCGTATCTTCTTCAATAAGATACGGCGCATCGACTGACCTGATGATTTTCAGTTTTAATTATTTTTTTAGTTTTATTTTTCCTAACTACTAATGTATTATGCAAGTTGAACCTTTCTTATCTTAGGTGTGTTTTAAAGTGTTGGTGGTATTATAGTTTTCTGGATTTCCTGTGGATAAATCAAGTATGAAGCTTTAACGTTCTAATCCACAAGAAGTTGATTTTTGCTCATAAACTAATGGAGGATCATACCGAGCAAATCTCAGGGGAGTTTTTCCGTTCTAATTCTTTTTATTTCCAGTTTTTAACCTTTTATACAAACAACGAGGACGTTGTTTAACTTAAGTGGGGGGATAGGAGAATTAGAACACTTAACAATTACTTGTCCTAAACTTTTTCAAAAATTATGCTTAAAATGTGCTTAATATATCAAACTTAAAAATTTTTTAGCATGTTTTTGTTTAAGATCTAAGTTGCATAACTGCACACATGACGTTATTTTCAAAAATTGTGATTTTTCCAAAATTCACAAATCTATGAGTGTGCCGGTGACTTGTAAACTTTAGAACTTGGCTTGTATACTATTCGAGACCACCATAATGAGTATTATTTATATAATTGGAATGACTTGTCTAAATTGGTAAAATTTCTAGGATTACACCAAATAGCCTTTATATGTTATGTGTTATTAACTAGCTACACTGGTTAGTTAACCCCCGTATAAACCCTTTTGTTACTCTCATTTTAAGAGTAAGATACCCCTAGAAAAACCCTCAGAGCCATTCCTTTCGTTTCTTACACCTATGTTTAAAATGTTTCGTTACACCTTAAACCTTAGCCTACCCTGTAGATTAGAATCCGTGGTTGGTTAATTGCTATAGGCAGAGTGTGTTTCCTTACATTACCTGTGTTCGCGTGCGTAATTCATTATATATGGTTAGGTCGGGAAATTGCACAATGCAAATTGGAGTGAAAGTAAATATTGTATATTTTTGAGTTTATTTTTCGTGTGTTTACTACTTTCACTATTAGCGTTATTTCTGAAAGTATGAAAAGTATGAATAAAAATTATCCGGAAAGAAAGTTGTAGTGATGTGGTGAAATTTTACACATCTATGTATATGTTGATGTTAAAAAAAAAAAAAAAAAAAAAAAAAAAAAAAAAAAAAAAAAAATGAGAAAAGAAAAAGAAAGAAAAAAGAGTTGGATGTTTATTTTAAGCCAACGATGTAGAGTTATGTAAGTGGTCGATATCACCACTATTTGTTGTATTATATCTATGGATTGAATGGGAATTGGCAGTTATGGGAACGCCAATTAAGGATTATTCTTTGATTAAGATTTTGTTGAGTATAATTCGTGTCTACCTAAAGCGTGTGTTTCAAGTGTTAAAGCGTGAGTTATTCAATGATATGAGTCTTATTCATGGGATGGTTGGGATAGTGATTAACCACACTTAGGATTTTAATTTATTTGTTTTGTTTATTTTTATTTTTATTTTTACACCAATTTATATCCCAAATGTTATCCATACCCTGTATTGTTCTTTATCCAACCGAACCTTTGATTTATTGAGATTAGGGATTTGAGCAATCTTAAGTATCGTAGTCGTGGATTCGGCTATGTATTTATGATTTTGTCGCCCTTTTTGATATATTATTATTGGTGAAGTTTGGACCTATCTTTAGCCTATTCGAGTTAAGGATTTGAGCAATTGCAAGTATCGTGTTCGTGGATTCGATCATGTATTTGTGATTTTGTCGCCTTTTCTGGAATTTGAGATCGATAGTGAAAAGAGAATAATTAACCCTTAAGCCTAAAAACCCTTTTTACCGCTTTAGACTTGTTATTCCTTAGCTTTAGTGGTGGAGATGTGTATACTTGCCAAGCTTATGATAGAATATTCGTCGCGACTGGACAGTTAAACGATTAGATTTGCTTTTATCGACTTATTTTATTTTACTTCTAATTCGTTAAGTGTTTAGTTGTGTGATTACGAAATAAACGAATACATGCTTAAATATAAAAATAAATCCTAACATCTTTTAGGATACATTTTCATGAGATTTAATCTAAGGTTTACTTGGGGACAAGTAAAGTTCAAGTGGGGGGATATTTGATGAACTCAAATAAGTACATTTTATTACTATCATTTATCCTATTAATTTGACTTGTTTTACTATATTATGTATGAGGATTGATACTTAATCGTTTACTTTTGTAATTCTCAGGTAAAAACAAGCATTTGGTGAAACTTGGCGATTTTGGACTAATAATGGAGCAAAACGTGCATAAAGTGAAGAGTCTACTGAAATGAAGAAGATCAAGACTAATCTGCTCCAGATGCGCCGCATCTCACTATCAACATGCGCCGCATCTCTATCAAGATATCACCAGATACGATCCAAGATACAAGAGGACATGCGCCGCATCTAATCATGGAGTTACGCCGCATCTTCTGGCGGTGTACGAATATTCCTGAATATTATAATCTTGGACCCCACGCGAAGTTAAGTACATGCGCCGCATCTACTTAAGTAGATGCGCCGCATCTTCCCTCAGACACAAACTATAAATACCCCGTAGACCAGACGCATTAAAGAGATTCGGAAGTTCGAAAACCTAAAGACCGAACAGAAGAGAAGGACGAATTCAGTCAAGAGGCAGCACAAGACACACCCAAATCGAAGATACAAGAGCTGTAAGAAGGTGCTGCATGTATTTAATTCATTAAGTAGTTTTGTTTTATTGTTTTAGCAAACTTTAATTCATCAGGATTGGTGGCTTGTGTAATGTGACAACGGAAAGATTGCACTCCCTTTAATACTTGCTTTCCCATCAATTAAAGTTTATATGTTGATGTCTTTGGTTACTACTTATTAGTGCATTGACCACCTCTGTGTTTATTAGTGGCTTGCGGGCACCCGACTGCGGGACAAGGTGTGGCTCCCACGGTTGTTTCTAAATTGATCACTTAGGAATAACTTTTAGACATAAGTCGTCATTAAGGGTTTACTCGCCGATAAGAATAGGACCAACGAGAAAGGGTTAATTACATACACTTCATATAAAGCTATCAATAAAACAAGTGACAATCTACTTAATCATAAGGACAGCCCTCTTATTGTCTCTAGTATCTATCTGTGTACGTGTGTGCTACTTGCTGATTCGTGCCTATTTGTTTATTTTATTATTTAATTGCAAACAAAACTGTGCCAGTCTCTCAGGCTGAAACCCCCTTGCGTTAGGATATTAAAATACTGATTAGATTAACGAGATTATACGTTCCACTCTTAGTGATCGACACTCTACTTACCATTATCTTCATACTGACCGGGTACACTGCTCGTTAAGTGTGTGTGTTATTGATAAGTCGGCTAAATATAAATTTAAAACTTGAGTAGGCATTAAAACTGCTAAACCGCAACGACACATCACGCGCATCATAAACTTTCTTTTTATTTTGCTTCTTTCTGATCTCCTCCAATAAGTCATTAATAGCTGAATTTTGTTCTTCTATGGTATACTTAGATCTTTCATCTTCTTGAAGTTTTTCAGCTAACTTCTGATCTGCACGAACCTGAGCAGTTGTCTGTTCTGCTTCAGTCTGATACATCTCTTCAACCATGAATCTTGCCATTTGTTCTTCATCAGCTACTCTAGCTAACTCTTCTTCATGGAATTTCTGAGCCAATTCTTCATTAAGAGCTAACTAGACTTGTTCCTTCTTTGAAGATGGTTCTTCTTCTGTCATTATAGCCTTGCCCTTGTCTGCTCTTGAAATCCTTGGTCTCCTTGTATATACTGCACTAGCAGTACCTTGATAACCAGTAGTAAGAAGATCTTCAAAACTAGCAGTACCTTCCCATTTACTACCAGTACCTTCTTCAAAGATAGCAGTACCTTGATCCATCTATTCTGCTTGCCTCCCCTGAGTCTCATACTCTTCATGAACCAAAGATATATCCGAATCTTTATCCATCTGAGCAATCTTCCTCCCCTGTTTGGAAGATTCCTCACCATCATATGTGCTTGGACCCTTGGATGAACTAGAAGAAGAAGAACTTGTTTAAACCACCATCTTTGCTAACCTTTTTCCTTTGAGTGTCTTGACAGTATTCTCCAATTTGTTCACTTTTAACACAAGTTTGGTGTAGAAAACTGCAAAGTTCTTCTTGTGACTTTTGAGCTCCGCTTCCAAAGAGTTAACTTTCTCAGACAATGTTGTACAAATGACCATCAATTCCTTTAGTGTATGGCGGCCCTCAGCACTTCCTGATGCGTTACCTTCAGGGAGAGGTGCACCATGGGGCATAGACTCATAGTCCATCATATGATGAGCTTCTGAGCCACCCATAGTTTCCATTTGGCTAGGGATTCAACCAGGAGTACTAGGTACTGCTGGTGTTGCCATGGATTGGGTCTTATCTATGTTACTTCTATCCTATCCAGCTTCTAAGCCTGAGACAGTAGAAGTAGCCCTTTCCATTTGGGATTAAGTGTAAAGACAGACACTTAATCAAGATTTCGGTTTAATGCAACCTCTGGTTGTGTGAGAACCAATGTTTTCAGTTATAAATAACTGCCTGTGATCAGGTAAACTCATTCAAAGAGCTTTCTTGACAGGGTTTCTAGCTCATGGCAGTTATTGCCTCTAACACAAGTGTTAGATTCATGTTTGCTCGCTGTTCTTTCTACCAGATGTCCTTAGAGTTACTCATTATACAAAAGTATAAAATGGTAGAGAGTGAGTTATGTCAGTTACTGTCTGACTAACTAAGCCATCAATTTAATACAAACATCATAATAAGATCTCAAGAAAGAAGTTTTAAAGAACTAATTAACTTAGGTATAAACCTTTGTTAAAAATTTTCCAAACTCTATCCATCATTGACCTATTATGTCAGCAATTTAAGCCACCAACTTCTACTCACACAATGCACTTGTAAATCCTTTGTGCTTAATCTCCATACCCATGGTCAAGCAGTTGATTTTGAATCCAAAGCACTTGACCATAGCAACTTGCAGCAGTTACATACTTAGCTTCAGTTGTAGAAGTTGCCACAATTGTCTGTTTCTTACACTGCCATGATGTAAGTCTGCATCCAAGGAATTGACATCCACCAGTTGTTGATTTCCTATCCAGGCTTGCACCAACATAGTCACTATCTGAGTATGCCACCAAGTCAAAGGGTGATTCTTTGGGATACCACAGACCCAACCTAGGTTGACCCTTAAGATATCTGAAGATCCTTTTGACTACAGTTAAATGAGAAGCCTTGGGAGTGACTTGAAACCTTGCACAAGTACATATATCAAACATTATATCTGGTCTGGAGGATGTAAGATACATCAAGGACCCTATCATAGATCTGTAAGTGTGCACATCCACACATTCTCCATCAGCATCTTTAAGCAATGGTTTCTCTGGATCAATAGGTGTGCTAGCCACTTTAGAATCAGCAAACTAAAACTTCCTTAGATTCCCTGCTACATATTTATCCTGGCTGATAAATATGCCTTCATTTGATTGCTTTACTTGCAGACCCAAAAAGAAAGTAAGTTCCCCCATGGAACTCATCTGAAACTTATCATGCATAAGTTTCTCAAACTATACACACATTTCCTTCCTTGTGGATCCAAAGATGATATCATCCACATAAACTTGTACCAGCAAGATTGATGAAGCGAAAAGTGTACCGCTTTTAGGGGGTCATTTAAGCCCTAAATCGTATTTATTTGATCAAATATTGCCCTAAATCGTTCCTTTTGTCATTTTAGGTACTTTGGAGAAGAAATCTGGAAAAGGAAGCATTTTGGACATTTTTGGAGCATAAAAGTGAAGAAAACGGAAAAGTCTCAAAATTGGCTGGAAAAGTACCTTTGACGGCGTCAAGGATTGTTCTGGACGGCGTCACGGCTTGGCAAAAAGAGGTGGATATGAAAAATACACATGATAAGCCAGGGAGTTTTGCAATGTAAAGTCTGACGGCGTCACCCTTTAAGGTGATCAAGGCCATCACGGTTTAAACTAAAGAGGGACAACGTCAAGCCCATTTCTGACGGTGTCAAGCCTTGATAAGCCAGAGCGGATTTTGGAGCACTAAAGAGGGACGGCGTCAAGAAGGCCATTTGGGAACCCTAGACACGGCGAGGTGACGGCGTCAAGTCCTATAACGTGACGCCGTCAGCCCTTAAACTCTATATATAGTTTTGCAATTTTTTGTCATTAGTGTGCAACTTTGTGAGGAGAAACCCTAAGACGAATTTCTGCCATTTTTAAGGGTTTTCATACCCTTGGATCTCCCATGTTTAATTGAAGATAAGTATTCATTTAATCAATCAATATGTCTATGTGTTGTTTGATTATATCTTGTTCTTGTCTTTTAATTAACATGCTAGGCTAGATTTATCTTGTGTTTGCTTAGATCTAATGAAACCTAACTATTGATTATTGGTTATTAGTGTGTTATTAATTGTATTGGATGAATGTTTATCGATGTTAGGCTTAAGAAAACTGGCTAACTTCCTATTCGGTAACTTGCTTGAACGTCTTAAGAAACATGAACCAATGCGTACTAGGTTTTTATGGTTGTATTTAATGCATGAGCGAATTCTAGTGATCCCATGTTAGGAGCTTCTTAGCCGGCTCGACATAGGAGTGAAGTAGGAGCTTGTAGAGTTGGGGAAGTACGTACGCCACCCCACGATTGGTATTAAGGAATACACCTGTCATCCACGCAATTAATACACACTAATCAACCGGTAAAAGATAGTTAGGGAGTAAGGAAATCTAAGTAAACACATTTCTCTCCACATAAGTTTCACAACCTTTTCATTTTCAGTTATTTTATTTTATTTGCATTTGTAGTTATTTGGGTTAGTTGACTAGCAACTAATTCCGCCCACTCCTTCAAACCCGAGATTTTACTTGCTTTACTTAAAATATAAAAATACAAAAAGAATCTTCCCTCACCCTTAGACCTAATTAGAGTAGTTTTTCATACCTAACGAACACTATTCCCTGTGGAGAACGATCAATCCCCCGTACTTACCACTACACTATACTACATCGGTCAGGTACACTGCCTGGTGGGGTTGTAAGCCTCTTGAGATCCCTCGAGAGGTAAAACCTGTTGTAAGGTCGCAAAACCACGCATCAAGTTTTTGGCGCCGCTGCCGGGGAGTAGTTATTGCTTAGGTTGAAATTTTATTTTTATTAGGTCTACTCATTAGATTCCTATCTAGTGAGATTTTTATTTTCTTTTTATTAGCTTTCTCGTAGTCTATCTTTTCTTTTGCTTTTGTTCGTAAAGTTTTTCCATTGACTCTTCCATTTGCCATTATGGAGAACGTGAATCTACCAAATCCGCGACTAGAGTTTTACATGAAGAAATATAATTTTACTAATTTGGATAAATCAAGATGGTGGAATGAAGTTATGAGAACAGGATCTTACATAGATTTTAGTGAGTACCTTGAGAAAAGAGACCAAGTGCATAAAACATTTGAGGAAATCACCTTAGGAGCCCCATCAAACCCTCAAAATACCTCATTAAGTGAAACCTATGCACCATATGAGCCTTCACCTAGGATAGTTTCTTATGAACCCGACCAAGATTGTGAGATGGTTAATGTTGAACTACCTAGGTGCATGCTTGGATTAGATTTCACCAAGACATATGATGAGTATGAGGAATCCTTTAGGCAAATGGAACATAGTGATCAAGTTATTGAGAATGATTCTTATGAATCGGACCAAGAATTTGAGATGAATAGAAAAGGATTTGAGATACCTAGGTGCATGTTGGGGATAGACTTCAACAAATCACATAATAAGCACATAGGTAATCAAGATAAGATGGAGGATAAAGTAGAAAATCCAAGTCCACCAAGTACTCCACAAAACCCACCATCATTCGAGGCACCCACACCGCCCGTGACTTACCCGGAAGAAGTAGAGGAGACTATAGGAACCCCAATAGAGGTAGAGCCCTTGGACCAAACACAACTAGAAGAAATAGGTTTGAATGCTTTTAGTGATCACAACCTTTCTTTTAGTCCTATGGAAGTTCCTATTTTTGATGAACCGGAGCCTCAACCAAAACCGTTACCTAATCTTCCATCTTTAGATGTGAATTTAGGAATTAAAAAAGGTCCCGATCCACCCATCAAACCATGTAGTCCGGGTAATGTTAAGATTAAGGTAGTAGACTCTAGGCCATGTGGAGTGGAAGCTAATATAGGAGTGAACCATGACCTTACATACTTACATCACCCATTCATGATTGATCACAAGAAACATTATGGGTTTAAACCGGGTTTAATAGGTCAAGATGGATTCCCAACTAGGAATCTCTCAAAGTTGATAGAAGATGATCCCTTTTTAGGAGAAAACTTTAATTCACCCATTGACCAAAGTGAACTAGGTAAGGTTATGATGAAAGGAGCACACCCCTTTGAGCATATAATTCATCCACCAATCTTTCCTCACGTGGCATACTCCTACCGAGCTGGTGTGTATCGCTACTATCACCCGCACTTAACCCTAAGTGTGGGGAAAACCTCTCCTTTATCCGTTAAATAAGGGTAGAGTCAGGCTCGTGACTCGAACAAAAACAAGCGCTTCTTGGGAGGCAACCCAAGCTTTATTTGCTTTGTGTGTTTATTTGTTTAGTTGTTTGATTTTATTTGTTTCCGTATGTATGTTTAATTTTTATTATTATTGATTCATGTTCAAAACTAAATTGTGAAAATGCTTTATTTTGTTTTTAACTTCGTCTTAACTACATATAAAGGTATTTTGCAAAAGATAAGTGTAAGGGAAATCCAAATCGGTTTATTAGAACACAAATGAACATGAATCATAATAATAATAAATTAACATACATATTAGTATTTGTTTGAGTCAAATGCTTGTATCGAGTCATAATGATATTTTGCAGGATTTCCAGGAAGTAAGGTATAGGTTTTTCCAGAAATTTTCCGGAAACTTAACATGAGAATTCTGTCAGATCATTTCTGACGGCGTCAGGTTTTAATTTTCTGAAATTTTTGAAAGTTTTGTTTTCATAAAAAGTTTTTATTAAATCTCTAACTTATAAACTCCAGGAATCTGCAAAATTATCATTCCACAAGCATTATATCCTTATATAGAATTTATCCCGCCGATGTTATGCAGGTTTTTGTGTTTGTTTTCTCAGGTTTAACAGGTTATTTTTGACAAGGAGATGTATGTGGAATCAAGCTTTTGGCGATGCATTAGTCTTGGAGCTTCTACATTCTCTTGGAAGAAGATCTAACCATGTTACCCCTTTATCCACCAAATGAATCAGGGGAGTATTTGATTTCATTCTTTTACCTTGTTACTTTTACATTTTGTTATTTGAACATTGGGGACAATGTTCATCTTAAGTGTAAGGGGGGGTAAAAATACGATACTTTAGAGAATGCAATTGCACTTGATTTTTGTTTGTTTGATGGTAGATGTGTAATAACACTGAGAGAAATACCTGTTAGGGCAATTTTAGTGCCAAATTTAAATTTTTTTACGACATATAGGAGTGAAACTTTGATCTTAATGAGCATCTCATGGATAGGAGTTATATGAATAGCACAAAAAACCGTACCACTAAAAAATTTTCCACCCCCAAATATGTGAGGTTCGCCCCTAGAATTGGTAGGAAAAGCATTTATGCTATGATGTGTGTACCGGTAGCACTTAGATTCTAGAACTTGCGTTAGGACCATTCCGAGGCCACAAGTGAGACTACATTCGTGTAGTTAGATTTACTACATGATAAGAGGCATTAGGATTAACCCATTGTCTTACACCTGTGTTTTTGTTATAATTACATCGGCTATATTGGTCAAGTAATTCTCCCACACCCTTTGCGTTGTACTCATTTTTAGTACACGATACCCCTAGTACACCCCTCAGAGCCTATCTTTTCGTTTCGACCTTTAAGCATTTTACTTAAAGGAAGAATTTGTTACACCCCACTTAAATGTACACCCAAATCGCCTTAGCCTACCTTGTATGCACTCATTTTTAGTGCATTATTGTGACAACATTTGTTTAAACCCTTAGTTAATTATCTAATTGATTACATGGTTGCTAAGTCGAGTCATATCCTTGTACATATTGTTTTAGGACGATTGGGACTCATGGGTAAAGTACTAGTGTAATGGAGTAATGGGGAAGAAGAACATTATTACCCCCATATGTGCTAAATATTTTAAAAGTACTCCAAGTGTTTCGATTATCTTAATTCGAGTCATTAGGATAGTTATTTGTAAAGTTATGTAAAAGTTCAAGTGTAAGGGGAATGCAACGCCCCTATGATGTATTATTTTGGATGGTAGGGCAAGAATGTATGCAAAAAAAATAAATAAATAATAATAATAATAATATATATATATATATATATATATATATATATATATATATATATATATATATATATATATATATATATCAAGAAAAATACAAAAAAATGAGAAAAAGAAAAGTAGAAAAGAACATACGGACTACCATCCCGTTTCATTATATGTTTATTTTATTTTTTAGTTATTTTGTTTTTAGCTTAAGTCAAGTCTAGTCTTGGCTTAGCAACGCCATATTGTACATGTAATTAATCAAGATCTTTAACTCGCCACCAGTAAAATATCCCTTATCCAACAAAACCGTGTTTATCATATCCCTACACCTAACGTTATAACCCGTTTAAAAGCCCTCTTTGATAGTTTATCTTAGGTGCTTACGCCTAGTGGAGGAGGTTTTTGATCCTTTCCCAAGCCTATGGTAATCTATTTGCTATGACAGGTAGTGAGAGATATTATCCGTTTTCATTTATGAGATATACTTTTATGACACCTGAGAGATGTGAGTATCTAAACACTACTTGTGAGGTGCTAGTTTGTAATCTCCGTGCTTATTATGATTAAAGTGGAATGACTATTTGTTGTAATTACTTTTATATTAGCATTAAATGACCCCTAACTTGTATTTTGATTAGAATAAAAGCGCATTTGCTTGAGGACAAGCAAATCTCAAGTGTAAGGGTATTTGATGAAGCGAAAAGTGTACCGCTTTTAGGGGGTCATTTAAGCCCTAAATCGTATTTATTTGATCAAATATTGCCCTAAATCGTTCCTTTTGTCATTTTAGGTACTTTGGAGAAGAAATCTGGAAAAGGAAGCATTTTGGACGTTTTTGGAGCATAAAAGTGAAGAAAACGGCAAAGTCTCAAAATTGGCTGGAAAAGTACCTTTGACGGCGTCAAGGATTGTTCTGGACGGCGTCACGGCTTGGCAAAAAGAGGTGGATATGAAAAATACACATGATAAGCCAGGGAGTTTTGCAATGTAAAGTCTGACGGCGTCACCCTTTAAGGTGATCAAGGCCATCACGGTTTAAACTAAAGAGGGACGGCATCAAGCCCATTTCTGACAGCGTCAAGCCTTGATAAGCCAGAGCGGATTTTGGAGCACTAAAGAGGGACGGCGTCAAGAAGGCCATCTGGGAACCCTAGACACGGCGAGGTGACGGCGTCAAGTCCTATAATGTGACGCCGTCAGCCCTTAAACTCTATATATAGTTTTGCAATTTTTTGTCATTAGTGTGCAACTTTGTGAGGAGAAACCCTAAGACGAATTTCTGCCATTTTTAAGGGTTTTCATACCCTTGGATCTCCCATGTTTAATTGAAGATAAGTATTCATTTAATCAATCAATATGTCTATGTGTTGTTTGATTATATCTTGTTCTTGTCTTTTAATTAACATGCTAGGCTAGATTTATCTTGTGTTTGCTTAGATCTAATGAAACCTAACTATTGATTATTGGTTATTAGTGTGTTATTAATTGTATTGGATGAATGTTTATCGATGTTAGGCTTAAGAAAACTGGCTAACTTCCTATTCGGTAACTTGCTTGAACGTCTTAAGAAACATGAACCAATGCGTACTAGGTTTTTATGGTTGTATTTAATGCATGAGCGAATTCTAGTGATCCCATGTTAGGAGCTTCTTAGCCGGCTCGACATAGGAGTGAAGTAGGAGCTTGTAGCGTTGGGGAAGTACGTACGCCACCCCACGATTGGTATTAAGGAATACACCCGTCATCCACGCAATTAATACACACTAATCAACCGGTAAAAGATAGTTAGGGAGTAAGGAAATCTAAGTAAACACATTTCTCTCTACATAAGTTTCACAACCTTTTCATTTTCAGTTATTTTATTTTATTTGCATTTGTAGTTATTTGGGTTAGTTTACTAGCAACTAATTCCGCCCACTCCTTCAAACCCGAGATTTTACTTGCTTTACTTAAAAATAAAAATACAAAAAGAATCTTCCCTCACCCTTAGACCTAATTAGGGTAGTTTTTCATACCTAACGAACACTATTCCCTGTGGAGAACGATCAATCCCCCGTACTTACCACTACACTATACTACATCGGTCAGGTACACTGCCTGGTGGGGTTGTAAGCCTCTTTAGATCCCTCGAGAGGTAAAACCTGTTGTAAGGTCGCAAAACCACGCATCAAAGATATCCTTCTTGTTCTTCTTAATGAATAAAGTTTGATCAATTTTGCCCCTTTGGAATCCATTCTCTAGCAGATAGGAAGCCAAAGTCTCATACCATGTCCTTGGTGCCTGATGTAGTCCATAAAGAGCCTTTACAACCTTGTACACCTTATCAGGATATTTTAGATCAACAAAACCTGGAGGTTGTGAGACATATACCTCCTCTTCAATAGTACCATATAAGAAGGCACTCTTAACATCCATCTAATAAACTGTGAAGCCCATGAAAGAAGCATATGCCAAGAATAGTCTCATTGCTTCAATCCTTGCTACTGGTGGAAAAACTTCTTCATAGTCTATTCCCTCTTCTTGTGTATAACCCTGGGCTACAAGTCTAGCTTTGTTTATGATCACAATTCCCCTTTCATCCATTTTGTTCCTTAAAACCCATTTGGAGCCAATTACCCTCATACCCTTGGGTAAATCCACTAGTATCCAAACCTTCTGAATCTTGAATTGGAGAAGCTCCTCTTGCATTGCTTCTACCCAGCTTGAATCTTCTAAGGATTTGAGAACATTTTTGGGTTTAGATTGTGAGAGGAAACACACAAATAAACAAATCTTCATGCTGCTTTTCTTCATACACGGTACTAAGAAACCCTTGTTGGTTTGTAGTCATAAGTTGCCTTCTTGTCTTTACTCCAGACTGCACGTCACCAATCACATTGTCTAGGGAGTGATCTTTGTTTAACCTTGTGTGTGGTGTAGTAAGAAATTGATAGGTGGGTGGTAGATTGTTGAAATCCACCTCATCTTCTGAGAAATCAGCAGTATTAGCATCTGATGGGCCAGCAGTATGAAAATTTTGCCCAGCAGTACCAACTTGGGGGTCAACAATACAATCATCATTGGTTTTGTTATCTTGATTCTCTTGATCTTCAGTTCCATCTACATTGTTTTCAGCTTCAATACCTTCCCTGGCTTCATCTGTAGAAGGCTCATCGATCTTTGAAGATGAATCCACACTGTTCCATATTGGCATCAACACATGATCTTGATCTTTCTCCTTTCCTAATTCTGCTTCCTTTATTGCATCATCGGCTTCTGAACCTGCAAAATCATTAGAAAAGGTTCCTGCAACAACTGGCACATAATTCATTGATTGGGTTAGAGTCTCAAGGTCAAACAGCCATTTTGGACCTTCACCTGCAACATTAGATTTATTTTCTAGAAATTGAACATGCAGGTTCTCCTCAACTTTCCTAGTTCTTGTGTTGTATACTCTAAAGGCTTTGCTATTTAGTGAGTACCCAACCAAGAATCCTTCATCAAATTTACCATCAAATTTGCCTAGATGGTCTAAGGTATTCTGAATGGTTACATGACACCCAAAAGGTCTTAGAAAACCTAATGCAGGAGTTCTACCTCTAAAAAGCTCATATGGTGTCTTGTTATGAGGTTTAACTACTAAAACCCTATTCTGCACATAGCAAGCAATATTAACTGCTTCAGCCCAAAAAATGATAGGCAACTTAGAGTCAGCTAACATGGTTCTAGCAGCTTCTACCAGTGTTCTATTTCTCTTTTCAGCAACTCCATTCTGCTGAAGAGTTCTAGCCACACTAAACTCTCTTCTAATACCTTTTTCCTTACAAAAATCATCCATAACTCTATTTTTTAACTCTGGCCCATTGTCACACCTAATGACTTTTACTTTCCTATCCACTAAGTTTTCTATCTCAGTAATGAATGTTTTAAGAATGCTAGGTGTCTCATCCTTAGAACCTAAAAAGAAAACCCGTGTGAACCTACTATAGTCATCAGTAACTACAAAACAGTACCTCTTATGCATAAGACTACTCACGGATGTTGGGCCAAATAAATACATATGTAGCATAAACAAAGGTTGATCAATAGAGTTAAAAATCTTGGGCTTACAAGAAGTCTTGTGTTGTTTGCCTTTGAGACAGGCAACACAAGTCTGGTCATTTTCAAATCTTTTCTGAGGCAAGCCTCTTACCAAACCATCCTTAACAATTTTATTAATGGTTTAAAAGTTTATGTGACCAAGTCTTCTATGTCATAACATAGACTCATCCAATGTGGCCTTTGCAACAAGACAAGTAAGAGCCTCTTTAGGAACAATCTTCTTCATATCAACACTGTACATGTTGCCCTTTCTTGGAACTTTAAGTAGAACCTGACTTTCATCAGGAAGCTTAAATTCTGGAGAAAGCACAAGACATTCAGTGTCAGTAAAAAGAATTTGTTCTTTTTGTCACACATTTGTGAGACACTAAACAGGTTATACTTAAGCGCTTGCACAAAGTACACATCCTCAAAGTCCAATTTACCGGTTTTAAGTGTACCTTTACCAGTAATTCTACCTCCTATTCCTCCCCCAAAGGTAACATATCCTCCATCCATTGGTTGAAAATCTGAAAGATAGGACATGTTGCATGTCATGTGCCTGGAACATCCACTGTCTGCATAACCTTGATCTTCATCATCTTCCTGTGAATGTCCCTGCACATGAAATAAGAAAATTAGTTTCCTTGGGGTACCCAAGCCATTACTGACTTGGGTTTGCCTCGTGCATCAATATAATCAAACCTTTTTAAAATAGTTGATGCACCATTGGACTGGATTGGTCTCCAAATCCAACATGCTGAGGCCTTTACAGCATTTTCCCTCTTATCCCTAGCAGTGTTTTTAAAGTTACCAGTACTAACTGCTTGCTTTGCAGTTTGCAACTTTGGTTTCCAAATTCATTTTTGTACCACTGCTTTCTTTTGAAAGGGCCTTTTAGCAGTTTGTGGTGCATATTTGAAAGTTGGTTTTGCACTTTTAACTGCTGGTCTAGGGTAAACAGTTTTAAAAGGTCTAGCAGTACTAACTGCTGGTCGAGCGGTACTAATTGGTTTTGGGCCAGACTTCAATAAAAGTGCTCTGGGTGTCATTCTATTGGTATTGGGGTGAAATTGAGACCTGTTAGAGTTCACCCTATGACTTAAGTTTCCAGATACCCTATTGTTCCCAGTAACCATCTTTCTACTCTAATTGTTATCACAAAAAGTTTCAAAGTGGTCAAAACAACCACAAGTGTAACAAACCTTCTTATACAGGACAAAGTCATCACCTAGTTGGTGAGACTTGAGGTTATTCTAGTTCCTAAGGTTACCTCTTGGCTTGTCTATGGATCTATACATCTCACAGTACCTAACTGCTTTCCTAACAGGTTTAACATTTGATTTAGGCCTAACAGTTTTATTATCAACCATCTTAGGAACATTTGTTCCTTCTACCTTTCCTACTTCAGGTTTAACCACAACCTGATCTTCCTCATCATCATCAGATATCCAGTTCTCAATGGTTGGAGCATCTGAATTCCTATAAGTGGATGCCTTGTCCTCAGTGAGTGAAGCATCACTTGCACTCTCAAAAGGGTCACTGATTTCTACATGTTTATTAGCAATTGAGTTTTCCTTAGGCTTACAACCATATTCTAACTTAGGTTTTTGGAACTCTTCTAAACCTGTATGCTCTAGGTCTATTCCTAGGGGTGCAGGCACTCCTCTGTGAGGAGGTGGACATGTTTTATACCCCAACCCAGACTTATCTTTGTTGATTAACTGACATTCAATTATTTCGTTTACACCCTTATAGGCATATTCTAAGGTTTCTACACTTAATTGAATATTCTCATTAGCCTTTTTAATTCTATCCAACTCAGCTTTCAGTAGATTAATTTCAGCATTCTTAAATGACAAATCCCTTTTAAGAACTGCTATATCATCAGCAAAAGTAGTCTCATTGTTCTTATAATGCACTATTTGCTCCTCTAGGACTGCTAAACCTCTCTTATGATTTGACAAATTATAATTTGTTTTGTTTAGTTCAATCCTTTGTTCATCATAGTGTTTCCTTAAAGTTTCTAATTCTCTAAGAGCAGTGCATGTTTTAGAACAACATTTAGCAAATTGTACCTTAGAGTCAGAGAAGGCCATAAGTGCCATCTCAGTAGGTGCTTCTTCATCTTATGCCAAAAAACTCCAATCAAATCCTAAGCCATCAATAGCCACCATAGCTTTTGAAGTTGACTCAGCTTCTTCCACAACCTTGGGCTTGTTCCCATAACCTTTGCTCCTGCCATCCTGTTGCCTAGGTCTCCTGCATTCCCTTGAAAAGTACCCTAGCTTGTGGCAGTTGTAGCATTCTACCCTTGATTTGTCAAAACCAGCAGTATCATTGCTGCTGATGGTGATCTTCTTTCCAGTTCTTTGGTAGAATTTCTTAGCCCTCATGCTAAGAAGGGAGATCTGCCACTTGAGATCCATCTCCTCTAAATCATCATCATTAATCTCCAAGAGATCTTCATGAGTCAGCATTGACCCATTATTCTGGCTTGTCAGGAAGGCACAGTAGGTTTTCTCATCCAGAATACCAGTAGTACTGCTTGATGAACTAGCAGTACTAATATTGGGGTTAGCAGTACTAACTCCCACAGCAGCCTTTACTTCTTCAACTGGACTTGAATTACTAGGAGATGACGCAAAGGCCATGTTCCCAGTGCTTGAAATAGTTCCTCCAGCCTTCTTCACATCCTGCTCAACAATCTTGATGTTGCTATATAAGTCCATCAGGCTCATAGTATCAATGTCTGGCTTGTTCTTCCAGACCACCACATGTATAGCCCACTCTACAGGTAAACTTCTCTAGAACTTGGAGTTCAAATCTTCCTGAGGTATGTCAACACCAAGAACAGCCAGTTGGCTGACAATCTTCTGCAGTCTGTTAAACATGTGATCCAAGGACTCATTACTGGTTGCAGTGAAGTTCTCAAAGTTCTGCTTCAACAGAGTCTTTTATGTCTTCTTGGTGGCTTCATTCCCACCATATCTAGCAATGATTTCCTCAAACAAGGTCTTAGCATCCTTGTACTTGCTGAAGTTCAAGAGTTGATCATTTGGAATGGTCATCATCAGCAAACTTCTGGCCTTGAGGTCATTTTTCTTTTGAAGCCTCTCTTTTGCAGCCACTGGAGAGGTCTGCACAACTGTCTCTACCTTACCATCAACTGTTGTTGTAGAAGTTGAAGGCTTGAAAGAGTTTCCTTCTTCAATAATCTCCCAGAGTGCATAGTCCTGCACTTGAAAGTGTTGTTCTATTCTCAGCCTCCACATATCAAATTCATTCTGCTTGAGCATTGGCAATTTAGCAGCCATGTTTGTTTTGGTAGTCTCCATGTCCATTGGCTCTGATACCACTTGAGAGGATTATAAAACACTTAGGATGTTACTCCTTTATAACGTGTAAGAGATACTTTGAGTGTATGCAGTTAAGTATGCGGAATCTACTTAACCACACTTAGAAGAATAATGGTTTGTTTAATGGAACAGTAATGTATGTATGAGCAATGAACACAGTAAGATTAACACCAAACGATTCAATATTATTGCTTGAATAATACGAGTGATCTTGCTATCACTAGGGTTACAAAGACCTTGAATCTTAGCAAAACTTTATGACTGATATATCAAATACGTATAACCTAGGATCCCCTTTTATAGACTTAAGGAGTCCTGTACAAGATAAGTATTCTACCGTATAATTCTAATTAATTAAGTTATACAAAAGATCTATTCCATACTTATCCTTAATACAAACATTTATCCATGCAGCAGTACCTTCTGTTATACTAGCAGTACTAACATCAGAGTTTGTACTGTTAGTTATATCTCAGTAGTCTCCACTTATACACTAGCAGTTTGTACTGTTAGTGTAAATCTCCAGCAGTACTAAGTCAGAGACATTTAATTCCCAACAAGTTGAAACTACTGCTTTTGCCTTAGAAGCACTAAATGTTGTATTCTTTTGAATAGGCCTTTTTACAGATGAATGTGCTGTATTTGAAAAGTGTAACCTGGATTTAGCACCATTCACTGTTCTTTTGGTGGAAGCAGTATCAACTTGTCTAGCAGTATTAGTTAATATTGCTGGTTTTGAAATATTTTGCTTGGTAGTATTAAGTGATACATGCCCAAATTTCATTAACACTGCTCTCGAAACTATATTTCTTTTAGCATTTTGGTAAGTATTTTTAGAAAAACGTTGGTGATTCACCCTCATAGCATAGTTCTAAAGAGGTTTTTTATAGTAAAAACAATTATCCTGTAAATGTTCAAACTACCACAGTGATAACAAGCCTTATTTAACAATTGCCAATCACTTCCTAGTCTTTCAGATATCATGTTATTCCAATTCCTCTTATTCCCTCTAGGACTCTGTGTGTCGCTCCTAGTGTAAAACCCTAAATTTCCATCCATTTGAAATTCTCATTTTGTCCCTCTAATTTTGAATTTATAAGAACTCACATAATGATACAAGAACATTATAAATTTATAACCTAAGTTTGGTACTAAGTCATCTACATTTAGAACTATAGATTATACACACTAATATTATTAAACCTTAAACAATACATTGTAACTTAATACAAAATAAATCCTACATATCCTAGCCTATACAATTCAGCAAACCCTTTTTATTTAATATGTTGTACACGTTTTTATGGGTATATTGTGAACCAAAAATGTGCTACACCCATCCTACTTCACACGTTCAAATGATGAGAAACAAAGATATATCATCAAATAATTTCCCAACTTAAATAAGATTCGGTCTTCCTCCTTTGTAGCAAAATTCTCGGCTAATCACATTAAAATCACCCTAATATTCCTCTCAATCACTCTCAATCTCACGACATTACCATAAGTATTAGACTTTTTTTTTCGTTTCCATTAAACACATATACCATCTCCCCTACCACTTTGATAGCACCTAGAGAGATAAACACAAACAAAAGACAAACCGACCCACGATTGAATTCATAATTTAAATGGAACAATGTTCGGTTCTCATGCAGTGAGACAAAAAGAACGATTAAAGCATGCACTCCCACAAATGAACAATTGTTAAATATAATACCCATAGCCCCACAATTTTATCTGGTCTGAGGAATACACCAATTCTTTTGTTCTCCAATCAGAAGGCACGACAGAAGGTTGAAGAGGGTTTGATCGTGGTAGTTGGGTTCGATGAGGTTTTGATCATGGGACATTGTTTTGAAGAGTGTTGACATTTTCGTGTACCTAGTACAATTTTGATACACCATTCGTTCTTGTCCCTTCGTACAATTCGACCAGAAGGTATCTCATATCCATTCTATTGTTCTAAACGTTGCCTCGTATGCTATATGTATGAAGAACTTAAACCTTGTTTTCATTAATATTAAGTTATACGAAGAAGATATACATGTCACGTATAGAATGATCCCTTAATTCGTTTGTGTTTCGTTGTTTAAAGGTTACTCGGATCGTACAAAACAACCTGGTGTCGAGGGTAGGCTGTCTTGCGAGTCGTGGGTATGACTGTTGTTGTATCGCGATATATGGCAACTTGTGTCGAGTCTTATGGCTGTTTTGATGTCGTGTGCAAACCCTATTGGTCGACCCTTAAAAACACATTTAATGGAGTTACAAAAATTAAAGGAACCCTAGGCGTATGCATGATAACTTAACGAGGGGTTAGGGTGCGTTTCTATGATTTTATGTGAAGTGTTTTGGCTCTAAAAATTCCTTCAAGTTGTGGACTGTTGTGGGTCATGTGTGTGTAAGTGTAAACCTGGAAAATACGTGTTGCTATGATCGGGATTGAGTAGTTTTTGTGGTTGATTGATGGTTGCTCGTGTCAACCCTCGCACCATCTTTATTTTGTCTCGCCAAAGGGTGCCTCGGTATGAGTCTATTATCGAGGTTATGATATGGGGTAAACCAAAGTTACTTTGAAAAATTGTGAACCGTAGATGTTTTGGTTCGATTCGGTTTAGTAGCTTGCATCCGAAATACCTTACCCGTTTCCTAATTCCATAATAAGCCTAAAAACCTAATTTACACATGAAACCCTAAACTATGAATGATTGATACTTTTAGTCTTAAAATATGGTATTTATCATAATAAACTTTTAAGTTAATTTAGTATCAATTGGAAATCCGAATTTTGGAAATGGTCACAATAAACCCTGAACTTTGGTAAATTTCACTGTGAACCCTAAGTTATGATAAGTTGTCATTTGTAACCCTAAAAGTTGGCTAATCATAAGTATTAACCTAAAGTTACTAATTTGGGGAAAAATCACTTAATTCGGAAAGTTATTAAATATGAAAAGTTACAAAAAAATGGAAAGCCGACTAAAATGAGTAATCTGGTTTAAAATAAGTTATTAACTAAGACGACCATGAATTCGTGTAGATTCGCTGAAGAAGGAGTTTGCTTCCGATCTTTATGTTTTTGTTATGTTTTCACTTACGGTCTAAGGTACAGATATTCTGACCTTATCTCTTAAGGTTTCTCATGATTCGTTCACATCTGTTTGATTTTAGCTTTGAATATGATATCCTTGATCTGAGCCTTTATGATATGGCTTTCTTATATGATCTATACCTTTGCTATGCACCCTTAGATATATGAACCTTTGCTTCGATCCTTTGTTATGGACCTTTGATATTAACCATATGATATGAACCTTTGATATGAACTTTGATATGATATGACATTTGAACCCTTCAGTTTGATACCCGAGCCAATATGTTTTCCTAGCCATGAAGGTAACATGGCCGTGTCATTGATGCACCAATGGCATGACTCTAGTGTGGTTGAGTGATGTTCCACACCGTCCTATTTTGATTATGATATGCGCACTTTATATTTGTTATGGCCAATATGATTTGTTCGGGGGCGTATGGATGCATCATAGGTTCGATTTGTATTTGATGGATATGACATGATATGATATGATATGATATGTTTGGTGACTGATGCATGGGTGCAATCCACGTCTTTCACATGTTCGGGAGCTAGCTACTCCATGGTTACTATGATATTTGATTTGATTTTTGTTCGGGCTCGTGGTAGATTACTGACCTTTCCTTACTTTTGATATCCATTTGTTTATACCTTATGCTTTTCCCAATGCACCATACATTATATGTTCGTTCCTTATCTTTTGGTTTCGTTTATATATATCTATTCACTGGGCTTTTTAAACTCAGCCGCATTTTCTTTTCCTGCGGCAGGTTTTAGTAGGAGGCTGGGTTATGAGGGGAGAATACTTTTGGACTTAGAATACTATACTTTGATAGCTATTCTGGATTAGAGATGACTAGAAGTGAATACATTTTTAGACTTAGTATTTATTGTTGTTCTCTTTTGTAACCTTGTATTTCAGAGTTTCTCTTTGTAACCTTTGAGATTCGTTTGTATTATTTAAGTCATATGCTTGTGTTTGCTTTGATATGTCACCATAATGTAATACTTCTACCCTTATCGGGTTGGGGTGTTACAATTATGGTAATAGAGACAGGTTGCGACTTGTAGTACATTAAACCTTGACCTGTGAAGTTTGGACCCTTAAGATTCCACTGTAGGCACTCTTAAGATAATCTTTGAGAATTTGCTTTTGGATTTCCCATAGAAACTTAAGTTATTACCGGTGAGGAATGGGTAGACTAGGACATCTATGTAAGTAGCATTGCTTCCGCATCACTCTGATTCGTACCTCTGCCCTTTGTTAAGCCTAATAAGAACATTTGTTTAAGAGGTTAGAAAGTTATGTTCAACCTAAGCTTGGTAATCAAGTAAGTTTGCAGTGCCTCAAGAACTACATGGATACCTTTCACCATTTAAGTTTCACTTTTGATTTTGATCCTCATTTCGGATTTGTTTGATAAACAGTTTGATACCTTTTCGATCATCCCGTAGGTTTTTCAGCTATAATGTGATTGACACATTCTGTGAATTCATTACTTATGCTGGATATAAATGTATCATCTGATACTACTTGAATCTGCATAATCCATTACTACTCCTATGAGAACTCTTGTAATTGTTAACCACATATATAGGAAGATTTGTTCCCTTCCTACGAATGATGAATTTTGTCTGCCAATCAGTCCCTTTGGAAGAATATGATGTTATTACTATCTCAGTATGGATTTGTTAACTGAACATGATGATGTTGACAACTGATATCCTATACATCTCACTTTTGACAATTATACTATGTTCATATCACTGATGATACACACTCTACCTGTCACTTGTGCTAAGGAGCTAACAAGATTCCAACACCTTGAATAGTTCGCTTATCTATCTCAAATACTTTGATAAACCATGTACTTGACTCTAATATATGAACTATCCGTCTGGCTTGACGACCGTATTCGTTCTACGAATCCGTTTACTTTGATATATTTGATCTTAAGGTCTTTTGGTTATGGATTAGCTGGCTCCTCATAAAGTTACCATAAACTACCGTATCTGATATGTGACCTTTAGCAATCTACTTCATCCTACTTTGTTATGATGGCTCTCAACCACTTAAATCTGTTAAGATTAATGTTTGCTATGGAAGTGCAGACTCATATCTCATTTGATTGTCAAGTTTCTCCTGACACCTATTAGTATCCACCCTTGGAAGCTTTGGCATTGGAAGTATTTTGTTGTACGAAAATTTTCCGATGTTCTCTAATGAACCTCTTGGTATTCCCTCCTGCTTGGGAAGTAGAGTTGGCATTGAACTGATCTCAGTTGACGAAACCATGGTGTCATAGAAGTTGAAGGAACTGAAGGAATATGATTTTGTTCACCCTAGTGTTCCCCTTGGGGATGCTCCTGTTGGTTTATGAAGAAGAAAGAGGGAAGTATGCGGCGGCATATCGACTATCGTGAACTCAACCGTGTCACTATTCGTAATCATTATCCATTTTCGAGTATCAATGATTGATTTGATCTACCTCTGTAACTCTGTATCAAATGGCCTCATTTAGATTTGAAGGACTAAAAAAGCAACCACAAGAATTTCTAAGAAATGGGTTTACTAACTGTAAGTAACCTCCGTGAAGTATTTCAGCTGTATTCTTGAAGAAGAAGGAGGGTGAAGTGAAATTGATGTGAAGTTTTTCGCTAAGATAATTCCTGAAGCTGCTTTTGTACTCGTTATGATCATTATGAGCTTTAGTGATGCCAATTGTATTGGCTAATATAATCATGTTTTCGCGAGTATTTGGACAAATTGTCATAGTATGACATTGTGTTATGTTCAGAGACGAAAGAGGAACATAGAGATTATTTTTGTATTAAGTTAGAATGACCCTTGTTCTGGAAGAGAAAATTTGATCGGCGTTCAGAGATCGTAGTAGACAACACTACCATGTATCCTGTAAAGACAGAGTTTCCCACATAAAGGCCCAAGATTGAAGACCGTTATCGGAGTTAGAAACCTTGTAGAAGAGTAGTAGAAGATGTTCGTGACAGGCGTTACCATGGAAGAAGCATATAAGAAGAAGAGAGAAACTGAGAAGGGGCCCGATTATACCTCATGCAGCACGTCGAGATTACAGTTCGGGTTTCAAGACAACCAGACCGTAGGAGACGAACTATTCAACTCATAACCTGGAGTGGACAACGGCGGTGTTTACCTTAAAGCCTGGAAGACATTGCTTGCAAGACAAGCATGGTGGCGAACATAGAAGGAGAATGAAATCGATTTGGAGAATTTTCGAACTGTGCTAGAAAACCTGTCGAAGACACGCAGTCTTGCTTCTCTATTCATTTTAGTTGTACTAAGATGAATTGATAGCAGAAGCAGATTTGCAGATGGAAGGATGCACAGTGATCATGTCAGAGATTCACGTTACTACACCACAGTTTCAAGAAGAGGTGCCGAAGGCCTGAAGGACTAGACTCAAGTTTATAATTCCTTTGCACTGTATGATCGGATGGACAAGCATAAATAGACTACTCGGACTTGGAAGAAATTTTGAAATTTTGTATTTGAACGGACGAATTTTGAAGCAAACATTTGTGTTTGGAAGAGTTGATTCTGTGAAGGATGAAGCTATTGATGACGTAATTCACTTCCTCTTAACCTACTTAAGCTTCCGTTACCTGATAATAAGATCCTTTGAATGATTTGAGTTCTCTATTAGAAATTCCGTTCTGTGTTCACTCTGCGTATGTTGGGTGATGGTTTTGTTATGAGAATTTTGACAAATTAAGGAAGACCTGATGCTTTTGACGACGTGCTACATTTGATGATATCTACTAGATTCCGTTACGTTATTTGTATGTTCTGTTTCTTTGATTTCGAATCCGTAGTGATGATTTGATTCGGACCAACCCTAGGTGGTAGAAGGACTGTTAGGTGATTAAGATAAGTTGCTTATTTCACTTGAGATAAAGTATGGTCATTATGAGGGCATATTTATATGATGCTAGTATTATGACGTCTGGCCAACATGATAATACTTACATCATATAACGTGCACTTATTGTGATCATAGGATATTTCGAGGAGTGCCTTAGAAGCCTTAGAATTTCTGATATCTGACTGAGACTTTAGGTTCATTCTACCTATACGCTTAATCTGCCTTCACCGTTATACGATTTGATACGTTTGGATACTCGACATGCGGTTGTTGACCTATGTGCTTCTGATAAGAATCTTAGGTTCTGTTGTAGAGCTTTCTGCCGTTTGATGTTATTAAACAATCTGTTTTTCCGTAAGTATGGATTCAATCTGTTACTATGGAGGAGTACACCTATGTTTAGCTATATGTACGTTTCACATTAGTTGAATCTGTTTCATTATGATCTGCTATGAGTTAAGATATGAGATTATGGATTTTTGAGGAACAAGATTTGTTTGCTTATGAGAATGCCTTTGAAAGGATTATATTGAAGACAAGGCTATTTGAGAATCTGAAGAGTTAAGCGTATATATCATCCTCATATCTTCTGCGATTCGTTAAGTTCTCATCTGATTTGTCTAATCAAATTCCACGGACGATATATCCGTCAAATCCTACGTATTCCATGTTTCTCTTTTGAGAAGTTACGACTATCATCTGTTACATGTTTGTTTTGTATCCGTTGGATTACATTCGTTATGATTTGTTTTGTTGGAAAGCCTAGGGCTATCCTAGTTTGTCTGGATTGAGTCATGAGAAACAAACACTTTCGTTCGTTGAAATCTTTTGAAAGAACATCTCCGAGCGTGAGGCTAATTATTGTCATTCCTTTCGCGATTTGATACGTATCCGTCTGACTTATGCGACTCCAATTTCGAGGACGAAATTTTTTTTAGAAGGGAGGAGTTGTAAAACCCTAAATTTCCATTCATTTGAAATTCTCATTTTGCCCCTCTAATTTTGAATTTATAAGAACTCACATAATGATACAAGAATATTATAAATTTATAACCTAAGTTTGGTACTAAGTCATCTACATTTAGAACTATAGATTATACACACTAATATTATTAAACCTTAAACTATACATTGTAACTTAATACAAAATAAATCCTACATGTCCTAGCCTATACAATTCAGCAAACCCTTTTTATTTAATATGTTGTACACGTTTTTATGGGTATATTGTGAACCGAAAATGTGCTACACCCCTCCTACTTCACACGTTCAAATGATAAGAAACAAAGATATATGATCAAATAATTTCCCAACTTAAATAAGATTCGGTCTTCCTCCTTTGTAGCAAAATTCTCGGCTAATCGCATTAAAATCACCCAAATATTCCTCTCAATCACTCTCAATCTCACGAAATTACCATAAGTATTAGACTTTTTTTTCGTTTCCATTAAACACATATACCATCTCCCCTACCACTTTGATAGCACCTAGAGAAATAAACACAAACAAGAGACAAATCGACCCACGATTGAATTCATAATTTAAATGGAATAATGTTCGGTTCTCATGCAGTGAGACAAAAAGAACGATTAAAGCATGCACTCCCACAAATGAACAATGGATAAATATAATACCCACAGCCCCACAATTTTATCTGGTCTGAGGAATACACCAATTCTTTTGTTCTCCAATCAGAAGGCACGACAGAAGGTTGAAGAGGTTTTGATCGTGGTAGTTGGGTTCGATGAGGTTTTGATAATGGGACATTGTTTCGAAGAGTGTTGACATTTTCGTGTACCTAGTACAATTTTGATACGCCATTCGTTCTTGTCCCTTCGTACAATTCGACCAGAAGGTATCTCATATCCATTCTATTGTTCTAAACGTTGCCTCGTATGCTATATGTATGAAGAACTAAAACCTTGTTTTCATTAATATTAAGTTATACGAAGAAGATATACATGTCACGTATAGAATGATCCCTTAATTCATTTGTGTTTCGTTGTTTAAAGGTTACTCGGATCGTACAAAACAACCTGGTGTCGAGGGTAGACTGTGTTGCGAGTCGTGGGTATGACTGTTGTTGTGTCGCGATATGTGGCAACTTGTGTCGAGTCTTATGGCTGTTTTGATGTCGTGTGCAAACCCTATTGGTCGACCCTTAAAAACACATTTAATGGAGTTACAAAAATTAAAGGAACCCTAGGCGTATGCATGATAACTTAACGAGGGGTTAGGGTGCGTTTCTATGATTTTATGTGAAGTGTTTTGGCTCTAAAAATTCCCTCAGGTTGTGGACTGTTGTGGGTCATGTGTGTGTAAGTGTAAACCTGGAAAATACGTGTTGCTATGATCGGGATTGAGTAGTGTTTGTGGTTGATTGATGGTTGCTCGTGTCAACCCTCGCACCATCTTTATTTTGTCTCGCCAAAGTGTGCCTCGGTATGAGTCTATTACCGAGGTTATGATATGGGGTAAACCAAAGTTACTTTGAAAAATTGTGATCCGTAGATGTTTTGGTTCGATTCGGTTTAGTAGCTTGCATCCGAAATACCTTACTCGTTTCCTAATTCCATAATAAGCCTAAAAACCTAATTTACACATGAAACCCTAAACTATGAATGATTGATACTTTTATTCTTAAAATATGGTATTTATCATAATAAACCTTTAAGTTAATTTAGTATCAATTGGAAACCCAAATTTTGGAAATGGTCACAATAAACCCTGAACTTTGGTAAATTTCACTGTGAACCCTAAGTTATGATAAGTTTTCATTTGTAACCCTAAAAGTTGGCTAATCATAAGTATTAACCTAAAGTTACTAATTTGGGGAAAAATCACTTAATTCGGAAAGTTATTAAATATGAAAAGTTACAAAAAAATGGAAAGCCGACTAAAATGAGTAATCTGATTTAAAATAAGTTATTAACTAAGACGACCATGAATTCGTGTAGATTCGCTGAAGAAGGAGTTTGCTTCCGATCTTTATGTTTCTGTTATGTTTTCACTTGCGGTCTAAGGTACAGATATTCTGACCTTATCTCTTAAGGTTTCTCATGATTCGTTCACATCTGTTTGATTTTAGCTTTGAATATGATATCCTTGATCTGAGCCTTTATGATATGGCTTTCTTATATGATCTATACCTTTGCTATGCACCCTTAGATATATGAACCTTTGCTTTGATCCTTTGTTATGGACCTTTGATATTAACCATATGATATGAACGTTTGATAGGAACTTTGATATGATATGACATTTGAACCCTTCAGTTTGATACCCGAGCCAATATGTTTTCCTAGCCATGAAGGTAACATGGCCGTGTCATTGATGCACCAATGGCATGACTCTAGTGTGGTTGAGTGATGTTCCACACCGTCCCATTTTGATTATGATATGCGCACTTTATATTTGTTATGGCCAATATGATTTGTTCAGGGGCGTATGGATGCATCCTAGGTTCGATTTGTATTTGATGGATATGACATGATATGATATGATATGCTATGTTCGGTGACTGATGCATGGGTGCAATCCACGTCTTTCACATGTTCGGGATCTAGCTACTCCATGGTTACTATGATATTTGATTTGATTTGTGTTCGGGCTCGTGGTAGATTACTGCCTTTTCCTTACTTTTGATATCCATTTGTTTATACCTTATGCTTTTCCCAGTGCACCATACTTTATATGTTCGTTTCTTATCTTTTGGTTTCGTTTATATATATATCTGTTCACTGGGCTTTTTAAGCTCAGCCGCATTTTCTTTTCCTGCGGCAGGTTTTAGTAGGAGGCTGGGTTATGAGGGGAGAATACTTTTGGACTTAGAAGACTATACTTTGATAGCTATTCTGGATTAGAGATGACTAGAAGTGATTACATTTTTAGACTTAGTATTTGTTGTTGTTCTCTTTTGTAACCTTGTATTTCAGAGTTTCCCTTTGTAACCTTTGAGATTCGTTTGTATTATTTAAGTCATATGCTTGTGTTTGCTTTGATATGTCACCATAACGTAATACTTCTACCCTTATCGGGTTGGGGTGTTACACCTAGGTTGCTCAATGTAATCAACAATTTTCCTAGACAACTTATCACCAAACCTAGGTTTGACAAACTTAACCTTTTCTACACTAGGTTTAACTGTCGTACTTTCAACTTTAGGTGTAGACTCAACCTGATCCTAATCATCATCAGACACCCAATCTTCAATGATAGGTGCATCAGAATTCTTCTTTTCAACTTTAGGCATCTCCTCATTAGACTTCTTATTCTCACCTACAGACTTATCATCAGACTCAATTAAACAAGACAATTCAGGTAAAGGAGGTGGAAATTTACCTGTAATAGAAGGGGGAACTTCATTATAACCTATACCACAACCTTTCCTTATAAGTTGACACTCAACCATCTTATTTACACCTTCAGATGCAAACTCAAGCTTATTCACTTTACATTAATGTTTTTCTTTTTCCTGACGAGCTGCATCCTTTTCTCTTTGAGCCTGTTCTAACCTCTTAGTAAGTTCTTAAATAATGTTCTCTTTAATAGTTTGCTTTCTAGAACATTAACCTTTTCTTCATACTCAGTCTCATTCTGCTAAAAGAATTCAATTCTTTGCTCAACAGACTTTAAACCTACTTTATAGCCTAAATTATTGGTATGTGTGAATTCACATACCTTTTCTTTATCAAAAATGGACTCAAAAGACCAAAAACGTATCATAAATGTCAAATATATGCTTGTTTTTGTTTTTGTGTGCGTGCAAGTAACGGAATTGAGAAAAGGACAAAAAGAAAGACAAAACGGACAAAAATGAGCACGGGATTAGAAAGAGTGTCAAAAGCCGGAGCCGGGGATGAATTTCTACATTTTTGATCAAGCAAAACCTAAAAATACCAAACCTAATCCCTAATGCTAAATCCATTACACCAATAGTCCAAAACCCTTTTCACCGTTAGTCCTAACTCATTTGCAAAATTGGTCCTAACTAACGGATGTTAAATCCTAACACTTATAACGAAAAGCCCAAACCCATTTATAAACCCATAGCCCAATCCTAAAATAAAATCCATAACCCGACCAAACTTAACCCTTACCCAAGTCAAACTAGTCAAAATACTGGTAAAAAAAAGGGCAGCGAATGAACTTTTACTGTTCATCATCGTCTTCTTACCAGACCCTCCCACACACAGCTTCAATTAACCCGATTAAAATCCAATTCACCCTTCAAGAACCTACTGACAAGTCAGAGAGAATGATGTCTAAGTTGTCTACGCTGGCGATCCTAAGGGGTGTGATTCGTTGAAGCGCGTTGGCACATGATCCAAGGGTTGTGATCATTGCTTATGATGAAGCAATCATTGAAGGGACAAGATTATAGGTCAAAGACGCTCCCAAGGATCTAGAAGGTTTAGCTGCTGCCTATAAATGGAGGCCTCACCTCACACACAAATCATCTTTTACGCGTCTTGTTTTAGCTTATTGTTTAGCTTATTTTCTGTTTTAATGTCTTTTAATTAAGTTGTAATTTTCCTTTCAAGTTTTGTAAACGTTTTAAGTGATTAATAAACTTTGGTTTGTTTAAATACTTTGTAGTTTCATTTTAATGCATTAAAAATGTCTGCATATGGTTGAATTAAGTTGTGGTAATAAGCTCTATCATTTAATACTCTTATTACTTTCACTTATACTCAAACAAGCTTCTCAATAGCTTGTTTGAGTTTGTGTAGTTTGTAGTTTGATTTGGAAACAATTTGTTTTGGAAATTTAGTTTTAAGACAAAAAATAAGCTTGAATTGGATGATAAGCCAGAAATGGAAGGGCTTATGGGTCTACCAGCTTATCAGTTCATAACCTGGAAATTGTAGAGTAGCTCCTCGAGCTAAATTGATCCTTGTTTGAGCTAGGATCAAGGTAAAAGTCTTAAGTCCTCATTTTTAGCTTAAAACTGCTTTTAGCTTATTAGTTCTACTACTACTTATTCTAATAGCTTATTGTTAAGTGCTTTTTAGTAGTTGTTAATTTCTTATTAGGTCTTAATTTAGTTAGTCTATTATCTGTTTTCAACATTCTCAGCTTAATCTAATCTAATTCAGTTTTAAAAAGCATTTCAAGTTTTAAAGGGGTGTTTGGGATAGCAGTACTAACTCTAAGTTAGTACTGCTAGTATTGGTTTTGGCTATTAAGCCAAATTTGTTTAACTTAAAAATTAGTTTAATAAGTAGTTTTTAAGTTTTTAAAAGCATTTCTACATGGATTTATAGCTTTTAGATTGGTTTTCAAAATTTCAAAGTTCAAACCTGCTTGTGACAGCTAATTTTGATAAGTTCATCAAAAGTTCTTTTGAGTTGATGTTTTTGAGTTGAAAACCAGTTGTATATGTTAGTTGAATCAATTGAGTCAAGTTTTATAGTCTAATTGTAGTCTGCAAGGTTTTTTGTCAAAAATCAGAAAAACCAAAAAAATAGGGTAATTGTCCTATCTTATCAGCTTATTTTTAAGCTTAATTTTTGTTCAAATCATCTGAAAGTTGTTTAATGTGCTCATTAGTTGGTGTTCTTCGCTGTTTTAAAGTTTTAGCTTATTTAATTAGCTTTTAGTGGTTTAATTCTAGCTTAGAAAGTAGTGGTTCTGTCTGATTTCAAGTTTTTCTTTTAAGTCTGTTAATCTTCATATGTCAGTATTTCTCAGCTTATTTTTAAGCTCAAATCTGTTTCAAAATGCTTAAAAATTGTTTTATGTGTTCCTTGGTAGGTTATTTTTAGCTGTTTAGAGTTTTTGAGGCTTAGCTTATTGATCTAGTAGATTATTTTGCAGTTTGAAAGTGCCCCTCTAGGCTGCTTGGATAGAAGTTTAGCCTAAATTGCTTATTTGAGGATTTGAGTTTTTTTTGGCTTATTTAGAATTGCTTATTAGAGGTTAGAATTACTTATTAGGTTTATTATTAGGTTTAAGAAGCTTATCTAAGTTTAGCACAAGCTTATAGAAGCTTGTGCCTTGAAATCATTCTAGCAATTTTAGCTTTGTAACTTTTAAGTTAAAACTGATAAGCTTTAACAGCTTTTTCTAGCTTATTGGTGTATTTCTAAAAATATAGCTTTTTTAAAAGTTGCTCATTATTAGCTTTTTAATAAGTTTTAAAAAAAGAAATTTTGCAAAATAAAAAAAAAAACTGGGAAACTGGGGAAGCCAAGGGTGAGCCAAAGCTCGAACCCGAGACCTCACCCAATCTCGACTAGTTTTACACACACACATAACCAATTGCGCCCTTGGGACTTTTACGTCTAAGGGTGCAGTTCATTTTTATTTAAAGACATTTTTCCATTTTAGCTTATCAACACTTTTTAGCTTATTTTCAACTTATTTCCATAAGCTGGATCTTAAGTTTTATTTTTTCTAGATTCCTCATACCTTAAAGTACTTTTCTGTATTTTTTCAGATTTTTCATAATTAGTTTAGTATTTTTAATAATATTTTTAGATTAAAAATGTTTTTAATTCATAATAAATAAAGTAAAAATCAAAAAAATATAATTCTTTTTTCTAAAATTATTTTTTGTCATTTAGGACTATTAAAAATTAAATTTGCATTTCTAGGGTAAAATTTTGATGATTTAGGCTTTTAGGCCCGTTAAGTTCCCGTTAAGTGCCCGTTTTAAGTTTAAATTGCATTAGGACTTAATTGTGCTTTGATTTCTTGATTTGTGTGCTTATTATTTGCTTCCGTGTTTACGTATTATATTTTAAGTACCATAATCCAAAATATCTTGATTATTCAATCATCCGATCACGAACCGAATCCGATTTTTCATTCACACCTCGTTGGGACATTAACGACCCGGGAATACTAATTACTTCCGGAAATATATATAGTTTGAATTTGTTTGACCATTTAGGATTTTCACTCTTTGTTCTAGGGCGAATTGACTATTTGGTCGGTTAAGTACTTACTATTACATATATATATATATATATATATATATATATATATATATATATATATATATATATATATATATATATATACTTTGAAACTGATATCAAGTTTTTGGCGCCGATGCCGGTGAGGTGTGTAAACGAATATCGAGTTACATTTGAAGATTAGTGATTTGAAGATCCTTCCTCGTGAAGTTATCATTTTATCTTGTGAATATTTTCGTATTACAAAAACCAAAAAAATTAAAAAATCACGAATACTTTTCCTAAAGTATTCAAAATACCAAAAAAAAATTTTTTAAAAAACCAACAAAAGAAATCGTGAAGTCAATTGTTACTTCGCCTCACCTTTAGATTACAAACTATAAGAGATGTGTAAGGAGGGACGATCCAACGAACTTCGTCCCAAAAAGAGTAGGTTTTTTATAAGCTTCGTGCTGACCCGCTCCTCCACTTCTTTGTGCGTATTTTAGAGAGCTACCAAGCACCGGTTGACGAATCGATTACCAAAATATTTGTTTTTCATATTTTTCTAAAAATAAAAACCCAAAAATATTTTCTTTTTCAAAATTTATTTTTCTTTTAAATTTTGTGTTTTTAGTGCATGCGCACTCGTTCTCAATCGAATTTAATCGATAAATCTCCCACAATACCGACTCAACGTTATCGTCGACGTAATAAACGAGTAAACATACCCGAGATACGTACTCTTGTTGAAGTTCCCATAGTCAAAATGGCGGATACATGTACTATGTCGGAATTGCTCCAAGCACCCACCGAGGGTTACGGAGATGCTATCATTTTACCATCGATTCTTTCTGAGAATTTTGAGTTAAAAACCGGTTTAATTCAACTTATAACGTCAAACCAATTTCATGGTTTCAAGAGGGACGATCCTCACGCTCACATCCAATGGTTTAATAAGTTGACTTCGACTATGAAATATCGGGATGTTCCTCATAGCGCGATTAAGTTGATGTTATTCCCATTTTCTCTCGAGGGGGCAGCCCGGATTTGGGTCGAAAAAAAACCCCCTCGTTCTATTACGACTTGGAAAGATCTCGTCTCTAAATTCGTGAATCATTTCTTTCCTCCTTCTAAGAAGACGAATCTTAAGAATGATATTACAAATTTTCAACAACGTTTTGATGAGAATTTTGGTGAGGCATGGGAACGTTTCAAGGATCTCCTTCGTAAATGCCCACATCACGGTCTTTCGGAATTGCACCAAATCGATACGTTTTATAATGCTTTGACGCAAACTGATCAAGATTCGCTTAATGCGGCCGCCGGTGGCAATATTTTGAACCGTACTCTGAGAGATATTTGGACTATTATCGAGAACAAATCAAAAGTTCGCACTGCACGAAATAAACCGGTTGTTTCCAAAGTGAGTGCTAATACTCCTTCTTCTTTGTCTACACCGGCACATCCATCAGAGATTGCCGAACTTACGGATGCTATTAGATGTATGATGACAGAGATTATGATTCAAAACCAAAAACCATATCCCGTAAAAGCCGTTACTGAAAGTTGTGTTATTTGTGGTGGTCATCATCCTTATTATGATTGTTAAGCCACCGATGGCAACTATTTTAATGCTACCGCAGCAGCAGCAAATTACAATCAAAATCAAGGATTTCGTCCTCAAGGAGAAATTAATTACTGTGCTAGTAACCAAATGGGACCACCCAGTTTTCCTTCCGTTCAAAACAATCAAAACCGTTTCAAGAAAAATAACCAAGGTTATAATGCTAATCAAGGTTATAACCAAAACCGTGAAACAAATTTCAATCAAGGAACCAAAAATTACCAAGTTCCACCTCAACAAAGTTATCAACCTCCACCTCCTCAAGTTGGACCTACTAATTATTTTTCGAACTACATGAAGACGAATGATGTTAGCATGCGAGCTATGCAAAATCAAATCAACAATATTAGTCGACAATAGCTGTACATTAGTAGGCTAAGAGATAAGATTGTATCATTAGGCAATGACCTATACATTTATCATGATTTGCATGTAATTAGGAGATGATTATCTATTTACCCTAAATAGATAATAGATAGGCTATATATGTATGATGTATCTCTGCTTGTGAAATCATGAAACAAACACTATTACATTATCAACAACTTACATGGTATCAGGCCTAACCAATTAAGTCGATCCTCTCCTCTCCTATCTCCAAATACTTCGGCTCTCCTCCCTCCCCTCCCCTACATTTTCTACCGACTCTTCTCCTAACCCAACACCAACAAAAGACACTCCATCTCCCTCCTCCAAATCTACTGCCTCTTCCAAAAAAAAAAAAAAAAAAAAAAAAGGTACAAACCTGAAACTCGACATCTATGGCCGTTGGCAACAGCACCCTTCCTCTTACACCCCCACCATCTGATCATAAAGGTTCCTCTAATGACCCCGTTAATAAATCTCAAACCTTGCCACAACTATGCATTCACTTCAATAATGGCACATGTAAATTCAGTGATCGATGTAAGTTCATACATGACTACCGTAATCGATCGGGGTTGGCTTCTAACAAAAATATGGGGACTAATATTACTGGCCGGTTACTAAATAATACGATGCAACAAATACGATATACCTCTTCTGTCAATTACCAGGCACGTATGCCTCTTTACAATCACCAGACCATGTTAACTCACCAACTGGGCCAACCCAACACCCAAATGGGCCAACTCTCCAACCAAAGGAACCAAACAGCTTGTGTTGTTCAACCCACCCAACATCCTTCATATCAGCCTCTATATGCAGCCCAATACCCACTACAGGCCCAATCTAATGGTATTCTTGGTCCTGCTCCCACGTTATACCCATCACAAGCTAATTCCCTCCCTACTGCTTTTAGCACTTTGCCTTTGCAAGACCCGACATGGAACATGGATACAGGTGCCTCATCTCATCTTAATTCTAATGCTAGTAATTTAAGTACCATTTTTAATAAATGTTTATTCCCATCTGTACATGTTGGTGATGGTAATTCCATTCCCGTTACCAACACTGGCCATAGCATTATTCCTACCCTTCACCGCCCTCTTCACCTTCATAATGTACTTGTCACCCCTAACATTATTAAAAATCTCATTTCTGTTCGTCAGTTTACTAGAGATAATAATTGCACTATTGAATTTGACGCGTTTGGTTTTTCTGTGAAGGATTTCCTGACTCGCCACATCCTCCTTCGATGTGACAGCTCAGGTGATCTCTATCCAGTCACTAAGCCGTCAGTTATCCCTACTGCTTTTGTCTCCATAAGCCCCTCCACGTGGCATCAACGTCTTGGTCATCCCGGTGACGAAGTGCTACGATCTCTTGTTTCACGTCAGTTTATTTCCTGTAATAAAGAAAAGACTCCACATATTTGTCATGCTTGTCAACTTGGCAAACACGTGAAACTTCCTTTCTATAGTTCGGATTCTATTGTTGAACATCCCTTTGATATTATCCATTCTGATTTATGGACTTCTCCAATTGTTAGTTCTAGTGGTTTTAAATATTATGTTCTTTTTCTCGATCATTTCTCTCATTACTTGTGGATTTATCCTCTTCGTAACAAATCTGACATGTTTGATAAGTTTTTGCATTTTCGCACTTATGTTAAAAATCAATTTAAATGTGAAATAAAAAGTTTCCAGTGTGATCATGGTGGTGAATTCGATAATAACCGACTCCATACACTTTTTGCTAATAATGGCATTCAACTTAGATTTTCTTGCCCACAAACCTCTCAACAAAATGGCAAGGCGGAAAGAATGATCCGCACAATCAATAACGTCATCCGTACCCTTCTTTTTCAAGCACATCTACCACCTACCTTTTGGGTCGAGGCCCTCCACATGGCTGCATATCTCCTCAACCTTTTACCCTCAACCGCCATAAACAATGAAATTCCCTACACAAAACTTTTCCAAAAAGAACCCGACTACTCCCGTTTACGCATATTTGGGTGCCTTTGTTATCCTCACCTTCACTCACCTCACAAACTTGCACCACGAGCAACCCCATGTATTTTCTTAGGCTTTCCCGCATATCATCGTGGTTATCGTTGCCTAAACCTTGAAACAAACAAAATTATTCTTTCTAGACATGTCACCTTTGATGAAACACAATTTCCATACCGCTCCATGACACCCACATCTCCACCATCATACACGTTTTTAGAACCCACATCTTCCCCTCTCCTCCACCAAATTCTTACTAATCCCGTCAACCCTCCTTTAAATCATCCGTCTAACGAACCTCACAACCATAATCAACCCAATTCACCACACCCTAACCATCCCGATATCAACTTTTACCAAGTTCAAAACCACGAAAACCCCCCTCAACATTCGGTAACAACCCGGAACCCACAACCGCAGGCCCAACAACAAATCAACACTTCCCAAACACCGACCAATAATGAACCAACAACCTCGGCCCAATCCCTACAACCCGCCAACGAACCTACCCGAACTCACCGCATGGTCACTCGATCTCAATCAGGCATTGTCAAACCCGTTGAACGACTCTCGCTTCATACTTCTTCTATCTCGCCCTTACCTAAATCTCCCTTTCTCGCTCTCCAAAACCCCCATTGGAATAATGCTATGTATGATGAGTATAATGCGTTAGTTAAAAATGGTACTTGGATTTTGGTACCAAGACCCGCTGGTGTTAATTTGGTGAGATCTATGTGGTTGTTTAAGCATAAATTTCATGCTGACGGGACTTTGAGCCGTTATAAGGCTCGTTTGGTTGCCAATGGCAGCAGTCAGCAACTTGGTATTGATTGTGATGAGACCTTTAGTCCGGTTGTCAAACCGGCTACCATTCGCACAGTTCTTAGCCTTGCGGTATCTCGCAAGTGGCCTATCCACCAGCTTGATGTTAAGAATGCCTTTCTTAACGGGGATTTATCTGATACCGTATATATGCACCAACCACCAGGATTTGTAGACTCCCGGTACCCTCATCATGTCTGCCTTCTGCAAAAATCCTTGTATGGACTAAAGCAGGCACCTCGTGCTTGGTTTCAGAGATTTGCAGGTTATGCTACTAGAGTTGGATTTTATCAGAGTCGCTGTGACTCTTCATTATTTATTCTTCGACAGGGCTCCCAAGTCGCTTACTTACTTATCTATGTAGATGACATTATTCTTACAGCCTCCTCTACTGCCCTCCTACATCAGATCATTGCCTCCCTGCACAGTGAGTTCGACATGACTGATCTTGGGCCACTTAATTATTTTCTAGGCATTTCAGCTACCCGGCATTCTACAGGTCTCTTTCTATCTCAGCGGAAGTATGCTACTGAGCTTCTTGAGCGTGCTCACATGACCAACTGTAACCCTTCTCGAACACCAGTTGATACAGAATCCAAACTGGGTCCCGAAGGTGTTCCAGTTCAGGATCCTACTTTATATCGCAGTCTTGCAGGTGGTCTTCAGTATCTCACATTTACTAGACCGGATCTCTCTTATGCAGTTCAACAGATCTGTCTTTACATGCATGATCCACGCGAGCCACATTTAGCTGCCCTTAAACGTATTTTACGGTACGTTCGAGGGACTTTGGATTTTGGTCTACACCTATATTCATCATCCACCACTTCTCTTGTTGGATATACAGATGCAGATTGGGCGGGTTGCCCATCCACACGACGGTCTACTTCGGGATACTGTGTATTTCTGGGCGATAATCTACTTTCTTGGTCATCCAAGCGTCAGCACACCATCTCCCGTTCTAGTGCCGAAGCCGAGTACCGAGGTGTTGCTAATGTTGTAGCTGAGACTGCATGGCTTCGTAACCTTCTTCGTGAGCTGCATTCTCCTCTTTCTTCAGCCACTCTAGTCTACTGTGATAATGTTAGTGCCATATACTTGTCTGCCAACCCTGTTCAACATCAACGGACCAAACATATTGAGATTGACATACATTTTGTCCGTGACATGGTTACTGCTGGTCAGGTCCGTATTCTCCATGTACCTTCCCGTTACCAGTACGCAGATATCTTCACCAAAGGACTTCCTTCAGCCTTATTTGAAGATTTCAGATACAGTTTAAGCGTCCGGCTTCCTCCCGCTCCAACTGCGGGGGAGTATTAGTCGACAATAGCTGTACATTAGTAGGCTAAGAGATAAGATTGTATCATTAGGCAATGACCTATACATTTATCATGATTTGCATGTAATTAGGAGATGATTATCTATTTACCCTAAATAGATAATAGATAGGCTATATATGTATGATGTATCTCTGCTTGTGAAATCATGAAACAAACATTATTACATTATCAACAACTTACACAAATCAACAATATGAAGGTCGAGCTTAAGAAAGAAATCGATACTATGTTGACTAGACAAACGAATGAGCTTAAGAACATGATGAGTAGTTTTATGCAAATGAATCAACCATCGGGTTCGGGATCTCTTCCAAGTAATACCGTTGCTAACCCGAGAGTTGACATGAAAGCTATCACCACCCGAAGTGGTGTTGCTTATGATGGACCTACGATTCCTACTACTTCTTCTTCTCCTCCTAAAGTAGTGGAACGTGAAACCGAGGTGACAAAGGACACGGTGCCTCCTACTAATAAGGGAAGTACCGAAAACGTCCAACCTCCGGTTGTCCAAGTTTTTGAGCCCGAAGTTGCTCCCGTTAGTACTCCAAAGTCTAATCTTAAACCGTCAATACCTTACCCGTCAAGACTTAATGATCAAAAGCTCCGCGAAAAAGCTAACAATCAAATGGAAAAGTTCTTCCAAATCTTTCAAGATTTACACTTCGATATTAGCTTCGCGGATGCTCTTCTTTTCATGCCTAAATTTGCTTCGACAATTAAGAATTTGCTAAGTAATAAGGAAAAATTATTTGAATTGGCTAAAACCCCGTTAAATGAGCATTGTTCGGCGGTTCTCCTCAAAAAGTTACCCGAAAAACTTGGAGACCCCGGCAAGTTTCTCATTCCGTGTGATTTTTCGGGAATGGTTGAATGCTTAGCCTTGGCCGATCTTGGCGCAAGCATCAATCTAATGCCTCTTTCCGTATGGAAGAAGCTTTCCCTTCCCGAACTTACTCTTACTCATATGACTCTCGAGCTTGCGGACCGTTCAATTACTTGTCCGATCGGTGTCGCCGAAGATATCTTCGTTAAAGTGGGAAAGTTCCATTTTCTGGTCGACTGTGTAGTCGTTGATTTTGATGCCGATCCTCGGGTTCCCCTCATTCTCGGGAGATCCTTTTTGAGGACGGGACGTGCTTTAATTGATGTTTATGGTGAAGAATTAACCCTTCGTGTTAATGATGAAGCCGTAACGTTTAATCTCGATCAAACTTCGAGATACTACTCTAATTACGATGATAAATCAGTAAACCGAATTGATGTCATAGATATTGCTTGTGAGGAGTATGCTCAAGAAGTTCTTGGATTTTCGGATAATTTTCCGAGTGGCAATCCCACTCCATCTTCTGATCCCATTGTCGCATCTCTCTCCCCCATCTCTTAACTCCTTTGGGGATAGTGACTTTCTCTCGGAGGAGACCGACGCTTTTCTTGCTCTAGATGATTCAATTTCACCGAAAATTGATGATACCTACTTTGATCCGGAAGGAGACATTCTTCTCCTCGAGAAGTTACTCAATGAAGATATGTCACCTTCTCTCCCTCCGAAGGAAATTAATATTGAAGAGATTAAGGAAATTAAACCGTCTAATCCTCCGGAGCTCGAGCTCAAGGATTTACCTCCTCATCTCGAATACGCATTTTTAGAGGGAACCGAAAAATTTCCCGTAATTATTGCTAAGGACTTAAAAGATGAGGAGAAGACCCAACTTTTAGAAGTGGTTAAGAATCATAAGAGTGCCATCGCTTGGCAAATTTCTGACATTAAGGGCATTGACCCTCGTTTTTGTACTCATAAGATTTTAATGGAAGATGATTTTAAACCCGCGGTGCAACAACAAAGAAGGGTTAACCCAAAAATTCATGAGGTTATCAAAAAGGAAGTTCTCAAACTCCTTGATGCCGGAATGATTTACCCTATTTCTGATAGCCCGTGGGTTAGTCCCATTCATTGTGTACCCAAGAAAGGGGGTATGACCAAATGCTCGAATGTTTAGCGGGAAATGAGAATTATTGTTTTATCGATGGATTTTCCGGATATTTTCAAATCCCGATTGACCCACAAGACCAAGAAAAGACTACCTTTATTTGCCCTTATGGTACGTTTGCCTACCGACGTATGCCCTTCGGCTTATGCAATGCTCCGGGCACATTCCAAAGGTGCATGATGGCCATTTTTCATGATATGATCGAGAAAACAATGGAAGTTTTTACGGACGATTTTTCAGTTTATGGAGATTCTTTTACGTCTTGCCTCTCCCATTTAGACAAAATGCTAAAATGGTGTGAAGACACCAACTTAGTTCTAAATTAGGAGAAGATCCACTTCATGGTTAAAGAGGGCATTGTCCTCGGCCATAAGATTTCCAAAGCTAGGATTAAGGTTGATCGAGCTAAAGTCGATGTTATCGCTAAGCTACCTCATCCCACCACCGTCAAAGCAATTCGAAGTTTCCTTTGTCATGCCGGTTTTTACCGTCGATTTATTCAATATTTTTCTAAAATTAGCCAATGACCCACCTTCTAGAAAAAGATACTCCGTTTTTCTTCTCTAAAGATTGCATCAAAGCATTTGAAATTCTTAAGAACAAATTAACGGAAGCTCCGATTTTAGTTGCCCCCGATTGGGACTTGCCCTTTGAAATTATGTGTGATGCTAGTGATTTTGCAATAGGGGCCGTCCTGGGGCAACGTAAGAACAAATATTTTTAGCCAATACACTATGCGAGTAAGACGATGACCGATGCCCAATTTCATTATACCACTACGGAAAAAGAGTTATTAGCCGTCGTCTATGCTTTTGAGAAATTTAGACCTTATCTCGTGTTATCAAAAACCGTATTTTATACGGATCATTCGGCTCTTAAATATCTCATTGCAAAGCAAGATACTAAGCCAAGATTGCTTCGGTGGATTCTCCTTCTCCAAGAATTTGATGTCATTATTCGTGATAAAAAAGGAGCGGAGAATCTCGCCGCCGACCATTTGTCTAGACTACAAAACCTTTATCAAGGTGTTCTCGAGAAAAAGGAAATTACCGAAACATTTCCTCTCGAGACACTTGGGATGATATCGCTTAATAGTGATTCTAGTACCCCATGGTTTGCTGACATTGCAAATTTCCATGCAAGGGATGTCGTCCCAACAAAAGAATAAATTCTTTAAGGACTTGAAACATTATTTTTGGGACAACCCTTATTTGTTTAAGATTTATGCGGATCAACTAATTAGACGATGTGTAGATGGCCAAAAAGCTCTTGATATCCTCACGGCTTGCCATAATGGACCCACCGGGGGACATCATGGTGCCAACTACACCGCTAAGAAAGTCTTTGATTCCGGTTTTTATTAGCCGACTATTTACCGTGATGACCACGACTTGGTAAAGTCATGTGACTCTTGCCAACGTCAAGGAAAAATCTCGCAAAAGGATGAAATGCCTCAAAATGCAATCCAAGTTTGCGAGATCTTTAACATTTGGGGCATCGATTTTACGGGACCGTTCCCGTCTTCTCGAAGGAACAAGTATATTCTCGAGGCCGTCGATTATTTGTCAAAATGGGTTGAAGCAAAGGCGCTCCCCACTAATGACGCCCGAGTTTTTGTGAAATTTTTGAAGAGTCTATTTTCCCGATTTGGAACTCCTCGTGCTATTATAAGTGATCGCGGTACTCATTTTTGCAATGACCAATTTGCGAAAGTTATGCTTAAATATGGAGTTACCCACCGTCTTTCTACCGCGTATCACCCGCAGACGAGCGGTCAAGTTGAGGTTTCCAATCGTGGTTTAAAGCGTATTTTAGAAAGGACTGTAGGTGAAAATCGGGCCTCATGGGCCGATAAGTTAGATGATGCATTATGGGCCTTCCGTACCACCTTCAAAACACCCATTGGGTGCACTCCTTATAAGTTAGTTTACGGAAAGGCTTGTCATCTCCCCATAGAGCTTAAACATAAGGACTACTGGAACTTGAAACATTGCAATTTTGACCTTTAAACCATGGGTGATCACCGAAAAGTTCAAATGACTGAGTTAAATGAACTTAGGGATCAAGCTTACGAGAACTCTTTGATCTACAAAGAGAAAACGAAGAAGATTCATGACTCCAAGATTAAGAACCGCATCTTTAACGTTGGTGATCAAGTCCTTCTCTTCAATTCTCGATTAAATATTTTCTTGGGCAAGCTCAAAACTCGTTTGACCGGGCTGTTCACCATTGCCCAAGTTTTCCCTTATGGAACAGTCGAGTTATCTCAAACCAACAGCCCCGACTTCAAGGTGAATGGCCATAGACTCAAACACTATTTTGGAGGGGACATACCATCCATGGTTGTCCCGGATCTCCAAACCTTCCCCATAAACAATTAAATTCGGGGCGAGTCAAGCTAACAACTCGATAATAAACAAGCGCTTCTTGGGAGGCAGCCCGTGTTTTCTATCTTCTTTCTATTTTCTAATAAGTGTAACGTGAGGAGGCCCAACTCTTCCATTTCTCGTATTTCGTGCTTGTTGTTTTATGTCCAGGATTTGCCAGAAATATGAAGACTCTCGTGCTCGTGGTCTTGTCTTTCATCCACTCGAGTTTCATCCTTCAGTGCTTATTAGGAAATCCGATATCCAAAATCTTATCGATTAATGTTTATCTATTAGCATAATTAATAAACGGCATTAGATTTGCGTAAGAGAACCCTTATTTCAAAACATTGAGGACAATGTTTCGTTTTAGTCTGGGGGGTGATCTTTCGATTTGATTTTACCTTGCATTTTGCTTTATACTCTCGCAACCTTGTTTTTCCTCCAAAATTCCAAAAAAAAATGAAAAAAATTTTAAAAAATTTTGCAAAAATATAATAAGTGTTTTGATACATTGTTGACTTTCCGTTGGTGAGAGTAGGAATAAAATTTAGACTTGATCGTGCGTGTTGAGCTCTAGCTTGTTCCCTTAACCTTTATAATTGAAAGCTTTTGCTATTCTTTTATACAAGAAGCTTTAAAAACGCGAATTCTAGCTTGACAAAGCCAAGAATTTGCAAGTTTCCATAATTGATTTTAAATATGCGCAGCTTGATTTTATTCGACTAAGCATTCGCGGATCTTATTATTTAAGATTTTAAATTTGCGAAGAACGAAAAATGATAAAGTTAAATATAAGTTAGATGCTAAGCGTGGAGTAGTTGGATCTTTTTAGAGCTCATAAACGTTAATTGTGACTTTTTGCTCCCATCAGCTAAATAAACCAAAAAATTTAAAAATTTCAAAATAATTAAAGGTGCACGGTTTTGGCGATAATTAGTTTTTACTCCTTCTTTAGAAAATTCTTGCTTATGAAAGTTGGGTACACATCAAGGTACTGCCAGTGTTGCGGGGAAATAAACTATTGATTCCTGATAGTACGTGCTATTGTTTCGGTTGTCGAAAGACCGCAGGACTCGGAATTTGGCACCTAATAAATTTGAAATAAACCGAAGCCATAATAGACTATTGTGCCCTGACGGTTCGTTCCCGTTGACATGGTTATTCAAAAGGTGAAAGTAATAAACTAAATAATCCAAAGCCATAAAAGTTTTTTGTTTCCTGACGGTTCGCTGCCGTTGTCTCAGACTTCAAAAAGGTGAGGAAAATTCCCAAGGTCATAATAGGCTACTGTTTCTTGATGGTTCGCTCCCGTTGTTGCAGTTGTTATAAAGGGCCGAGGGCTAATGTGCTTAATAATGTTAATAATGCCAAATTTCGACTCCGGGAATATCTAAATAAAGCTTCTATCTCTGGACTCGTAGATGAGTTGTTTCGGATGAAATAAAAAGGATATCCCCTAAATCGTGTTAAATTAGGACCTTGATGTGGACCTCATTTTTATGGGCAGCGGTTCTCGAGGGAAGGATTTTAAACTAGTTAGCGTCTAAACTGGGTGCCTTTATCGGACTAAAAATCTATCAAAATAAGAAAAACTCATTTTTCAAAATAAAATCCTTAGAGGAACTAGGAATAAGGGAGCAAGGAGTAGCTACGCGTACACAATTAGCATCTATGGGTTGTGTTAGCATCTAATTTTATATTTAGCTATGATTTCGTTTTTAAGCTTGGTTTGAGGACTTGTGAAAAATCAAGGACGATGAATTTTATCCATGTGGAAGCTTTTTCATGAAAAGTGCTTCTTACTCCATGATCCTAAAAGTTATTTATTAAATAATGAAAGTCAACATTCCGTCATAAAAGAAAAATACAAAAAAATATTATACATGATAGGGGGTCAAACGGGGCATTTTTAAAGCTACTGATTTCTTAATCTCTTTTAAGGAACACTTTGCTACTTTTCGAAGTTTTTAGTAAAAAGAGGTTTGAGATTTTTGGTTTGAAAAGCGTGAGGTGATGACATTGCGTGAGGGCACGGCCATACCTTAGTCTGGGGGATTTTGGTATGTGTGAATTCACATACCTTTTCTTTATAAAAAACGGACTCAAAAGACAAAAAACATATCATAAATGTCACATATATGCTTGTTTTTTTGTTTGTGTATGTGCAGGTAACGGATATGAGAAAAGGGCAATAAGAAAGACAAAACGGACAAAAATGAGCACGGGATTGGAAAGAGTGTGAAAAGACGGTGCCAGGGATGAATTTCTACATTTTGGATCAAGCTAAACCGAAAATACCAAACCTAATCACTGATGTTAAATCCACTACACCAATATTCCGAAACCCTTTACACCGTTAGTCCTAACTCATTCGCAACATTGGTACTAACTAACTGATGTTAAATCCTAACACTTATAACCAATAGCCCAAACCCACTTATAAACCCACAGCCCAATCCTAAAATAAAATCCATAACCTGACCAAGCCCAACCCTTACACAAGTCAAACTAGTCAAAACACTGTTAAAAAAAGGGCGCGAATGAACTTTTACTGTTCATCGTCGTCTTCTTACCATACCCTCCCACACACAGCTTCAATTAACCCGATTAAAATCCAATTCACCCTTCTAGAACCTACTGACAAGTCAGAGAGAATGACGTCTAAGTTGTCTACACTAGCGATCTAGAGGAGTGTGATTGGTTGAAGCGCATTGGCACATTGATCCAAGGGCGGTGATCATTGCTTATGACGAAGCAATCATTGAAGGGACATGATTATAGGTCTAAGACGCTCCCAAGGCCCTAGAAGGTTCAGATGCTGCCTATAAAAGGAGGCCTCACCTCACACACAAATCATCTTTTACGCGTCTTGTTTTAGCTTATTGTTTAGCTTATTTTCTGTTTTAATGTCTTTTAATTAAGTTGTAATTTTCCTTTCAAACTTTGTAAATGTTTTAAGTGATTAATAAAATTCAGTTTGTTTAAATCCTTTGTAGTTTCATTTTAATGCTTTAAAAATGTTTGCATATGGTTGAAATAAGTTGTGGTAATAAGCTCTATCATTAAATACTCTTATTACTTTCACTTATACTCAAACAAGCTTCTCAATAGCTTGTTTGAGTTTGTGTAGTTTGTGGTTTGATTTAGAAACAGTTTGCTTTGGAAATTTGGTTTTAAGACAAAATAAGCTTGAATTGGATGATAAGCCAGAAATGGAAGGTCTTATGGGTCTACTAGCTTATCAGTTGATAAGCTGGAGCTTGTTGAGTAGCTCCTCGAGCTAAATTGATCCTTGTTTGAGCTAGGATCAAGGTAAAAGTCTTAAATCCTCATTTTTAGCTTAAAAATGCTTTTAGCTTATTAGTTCTGCTACTGCTTATTCTAATAGCTTATTGTTAAGTGCTTTTTAGTAGTTGTTAATTTCTTATTTGGTCTTAATTTAGTTAGTCTATAATCTATCTTCAACATTCTCAGCTTAATCTAGTCTAATTCAATTTTAAAAAGCATTTCAAGTTTTAAAGGGGTGTTTGGGATAGTAGTACTAACTCTAAGTTAGTACTGCTAGTATTGGTTTTGGCTATTAAGCCAAATTTGTTTAGCTTAAAAATTAGTTTAATACGTAGTTTTTAAGTTTTTAAAAGCATTTCTACATAGATTTATAGCTTTTAGATTGGTTTTCAAAATTTCAAAGTTTAAAACTGCTTATGACAGCTTATTTCGATAAATTGATCAAAAGTTCTTTTGAGTTGATGTTTTTGAGTTCAAAACCAGTTGTATATGTTAGTTGAATCAATTGAGTCAAGTTTTATAGTCTAATTGTAGTCTGCAAGTTTTTTTGTCAAAAATTAGAAAAATCAAAAAAATAGTGTAACTGTCCTGTCTTATCAGCTTATTTTTAAGCTCAATTTTTGTTCAAATCATCCGAAAGTTGTTTTATGTGCTCTTTAGTTGGTGTTCTTTGCTGTTTTAAAGTTTTAGCTTATTTCATTAGCTTTTAGTGGCTTAATTGTAGCTTAGAAAGTAGTGGTTTAGTCTGATTTCAAGTTTTTCTTTTAAGTCTGTTAATCTTCATCTGTCAGTATTTCTCAACTTATTTTTAAGCTCAAATCTGTTTCGAAATATCTAAAAATTGTTTTATGTGTTCCTTGGTAGGTGATTTTTAGCTGTTTAGAGTTTTTGAGGCTTAGCTTATTGATCTAGTAGCTTATTTTGTAGTTTGAAAGTGCCCCTCTAGGCTGTTTGGATAGAAGTTTAGCCTAAATTGCTTATTTGAGGATTTGAGTTCCTTTTCTTTTTTTTTTTATTATTATTTATAATTGCTTATTAGAGGTTAGAATTACTTATTAGGTTTATTATTAGGTTTAAGAAGCTTATCTAAGTTTAGCACAACCTTATAGAAGCTTGTGCCTTGAAATCATTTTAGTCATTTTAGCTTTGTAACTTTTAAGTTAAAACTGATAAGCTTTAACATCCTTTTCTGGCTTATTGGTGTATTTCTAAAAATATTGCTTTTACAAAAGTTGCTCATTATTAGCTTTTTAATAAGTTTTAAAAAATGAAATTTTGCAAAATAAAAAAAATTGGGAAACTGGGGAAACCAAGGGTGAGTCAAGGCTCGAACCCGAGACCTCACCCAGTCTCGACCAGTTTTACACACACACATAACCAACTGCGCCCTTGGGACTTTTACGTCTAAGGGTGCAGTTCATTTTTATTTAAAGACATTTTTCCATTTTAGCTCATCAACCCTTTTTAACTTATTTCCAGCTTATTTCCATAAGCTGGATCTTAAGTTTTATTTTTCCTAGATTCCTCATACCATAAAGTACTTGTCAGTATTTTTTCAGATTTTTCATAATTAGTTTAGTACTTTTAATAATATTTTTAGATTAAAAATGTTTTTAATTCATAATAAATAAAATATAATTAAATAAAATATAATTTTTTTCTAAAATTATTTTTAGTCATTTAGGACTTTTAGAAATTAAATTTGCATTTCTAGGGTTAAATTTTTATAATATAGGTTTTTAGGCCCGTTAAGTGCCCGTTTTAAGTTTAAATTGCATTTGGACTTAATTGTGCTTTGATTTCTTGATTTGTGTGCTTATTATTTGCTTCCGTGTTTACGTATTCTATTTTAAGTACCATAATCCAAAATATCTTGATTATTCAATCATCCAATCACGATCCGAATCCGATTTTCCATTCACACCTCGTTGAGACATTAACGACCCGGGAATACTAATTACTTCCGGAAATATATATAGTTTGACTTTCTTTGACCATTTAGGATTTTCACTCTTTGTTCTAGGGCGAATTGACTATTTGGTCGATTAAGTACTTACTATTAATATATATATATATATATACTTTGAAACTGATATCAATTATCTAACTCTAACTTCTTTAAATCTTCTAATAATTTTTCATTCCTAGCCTTAAGTTCCTCAACAATATCTAAACAAGATTTATAAGAACAACCATAATAATTAGATACCTCAAAGTCAGAACTTGATGAAGAAGAAGAATAGGCTATGAGTGAAAATTTTGGTCCTTCTGCTGCTTGGTCACTCCAATCATATCCACCTAAACCATCACAAAGACACCAAAGCTGTAGAATTTGTAGGTTTCACAGACACAGCTTTTCTTGAGCTTTCTTCATTCTTGTAATCTTGACTTCTTCTTGGTGCCCTGCACTCTCTTGCAAAGTGTCCTTTCCTGTGACAGTTATAGCATTCTGCCTTTTGACTTATCAAGCCCCATGTTGTCTTGCTTATTGACTTTGAGCTGCCTTCGTGTTTTCTTCAAGAATCTCCTTTCCCTCATTGTCAACATTGCCATCTGCCACTTCAAATCCATCTCTTCAAGATCATCTGGATGAAGCTGTTCTAAGTCCTCATATATAATCTGAGAACTATTAGTATGACCGGCTAAGGAAGCGCAAATAACAACATCATTCAAGTTATCAAAGTTTGTAGAACTAGCAGTATTTACTTAAGTACGATCAGTACTAACTCCATGAACAGTATCAATTGCTTCATTAGTAGTGCCAGAACTATTATTGGAGGAGGACACAAAAGTTATGTTTTGTGTGCTTGAATATGAGCTAGATGACCCTTTGAATTCAGGTTCATTCACTTTTAGATTGTTGTACAGATCATCTATGCTCATTGTATCTAGATCATCCTTGTTTTTCCACACCACAGTATGTGTATGCCATTCTGGTGACAAGCTTCTTAGAAACTTCTGATTTATATCCTCTTGGAGAATTATTACTTCCACAAGTGCTAATTGACTGATAAGTTTCTGAAATCTGTCAAAGGTCTGATCAAGATTCTCAGAACTTGGAGCAGCAAAGTTCTCATATTGTTGCTTCAAAAGATTCTTCCTAGTCTTATTAGTAGCAGCATTCCCTCCAAACCTCTTCTCAATAGCTGCTAACAAAGACTTAGCATCTTTGATAGGATTGAAAGTCAACTGTTGTTCATTAGGAATGCCTATCATGAGAGTGCTTCTGGCTTTAACCTCCAATCTTCTTTGTGCCTTTTCTTCAGCAGTTTTAATAGGCACAACGGTCTTAACTCCAGAAGCAGATACTTTAGTTTTTAGTAAGGAATCACCATTCTCTATAACCTCCCATAGAGAATAATCAACTATCTAAATGTACTGCTCTATTCTCATTCTCCATAGCTCATAATCACCAGGCTTGAGCATTGGAACCTTTGATGCAGTAATCATATGTGTAGATTCTGAATCCATGTCTTCAGTAAGATCTGAACAACTTTGAGCTTAAACAGGTTCCTCTTTATCACAACTTCTAGATCACAAGCTCTGATACCACTTGTTGATCCCAGCTATGTACTTGATCGAATTCCCTTAGCTTGTAAAGATTTAGTTATGCTAGATAAACTAACACAACTAGTTATAGAAACTGTGTAGAATTACTAAGGTTTATGCGAAATCTAAGCAATAGTATTAAGAAGAACAAAAATCACAATAGTAAACAAACCAACAGCTTCAATATATTAATATGAATACTCTTAAAGTATTAGGGTTACAAAACCTCGAAGCAATGAATAATATGTATCAAACTCTATGCCCTAGATCCTCCTTTTATAGACTAAGGAGTCCTAGTCGGCTTACCATTACTTTCTATACAAGATAAATTTTTAAAGAATCTTTTCTATATTTATCTAACCGACTATATAAGTTTATCTCATTAACAGCTTTAACTAAGACTCAACAGTCTTAACTTTAACTCTAGCAGTAGTAATCTTGCAGTAGTTGAAACTCTGAACTAGCAGCATTAACCTTTAGTCTGGAAGCAGTAACTACTTAGTGTATTTTCTTGAAAGTCTTCAGCATCACCAGTAGTAGTAAAATACATCAGCAGTAGTAATATTCATACCAGCAGTAGAAACATACTTAGAGCATTTTCCTTTTAATCACCTGAGCAGTTGTAATCACATGAGCAGCTTTATCCATCTTGAGCAGTATTAACATCTTTGAAGCTTTAATTCCCAACTCATTCTCTCATTCATTCATCATTATATAAATCACACTCCACATACCACAATTTCCACTTCAAATTCAACAATTCTCAAACACAAAAAAAAATGTCTTTCACTAATGAATATTCGACTCTAGACCTCATTCGTCAACACCTTCTCATTGACGACCAATCTTTCCTTCAAACATACTCTATTTCATTCGAAAACAATAGCATCAAAACCGAATTTGCCAACAACTCATGTTTCGGACATAATCTCGAAACCAGTAATAGTACTAGTAACAGTAATACTAACAACAGTTTTTCCAATGAAAGTGTTGTAAGTAATTGTACTACTACTAACAGTAGCTTTAAAGACCGAAAATGTTCTTTAAATATTTCAAATATTTCAGTACCGTTTCCTCCACCAGCAGTGGTGAAAGAAACGGTAAAACTAGAAGAATTTGAAGAGCGTAAGCATTATAGAGGAGTAAGGCAACGTCCTTGTTGGAAAATTTGCAGCAGAAATACGCAACCCTAATAAAAAGGGAACTCGCGTATGGCTAGGTACATTTGAAACCGCTATTGAAGCCGCCAAGGCATATGACCGCGCAGCCTTTAAGCTGCGCGGTAGGAAAGCTATTTTAAATTTCCTGCTAGAAGTTGGGTACTCAGCGGCACCGCCACCAGGCGTTACTGTAACAAGCCGAAAAAGTGCTGCCAAAGAAATTGAAATAGAGAGTGTTCGAAAAGAACCTAAAGTTGAACCTGTAACCGCGTTAAGACAGACAATGGTGTTGTCCCCTTAACGCCTTCAAGTTGGACCGCAGTCTGGGATTTTGGCAATGGTAACGGTAAAGGGATATTTGAGGTGCCACCATTATCACCTTATCCTAATATGAACTTTTCGTCTGGATGTATCGTTAGTTAATGAGGTTATAACAGCGCTTACTATATTTGGAAAGACTTAACGTTCACGTTGAATGATATAACTTAAGTTTGGCGGCGCTATCTCATGTTTATAGAAACTCTAGGGAAAGTTTAAATTATTTCGTTAAATTTTTTATTTTTTGAATTTTTATAAAGATATGAAATATAGTGTTGTATTTTTTTTAGTATCCATGATGGACGATCAAGTCATGATGAATCTTAGAATTACGAGCTACCGCTACTTATTTTTGTTAAAATAATGCACACTTTTTTTTTAACGTAAATAATGCACACTTATCCAACAAAAAACATCATGAAATCAAACTTGTAGAAAAAATATTTGTGTCCTTAAATTACCCACCGTATGATGAAAATGCTATTTACATGACAACCGCCAACTCCTACACCATCACTTAAGTCAAGTTTGATCGCCGTTTGGAGACATAGAAATCAAATTTGTTTTGACTTGAAGTGTTTGAGGAAAGATGAAATGCTATTTACATGACAACCACCAACTCCTACACCATCACTTAAGTCAAATTTGATCGCCGTTTGGAGACATAGAAATCAAATTTGTTTTGACTTGAAGTGTTTGAGGAAAGATGCGCGCAGCTTGAGTTTCTAAACAGAGTTGAGAAATAATTGAATTGATTTGTGGGAAAATCATTTTATTCCTGTCTAAACTAATACTAGTAGTATCTAGCTACTTGGTAGAATTTTGTTGTTAAAAAAAAGCTTACTAAATAGAAACATAAATATCATAAACGAGATAGAAAGAATAATGATAATTAGGGGCGGAAGCGATCCGAGCCTAAACGAGCTCGATTCCAAGTTGGAGCCTAAGTTTGGGCTCGTTTAATAATCGAGCTTGAGCCCGAACTTGATATAAAGATTGATTAGGCTCGCGAGCCTAAACGAGTCCTAAAAATATATGCGTATATATATGTTCTATACATATAACTATGTATAAATTAGAGCTTAAAAAATAAACGATCTCGAGCCTAGTGTGATTAACGAGCCTTTGGGCTTAATTTCATTCAACATGTTATATAAGTTAGTCGAGCCTGAGCTCAAAATATGAGGCTCGAAACGAGCTCGAGCCCGAGCTTTATTATATATAAACAAGCCGAGCTCGAGATTTGATAGGTTCGGGCTCGGCTTGGCTCGTTTAAGATTAAGATAATAAAACAGTAGTCAAGAAATTAGAGTCGGGCTAGCTACGTTGCCCATATTCAAGATAAAACATGTTTAACTTCATTCCCGCAAGATGATAAAAAAAAATGTAGTCTTAACAAACATTTAGGGATTAATCTTGTGTATAGATAACAAAAATTGTTACTCTTGTTGGAATATTAGAATCATAAAGCTATAAACTAATAGACCACATAACATCAAAGCATACACGCAACGGAATAGGATCTACAATAACATGTAATAATTAACTAAAAATTAAATAGAAGCGTACATTTTGATTCCTAGCAAGAACAAGGAATCGTACACTCCAAGAACAAGATATAAACCCTAATAAGGGTTTAATGGGGATCGACTTATACAAGTCGAATAGGGTAAGTAACACAAGCTAAAGTAAGCTTGTACTCCGTTCTTGTACACACACGTATTACTAGCGTCTCAATGTGAAAAGCTAGGTTCATGTATCACAAATAAAACATCACAACAACTAAGGTTTGATGTTCTATATAATATACGATCGGATCCTCTAGATACACATCACAGTTCGATCTAACAAGAAGATAAAGGGTCAACTAATTAATGCATCTTCACACGCATGCAAGACACACAAATTAATAAAACATGTATACCAACATCAATGTGGCCCAATGGTGGATGCTTATTAAGTTAAGCGTGCACATGCGGGAGTAGTACCAGTGTGGGTGACCCACTGGGAAGTCCTCGCAATGTGCAAGGGCCACTTTGCTCTTTTGATATCAGGCAATGAAGAGGAAGAGCCTGTAAGCCAATGTTGCACAGGTTCCAATCCGAGCCGCCCCCGGTTTTCATCCGGTCGTTACTCCAGCGAGGAAACTCGTGTGAAGGCGGTTCGGTTTTCGGGAGGAAGCCGCTAATAGTCCCCACAACACCAGCGTGGACCCGGTTCAGACAACATAGTCTGGGTTAGTGATGGACAAGGGCCTGCCAATGAGGCAGATGCGACTCCGACCCTTAAATTGAAAGTCGCCTTCCAAAAAATAATAATAATAATAATAAATAATAATAATAATAATAATAATAATAATAATAATAATCGCCTTCCAAATAATAATAATAATAATAATAATTAAATAAATAAAACATGCATGTGCATGTCATAACACTTTTACTGTATGTGATGGATTGTCAGTGGGTAGATGGATAAAGAGAACCAATTTTTTAATTCGGTTAGGGATATGAATGTTTTTATTATTCGATCATATGAAGCTTTTAAGGGGTTTATATACACTCCAAACTTGCTCTCCAAGTTTGAGTCCAACACCTCCTCAAGTTTCAAAAATCGACACTCAACCCCCTCCTCTTTCCTTGTTCGACCATAAAAATATTTGTGATTTAATAATTAATCATAAATCATTATATTAATTATTAATACATTGAGACTCATACGTAATGTGTGCAATCCCGAAGTCTCGTGTTCGAAACCGGACATACAAATATTAATTTATATTCACAAACTCTAACAGCTCCCACTTGGATATTCATTAATATCGTAATGACATGGGCTAATCTAGCTTAACAGATCCCAATGCCCCCAGATCGAATCGAGTATGATTTTCCTGGAAAAAACCACGTGATGATTTAAATCATCATACTTATCCTTTTGTTTCTAATACCGCGTTAATATGGATATGGATCATAGTCATTCCATAATTAACTATTCTGTTTCTCGTTATTATTGATTGATCAAGATTACCAAAACATCTGAACGTATTCCAGATAGACTTTGGGTATGGCCATACAAACATCTTGACAACCCTACGAGGGGCCCAGCAGTATTACACTTCAAAACAAATTTGAAGGAACAAATCCTTTATCGACTACAAGCGTAACCCTTGAACTTTGCATCACCTCCGAAAATAGCCCTTATAACCACCTTTTACGGATAGCGTTAGACTACCTTACAGAAATGAGCTACATCCTCGGCAGTCACCTGGTATCTCAAGTCTGAGGATAAATATTCATGATTTACTTAATGACGACGATCCATAAAGTATAATCATGTGGTTGGGATAAGTCCTATATTCAATTTATCCAATATTGAATATCATGTGATATTGGTATCTCAACCTTACAGTACATTCTACCAATCCTCACATTTGTCTTTATTTAATGATATTCTCATATCATTAATTGACAACGGACAATTTAGAATAACATAAGTTATTCACGGATTTAAACATGCAAATATATGATACAATATTATAAATGAGAATAAACGTTATCCACACTTTATTTCATTAAAATAATATTGCTTTAATATCCCTTCTCCAAAATACTAACTAGATCAATGCATGATAATTCTCATTAATGAATTATGCCACAAGTCATGTTCCACATACTTGTTGACAAGGCATAAATCAACTAATGTTGATCTATCGGAATTTTGAGAATACTTATTTCAATAATGAAATTCTTGTATGTGTGCTTTCATCTATCTAGATATTGCCACATACTTCATAAAATGCGTGACATCCTCATGCACGAACTTATGACAATTAAACTACCAAACCTTGTAGTTAAAGTATTCTAATTCTTTATGTATAATGCAACTATGCTCATATTGAGCACAACTAGTATACATGGTCTCCTAATAAGGATGAGCTCCCACCATGACTAGTATTGAGTGTCATCTCAATCTTACTAGCATTATTGTATGTAAACAACAATATGCTATTTTAAAAGTTCCCGTAAACTTTTAATATTCATCGTGTAATGTTTGACATCTACAAATCTTACAAGATTTGTCATCTATATTAACATCTTGTCATATGGTTCATATTTAGAATTTTGGAGCAAATCCAGGCTGTCACACCCCCAAATTTCGTGACTTGCAGCGGAATGAGTCATTCAGGGGCACGACTGGTCATAGCACCAAAGTTGCAGTTATATTGAATGACCTAAAGTGTCGTTTAGAAAATTCATCGTTTGATTATTTAAAAGCATTCAGAGTTACAGAGCTAGGTCCTAAAAAGTGAAACAGGTTTTCATAAAACAAGTTCATACAATTCAAACGATGGATAAGTGCATAAAATATAAAGTGAGACGCGTCGACTCTGCGACTCCATGATGTGTCCATATGCAAGCCAACATGCGATATTTTAATTACCTGAAAATACATTTCTAAAAATGGTCAACAATAATGTTGGTAAGTTCATAGGTTTATGTAAATGAATGATTGTACGGTAACCACAAGTATAAAATGTATGACAAAACCATGCCACATAAAAAAAATGATACAATTGCTCTAAGCTCATGACCCCGAAGCTAGACTGAATGAAATGCCCCAACCGAGTGTTTGCCAATCACTCAAATATGTCAGACATGAAATGCGTTCGTTTGACCAGTTGGTGCTACCAACCCGAACGGAGGAGTCACCCTCAATAGATCTATCCACTCACTCTCGCTTGCTCACAATTAACGGTTCTTGATAATAAAAGGGGACTTTAATCTGGGCAATGATGTAACTTAAGCAATGTAAATGAGTTTGGATACTTTGGTCTGCATATAAAAATGGTGCAATGTATTCTCCCCCGAGAGTTTAAAACCAATCACTACTAGAAAAAGGTCTATCCTTGACTCGCATTTTATGACGCACGCTACAAGATGACGTGCAAATAGCAAAGTCATAAAATAAGAGTCATAACGAGTAAATTTTTTTATTGGGGATGACTCGTTTTCAGAAGCGTCATAACATAGGGTCATAATCAGTTAAAATTTAGCCTGCTAGATGACGCTCGTTTTGCTTCGTCCTAAATAGGGGTCATCTATGTTTTTTTTAACCATCTGCTTCATCAAAATCTATTGTTTTCAGTTTTCACACATTTTTGGCTACTCCCGCCCACTTTTTTTCCCCAAAATCAAATTTAGATTTTCATTGTCCCTCCATACTTATCTAGGTCACATATTTTCACAGCCCACTATTTTCACTACTCCCCACTTATCTCTCTTCTCTGCCGCTATAACACAAGTAATAATCATAACACAACCAACCACTAGTTTTGACATGAATCTATACCTTGTTGGTTTTCTTTGCTAGTCAACCACAGACCCTCGCGATTAGCCAGTCCCACTCTCGATTTCAGGTCCACATTTCCATGAATCAGGTACTTTAATGTGTTATATGTTCAATTTAATCATCAATTCGTGGTGTTCATGAGTCAATTTCGTGTTTGGTTAACTTTTGAAATTAGGGTTCATGAGACCCGAATCTGTATATCTGTGAGATATGCTGAGTATTTTTTTTAGTGTGCTTATGAGTGTGTTATACAATTCAGGCAAGAGAGATGCAGAGGAGATTATTGAGAAGCAAGTAGTGAGTAGCAAGAAGCAGAAAGTTGTCAATGGAGCTATGGTATAGGCTTCAAAGAAGAATCTTCATCTGATGAAGAGGAAGACTGAGACCAAGACTTCAAAGAAGAATGCCAAGAAACAAGAATCTTCATCTGATGAGGAAAAAAATAGGGAAAAAAATAATAATAATTAGGTTGATACTCGCTTAATAATCGTTGGCAAGTTGGATATATTTTTAACTAATTATTTATTTGATATATTGATTTGATTTTATTGGTTAATGTTTTTGTTATGTTTAGGGTAGTGATGAAGATAAGCTGAAGGAGATGGTAGCCGAAGGGGGTCAGTGTTCTACAAAGGTAGTTGTTTATTACCTAAACTCTAGCTAGATGAATTAAGAGATGTGTTTGGTTTAAGTCTCTTTGATTATTTGTAATCAAAATGTGCAATAGTATTAGTAGGGGTAGTATACAATGACTCAGTATACACTAAGTCCCACCAGTATAAGCCTCAGTATATACTAAGTCAGTATACACTGACTCAGTATACACTAAGTCCCACCAGCCCAGTTCACAAGCTCTTGTAGAGCTTATTTAAGGAGCTTATTCTAAGATCTTTGGGCTTATAGTTGTGCCAAATTTGGGAATTTAAAGCGGCGATTGCTAAATGTGGATTAGGAATGTTTTTTGCGCTTTTTTTTGGGCTTATAGCTATGTTTTGCAAAATCGGTGGTTAGCACTAGTTGTTTCTTGTATATAAGTGTTTGGTAATATGGTTGTTGCTATAAATTGGATTGCAAGTTTATTTTAATTGGATTATTTTTAATTTTAATTGGATTATTAGCTAACAGAAAAAGGCAAAGTTTCTTATGTAGCTAGTCTGGTACAACTATATCTAGATATGTCATATACCAGCTTTTGAATCTCTGTTATATAATTTATGTAAATTGTCACTTCATTTTTTAGGTATGCAGATATAGGCCCATTGAGGAAGAGTTCAATTCACCAGTTTTGCCCGAGATGCAAAAATATCTGACTGATGAGGAGTACAGGTATCCTTATCTCTGAAGTTGTGTATATATGGTGATAACGTTTGTGTTATGGAATTGTTATCGGTGTTTTTTTGTTATTGTTATTTGTTAATGGCAGTGTGGCTGTGGGATTCTATATTTTGCTTCGAGTTGTCGATCGATTTGCAGCAAACTACAATACTTTTCCCGAGCAATTTGACGGGTAAAATTTTAACGTCACTATCAATGAGACATAACTATAACCATTATATATTGTTTTTTAACTGTTATAAGTGTCGTGCAGTGCAATGGATGAGGAAATATCCAGATTGAAAAGTACAGCAGTTAGCCTCCTCAATGACTTGGGCTGCAACGGCTCTACCTTGACTGAAGATCTTATTAACGAGATGTGTCGTTATGGTGCTGCTGAGCTCCATGCTATTGCTGCTTATGTCGGTGGAGTTGCATCACAAGAAATCATCAAGGTTAAAATGCTACTTTTCATCTTTCACTTGTTTATATATATATTTCTCATATGTCATTTAAATTTCCAACATTTCCCGTCTGGGGATGTCTCCTGGTACTTGCATCATCTTCTGCTAATAGTCCCTCACTATAATGCAAATTACAACAATTCCTCCATGTAGAAAATTTATATGGAGGTAGCGAAATGGGATGGTCAGGTGTTAATTAAGTTGGTTAATCACTAATAAGTCAGAGTCTTAATTTATTTTGGTCATTTCTAGTTTCAATCTCAACTCAGTCAACTTTAAGGACTATTTGGTTTAATAGTCAAACAGGTCAAAAGTGACCTACACTGTTCATTTGCCATTAAGTTAATTTTGATTGAGCTTATAACAGCTTGTATAAGCTGTTTTCATTATCATATTGGTTGTTTTGAAGTGTTTGACAGGTTGGAGTTGGGTGGTGCAGACACAAGAAGCTAGACTGTCAGTACAAGCTTCTGATAATCTGAGCTTATCTTGGACTCCATTTTGGCATTTCTCAGGTTCCTTATAGCCTATTTTCAGTTTGCACTTAATCCCTATATGCCTTGTTTAAGTAATCACTCATATCAGTACCAATTGGTTAGTGCAGACTGCTTCAGGTTTTACTAGCTTTGCTCAGCTAATTTTCTGCTTATATCTTTAAGTTGATTCTCTGTAATTTGTTTTTCTTAATAGCTCATAGTAGTAGCTAGAGGGTTCTGAGCTTAGTAAGAATCTTGGAGCTTATTTAAGTGCCTTATTTTGGTCTGCAAAAGACCTCAGTGAACCATAGTCTGCCCTGCACCACACCTTAGTGGTCTGATTTAGCTAGTTATCATTAATTTGTTTTTCCCCAGTTTCATCAGTTTTCTGTGATTTTTAGTTTCTTAGATAATAGTAGTTATAAGCTGTAATTTGGTACTTAGTAAGTTGACCAGCTTATCTAGCCTTCCTTATTTTTATTTGGATTTTAGGATTTAATCTAAGCAGTTTTCTCAGGCCTTGAACAGACATGTTTTTGCCCTGCCCCTAGTTAGACAGCAGACTGATTGAACAATTGGCATGTCTGCAGTATTCTATTGACGTGTAACGTATTTTGAATTTGTCTATCTTTTCTCTTTTTTAGATGTGGTTAAAGGGAATGGGAGACTTATTCCTCAAGCGGTTAAATCGTGGGTCGAGCAATACGAAAAGGAGCCAAAACCAGCAATGGTTGAACTACTGCTTCAGGAGAGCTGCACGGATGACTCGGGTAGTCTTGTTGTATACTCAGTGGTCGATGTGGAAGCTGTCAAACTAACTTGTGAATTGCTATCGATATGTAATTTTTGTCGTTAATTAACTTGTGACTTATCGTGAATTAGTACTTGAATTAACCTCATTGTTTTGATATATATATATGAAATGCGTTATTTTGATATTTGTGTTTTTAATTTTGTATTATCAGGTTTTTAATTGTCATTTAATAGAAAATTAGGAACTGAAAAAAATTAATTTTTAAAAAAAAAAAAATTAGGTTATGACACGCAAAAAGGAGAGTCAAAAAACGTGGGTCATAAGTGCGCGACATAGAGAGATGACGCACAAATACGAGTCATGAAGCTTTATGACTGGTCCATCCTTGACTCGCATTTGCGCGTCATAATACCTCTTCTTGACTCGCATTTGGAGTCAAGGATAGCCCTTTTTCTAATAGTGAATAAACAATTTAAAACGGGGCTATGAAAACTCACCTGCTATGATAGCAACAATGACAATGATGAAATGAGGCTCGGTCTTTAACCGAGACCTATTATGATGATATGATCTAATGTAAGCAATGAATTAACGCAAAACATGCAAATACGTATGTTAACGATACCACTTATTGGTTTTGAAAATAACGTTTATCGACGAAAAGTACACTTTTGACGTCTCATTAAGTTATAAATTACTTTTCGTGTAAACACGTCGAAATGGTACTCCACGATCCTTGTTTGGTGTCCTATCGGCAAAATGTAACGTTTTCATCGTAATTTAATATTTTCCTTAACTTGTGAAAATATGTCCAAATTGACTTCGTGAAACTAGTCGTGAAATATTGCACTTTACGTGTTAGTTGATCAAACTCAACGTTTTTGAAACCCTTGTAACCATGTATAAATGCCGTTTCCTTTAACTTTCGATTGAACACGCCTCGATCAATTAGAAAATCGGCTAACAACGTTATGTTTCGCAAAAACACTAGTTTTAATATTTAAAACACTTTCTAATAGTGGCTGTCAAAATAAACTAGAGTTCGTCGGCCTTAAACGTGTATATCTCGGTCGTTATAAGCTCGCTTGCTACGTTCTTTATATCCACGGGTTCGTACAAATATGAACTAACATATTTTCAATAGGTTGGCTCGTCTAGATCACGTCTAACATCTCGTTTTGTCCCTTGAAGTCCGGAAAAACAGCAAGCTATTTTCAGAAAATAGTTTTTCGTCGCCTAACTTCGAAAAATCATATCTCCTTCGTTATAAGTCGGTTTTTAGTGATTCTTGCGGCCACGGTTTCGTTTTTGAAAGAACTTTCTAAATATGAAGGCCAAAATAGTTCAACATTTTCTGATTTTTCCAGTTTTCACGTTTTTGGACAGACCCTTTATATACTTGCTAAATACTCATTCCTAAGGTTCAAAACTTGATCAAACTACTTCAAAACAACTCCACAAATCCTCAAATCCTACCATACACCTTCTTAGGGTGTCATGGGGTCCTAAACATCATCAACTTTGATGGGTTTCATGAGAATGATAATAAGACTTATAGATCTAGTGTTTGAGATAGTTTATAAGAGAAATGGTATCATAAACATAAGTAACTTGCACGGATGATTATTATAACTTGGAAATACATGAATATATACATCAAATGAAAGTATAAAAATGATCAAAACATATTCTTGAAACTTACTTGATGATTGGATGAGTTTTGATAAGAAATGAGCAATAAGCTTGAGGTTTGATCACAAATTCATAACTAGGAAGGTAAATGGAGCTTGATTAGGACTTTAACTTGAAAAATTGATGGATTGTTCTTGTGGATCTTGATATGGCCGAATGGGGAAGGAGAGAAAAAGAGGAAGTTTGATCTTTATTAGTTAGTTGATAGTGGAATGAATGTTTTATGGAAATAAATTCACAAACATATAAGCTAGTGCATTTAATGAATTGGTACTTATTAATCAAGTGAAATGAAGAATTAGGGGCTTAGGGGAGGGGCGGCACATGTGGAAGGAAAAGGATGAGATGATGGTTAATTAAAGCATGTGTCTCCAATTAATTAGAATTAGTTAGTTTTGGGTATACATTAGGTGTTATCGTGTACCGAGTTAACTAGAAATAAATCATGACGAGGTGAAATAAAATACGACGAAGTTGTAAAGATTGTAAAATCATGTTCCTTGCAAGAATCGGGTGTTAAAATGATTATCGGATTGAAATTTCGTAAACCGATGGAGTTATAAGCGTCAAACGAAAAATATAACGATTGGTTTAAAAACACCGGGTAAAGTAATAATATAATCTCTATATCATTATAATTAGTTTGAAAATGTAATAGGATCATAGTCGGGAGTATTGGGTATAACGTTAGTAGTAACGACTGAGTGGTAACGTTAATTAAATAATTAAGCATACGTTAATGAAAATCACACAAACCCGTGCATGAACTGAAATGATAATAATGTTACTGATGATATGCAGACTACTTTAGTCCGTATGAAGTGTCCCTTACTGATGATGCATGAATACGCAGCTAAACCTAACTGGTTACGCGCATTTAAATACCCGTAAACCTTGTTTACGTAATGATGAATGATGCCCTTGAATAGTGATTTCCCTCCGGGAATGAATAGTGTCATGTGAATAGTAAAATTTTTGACGACTTCTCAAAGTCTCAAACTGACTTCAAAAATGATGAATAGTGGAATGATGAATAGTGATCGGTGGATAGTGATTGATGAATATTAACCCATGAATAGTAAATTGTTGAGGTTTGGAAAATGACCTGAAATTACGAGTTGTGACAGTCTTCCACCCTAAAAGGAATTCAGTCCCTGAATTCAGTTGATGTTGGTCTCTGGAGTGGTCTCGGTGAAAAGATGTGGGTAATTGAGTTGCATCTGGTTTTCCCGTTCCCAAGTAAACTCAGGACCTCTGCGAGAATTCCAGAGAACTTTGACGATAGGAATTCGACTTTGCTTCAACTGGTTGACCTTTCGGTCCTTAATTTCTGCTGGTTCTTCCACAAGATTAAGCTTATCGTTGATCTGAATTTCTTCTAATGGAATGAAATCAAATGTGCTACGAGTGATTCGTTTGGAAGGCACTTCCTGAGGTTTGAAATATGAAATGGGTAGTATATGTTGCTGAGCTCTGACGGAAGCTCAAATCTGAATGCCAGTCGGCCGATTCTAATTAGAATCTTAAATGGTCCAATATACCCAGGGTTCACTTTCCCGTGTTCCCAAAATTGTATCACGCCTTTCCAAGGCAAGGCTTTCAACATAGCTTGTTCTACGACTCGAATCCCAAGGGTTTACTACTTAGGAATACCTAGTCCCCATGATTTTGCATCCTGAACTGACCTAACTTTTCTATTGTTCTCTTGTCACTTGTAACTGATTCTTGACTTGTACCATTTCTTTTGTTGTTTCACAATTGCGTTCTAGACCAGTGAACTTGACCTTCCGATTTTGGTCTGTCACTATGTAATTGGTACTTCGACCATAGGGTGCCTTAAAAGGTGCAGTCTAAGTGTTCGCGTGATAACTATTGTTGTAAAAGAACTCAATCTATGGCGAATGGTTAGCCCAACCATTTCCAAAGTCAATCGCTCATGCCCTGAGCATATCTTCCAATGTCTGAATCGTTCTCTCGCTCTGACCATCGGTCTGAGGATAATAGGCAGTGCTCATGCCTAATTTGGTTCCAATTGAATCTTGTAATGACTCTCAAAATTTTGAAGTAAAGCGACTGTCTCTGTCGAAAATGATGGAAATTGGTGCTCCGTGCCTTGAGAGTATTTCCTTGACATAAAGTCTGGTGAGCTGATCCATAGTATAAGTCTCTTTGATTGGAATGAAATGAGCTGACTTGGTGAGACGATCAACGATTGCCCAAATAGCATCATAACCTCCTGATGTTTCGGGAAGTTTAGTGACAAAGTCCATTGTAATGCGTTCCCACTTTCTCTAGGGAATTTCTGGTTGTTGAAACAATCCTGATGGTTTCTGGTATTCAGCTTTTACTTTAGCACAAGTAAGATACTTGCTAATATACGTAGCTATTTCTGCCTTCATATTCGGCCACCAATAAAGTCTTTTGGGATCCTGATATTCCTCATCAGAACCTGGGTGAATGGAGTACTTTGACTTGTGCAATTCGTGCATGATCAACTCTCTTATTTCGCCATAAAGAGGTATCCAGCTTCTATCCTTGAAGCATAATACTCTGTCTGACCTCTTTACTAAATCATTTGCATCCTTTGGCATTCCATAGGGTTTTTCGTTCTGTCAGTTTTATTCCTTGTGTGCCTCGGCTTGAGCCTCGAGAGTTTGTGAGGGTAAAGGTGAAATGATTGTCATTCTCAATGGTCTGACTCTCAAAGGCTTTGGTCTTTCCTTCCGGCTAAGGGCATCTGCCACAACATTAGCTTTCTTAATTGCCCATTGGTCTAAAGATGGTAGAGCGTGAGTATATCTGATTGGAAAGAAAATATCTTAAGGGGATTGTCAGAAGTTTGAGGTGCATAGTCTATTCTTTATCAGGAGCCTTTGAAATTTGTACAACCTGTCTCGTGACTACTCCTACAACGGTAGGTTTGTCGGAAATGGGTTATCGAAGAACAAAGTTACGGTAACGGTTTCTGATTCCTTGTGTCTTGCTATAACTGATGTCAAGATATGAACCTCTCTTCACCTAAGATGCTTGGTCTTTATTGCCAAAATGTGTGCTGTTTAATAGTTTTTCCCTAGATCTCCTTTGTCAAAAATTTCCCATGCTATTGTTTGTCAATCACAAGATACTAATTGAATGAAGTGTCGTAGTATGGTGGTTGGTCTTCAAATACGACCCAAGATTTTATGGATGGTTTTTGACATGATGTGGCTAGGAATGTTTTAGCACAGTTTGGTGTTACACTTTTCTTAGTGCTCAGTAGTTTTGTTAAAGGCTGACCATAAATGATTTATTTGTCAAGACAGATGATTCGCTGGAATCAACACGTATTTTTCTCCAAGGAAACACAAGTGAAGTATGTGTAACCCGAGTCATTTTCTCAACGAAGGATTGAATGGAATTTCGTGATCTCGATTCGTGCAACGTGTTTGAATAAGGAAAATAAAGGGATTTTTGGGTTTCTAAGCTAAGATTGATGAAAATAAAATAAAAACAACTTAAAAAGCAAGTAAAACAATTAAGGAAAGCATATGTAAATAAAAATGTAAAGAAAAACTTAAAAACGCAATTTATAGAAAACGGGAATAAAAAAATAAAAAAATAAATTAAAAAAAAAAAAAAAAAAAAAAAAAAAAAAAAACGAACCTAAAACGTCAAAACGATGAAATATTAACTCTACGGGTACAAATCTATTTTTCCTAAATCCTAATTAATAAAAGAAAATTTTATAAAAAAGAATTATAATTTTTTGATTTTTATTTTATTTTCTATGAATTAAAAACTATTAGAAATTAATTAAATGATTTAAAAATAGTAAACTGAATTGGAAAATTATGAAAATTTGCAGATAAATCTAAAATAAAACTAAGAAGCTAGGAAAAATGAAATAAGAACTTTTTTCAACTTAAATAAGCAGAATGGGACAAAAAGCAGTTTGAAATAAGCACAAAATTAAGCTAAAAAGCATTAAAAATTACCAAAGGCTCAGAAATAGATCAACATACTGATTAAGGCTCAAATCAACTCAATGAGCTCAAATAAGCTAAGGAAATAAGCCAATAAGCAGTTGAAACAGTGGAAAAAGTAAGGCAGATTCAATGAGTGAACAGCCAATTTGCAGCTGTCTTATAAGCTAGAGGAAAGCTTATCAAGGAAAAAAAAAGCAGATAATTGAAGCTTATATTAGAAGCTGCTTGAAAACTTAAAATGCCCAAAATTCATCAACAATTGCTACTTCAATTTTGCCCTAGATCAGATGGTCTAGGGAAACAAAAGCTGATGCAGTTCAGGGCAGTTCTGAATGGCTTATTTGAAGACTAAGATTAAGCTATTAAATGATCTACAAAGTGGATTCCAAGTTCAGATTATTAAAGCCTATACTATGAACTATTAGCAAACCCAAATTCAAGCAATGAGGTCCACTAAATAAGCAGATATAGAACAATGAATAAGCTGATGTGGGCAATTCAGTGTGCAGGTCTGCACAAATAAAACTGATGCAGCAGAAATGGGAATTAGACCTCAACTCTTATGAAACTAAATGAAAAAGTACCAAGTTATAATCCTACACTTAAAACACTAAAGGGAACTCAAAAATGACAAAAGCACTAACCTAAATAAGCTCAGCTTATACTGAGCTTATCAGTGCAGTTATGATCCAATGATTTCCACCAATAAGCCAACAACCTCAAAAGGTATTAAAACTGCTTGAATCCTACTGACATCTGCTATAACAACCTTATTAAAGCCTAATCAAAACTTATTTAAGAGCAAAGGAACAGTGCAAAACATTTTTATCCATTTTGACCCATAGAACCAAACACACCTAACAGAAACTGATTTGAACTTTTGTATTAGAAGCTACCAAGGTAAAACATGAATCTACTCAACAACTGATTATCCAACTTATTTAAACTTAAAAAGGCACTAAGCAACTAAAATAAGCAAGATAAGCAGTCTTACTATCTTATTTGACTAATGTTGACTTTTCTAGACTTTTACCATTAAAACTGAATTTTACTCAAATTAAGCAACAATACATCAACAATGGCTAACCTGACTTTATACAAGCTAAAGGGAGCAGAACAGAGGCTTAGGAAATCTTAAACAACAACTATCTTTAATTAACATTAAACTTGCATTTTCACTGAAATCGTACAAAGCTTTAAAAATTGAACTAAAGACTGAATTTAATGTTACAATAGTTAAATTTAGATAAGACATAATTTTTGAGGAACAATAAGCTTAAAAACAGAACTTAAATATATTCTACACTACGAATTGGTCTAAATGCAGTGACATGAAATTATGTGAGTCTTCTTTTCTTTAAATATCCATCCAAAAAGCATCACTGACCCTTCCTCCTCGAATCCCACTCATTGGATTAGATCAAATCAATCCCCACCCTTCTTTTCACTTTTGGCGGGAAAACAGGAAGTAGTGGGATTTGGTATTTAGAGCACGTGAAGAGGGTTGTACTTAGCTAAGTGATAGGAGGCGTGTTTCAGAGAAAGGCATGGGGGGGAATGTTGTCTGGTAACTTTTGGCCTGGGGAATTGGAGGTGGTATTGGCGGGGTAGTGGTATTAGGAAGAAAGGTTTTGACTTTTGGTTTGACTCCGGTTTTAGTTAAACAAAAAGGGTTGTGGGTTTTATTTTTTTGGGCTCGGGTTGTATTGTTGGGCTTAGGATTAAAAGGGTTGGGTTGGTTTAGTTTAGCTGGGTTTTTAATTTAGGATTAAAGGGTTAGAAATGGAATTGTTTTGAGTTTAGGGACCATTGGTGTAAAATCTGAAAGTTCAGGGACCATTTATGCACATTCTGAAAAATATCTCCAAGGACCAATCTTGACCCTTTTGATATTTCTGAGGGTTGACTTTGACAATTTGAGCATAATCCCGGTCCAAACTCGTAATTTCCTTTCCCGGCTTCAGCTTTTCACGACTTTCCAATCTTGTGCTCGGTTTTTGCCTGTTTTGCCTCGTTTTCAATCCTTTTGTACCTGAAACACATAAAAACACAAACCAAGAATATTTGCAGTATAATATGGTCTATTTGGGTGTTTTTCTTCGTTTTTGTGGTCTAAAATGGACATAAAATGATGAGTATTTACACACTCATCAATCCCCCACACTAAGCTATTGCTAGTCCCTAGCAATCCGATCATATAAAGTAATGAAAGGACCAAGAATACCCCGTTTCGATTTTTTATTTGATGCAAGAAATTTAAACTAAAAAAAAAAATAGATAACATGCTTGATTTACAAAAATGGTATCATGGAACGGGATTCACACAAAATGGGTGTCTCCAGGGAATTGTAATCGTCATCCTCTTTTTTATACTCCCAACTAAGCTTAAACTCAATGTGCAAATGTTTTTGTAAAATGCCAATGCTACTTATACCAATAATCTATGTAAGCCGAGACTTAACTTTTCACTCCCACATTTATTTAAGTTAGGTGAATGTGCTTGATTTTTAAAATTTTGATCACAAAAATCGACGTTTTTATAAGGTTTTGACTAATACTAGTTGAAAAGATAGATTTAAAATTCACAACAAGCAAGTTTCAAAACTTTATTGCATTTTGCAATATCATTCCATTTTTGCATTTTGCAATATCATTCCATTTTATTATATTTTTTTCTTTTCATTTTTTTCATCATTCATTTTTTTTTTTTTTTTTTACTTGTGCAACATAAACTAACGGAGTTTCACGGGATCCAAGACCTTACACCTTCCCGGAATAAAGGATCCAAGGGTCATTACAACGGAGAGTTCCAAGACCTTAACGCCTTTCAGAATTAAGGGTCCAAGGGCCGGTATAAAAGGGTAGCCAAGACCTAAACGCCTTCCGGAAATAAGGATCCAAGGGCCGATCTTGAACCTTAGCTTTTAGCATATACATTTATTATTTAACTTTTACATTATTATGACATATGCTTGTTCCGAAGTTTAAATAAATCTTTGAACTAGTATTTTTCAAAATCGTATGAAAAAATGATTTTGTGTGTTCAAATGTTTGAAAATAAGCACTAATTAAGTCAGATTAGGAGCTACTGGGAGGAAAAGCCATAGATTACTTATATAAGCTCTAAAGAGAGCCAACTACTATACGCTTAGCATTTTCATTTGCACCAATCGTAAAACCTTAGTCTAACCGTTAAGGGAGCAGCCAGATCAATACTCTGGCAGAGTCGGGATTCCCTTTGTTCTAACCTAATCAAGACTAAGCACTTCTTTTTTATTGCAATTTCTTATCTAAAAACGAAAAAAATTTTAAAATTTTGGTCAAAATGGGGGTACTAGGGCACTAGAAGGTACATATGTGACAAAAATCGCGAGAATTCCCCCCCACACTTAGAATTGAATATTGCCCTCAATATTCAAAGTACCGGCTATTATGCCGACACTTAGAACGTAAAAAGGTAATACTAATAGCCAAGTGTGGAACAGAAATCTCATTTTTCACAAAAAGGATTAAAAAGATATCCCTAGATAAACGTTAGTAACAAGATCGGATATTGGGCGGCTGGATTGAAAACAGGCGCATCAATCATCACGATCTAAGGGAAACCTGCAAACAAGAGCAAACAACACACAAACAAAGCACAGTAGAGGAATCCCCCCACACTTAGTGTCAGAAAATAGAAAGAAGTCAGAAACATGGGTTGTCACCCATGTGGTGCTAATGTTTTTGTTGACCGAGTCACTAGCTTGACTCGACCCCGAATTCATTGGTTCTTGGGGAAGCATGTGGAAGAGAAAATCTCCATCGGACTTTCATTCGAAATGTTTGGATAAACATTGAAGTTCTTGAAAGTTCCACTCCGATGAGATACATCCGGCTCAAAAGAATGATAAATGGAGATGCCGGGGTCAAAAACTTTGTCCTCATTCCCAAACGAGAGAATGAGAGGACAAGCTACCTTATAAGAGAAGAAAGGTAGAAAAACTCGAACGACATATGTGAAGTCAATATAATGGCTATCCTCAGAAGGAAATGTCACATATGTCGGAGAAAGATCAATATCGGGATTAAGAACCGAGGTCATATCATTAAGTTTATGAATAATAGAGTCCTTGACCTCATCGTTCTCTAACTCTTCATCAAAGAGAGGATTTATTTTGCTAGAAAAGTACTCATCATCAAATTCAAAAAGAGAATTCGAATAGACTTTGAGACTTTCATTTTGAACGTCCTCATCAGAAAGTGATTCGTCATCACTAGAGGAAAAATCATCATTTGAATTGAAAAGAGGGTTAGAAAACGTCCCGAAAAAATCATCAGTAGTGTCAAGAGGATGATCACTACAAATAGACAAATCACATTCATTGTCCGATATATCCTCAGACTCACTTGGGATTGGGATAAGGTTCTCAGCACTAGACTTTATGAATTCGTCCGATTCCTTTTCAGGAATAGTGCTAAGATGCTCATCCCCCATAATACGAGAGTCCTTGGAGTTCATATATGGTAAAAATGATGTGATTGCAATAGACTGAGGGAGTTGAGAAATGATATCACTAAAGGGAATAGTACTCTCCTCGTCGTCTTCATCTTCGTCATCGAGCAGGCAAGCCTGATTAAACAAGAAACGATTATGTGCTGCTCGTTCTACGGCGAGTAAATCTTCCATAGATTCACCATGACGCTCTTCTTGGGTATGCCTAATAGCCGAATCATTAAGTGCATTCCTCACATCTTGAAATTCTTGGAATACATCTTTGAGAGCCAAATCCAGAGGAGATGGCTGAGGCTGAGGTTGAATCATTTGATACTGTGGAGGTTGGTCATGATAAGAATAATCATAATTGTTACAAGGGCCATGCTCATAGACAAGCGGGCTCCTCGTTTGACAATCGGATTCATAATGCGGACCTCCACAGTATTCACAACAGTAAAACTGTTGTGACTGACTCGGTGAATCACATGGATATTGGTCATAACCAAAATTTTGTTTACATGGAACTTGCTCATAGACAAACGTATTCCTTGCTTGACAATCAAAACTTTGGTGAGGACCTCCACAATATTCACAAGAATATGTTTCCATCTCATGGTGTAGGGGTTGGTTAAGGAAATTGGTTGTTTCATTGTAGGGATTTTTGTCATAGACAAACTCGTTTCCCAAATTTACAAAGCTACAACCGGGACAATTTCCACCATTTGGAGGTCCCCCACACCATTCACAACCGTAATGGTAAGATGAAGACATAAAAAGAATTAAACGGATAGAGGGTGAGATAAAGAATTAAACGAATAAGAGGAATAAGAAGAATATTTTTGGATTTTTAGAAACATTTTGAAAAACACAAAGGAAAAAGGAAAATAAATTTGAAAATAAAATCTTTTTGGGATTTAATAAGAAAATATTTACGAAGAAAACGATGACTTCTCGGGAGAAGGGTCTTCAAAAGACGCAACGATAAACGAGAATTAAAAATTCGCTTCAGCCTTCCTCGGCAGCGGCGCCAAAAATTGATTCGTTGGAATCAACACTTATTTTTCTCCAAGGAAACACAAGTGAAGTATGTGTAACCCGAGTCGTTTTCCCAACGAAGGATTGAATGGAATTTCGTGATCTCGATTCGTGCAACGTGTTTGAATAAGGAAAATAAAGGGATTTTTGGGTTTCTAAGCTAAAATTGATGAACATAAAATAAAAACAACTTAAAAAGCAAGTAAAACAATTAAGGAAAGCATATGTAAATAAAAATGTAAAGAAAAACTTAAAAATGCGATTTATAGAAAACGGGAATAAAAAAAAACGAACCTAAAACGTCAAAACGATGAAATATTAACTCTACGGGTACAAATCTATTTTTCCTAAATCCTAATTAATAAAAGAAAATTTTATAAAAAAGAATTATATTTTTTTTATTTTTATTTTATTTTCTATGAATTAAAAACTATTAGAAACTAATTAAATGATTTAAAAATAGTAAACTGAATTGGAAAATTATGAAAATTTGCAGATAAATCTAAAATAAAACTAAGAAGCTAGGAAAAATGAAATAAGAACTTTGTTCAACCTAAATAAGCAGAATGGGACAAAAAGCAGTTTGAAATAAGCACAAAATTAAGCTAAAAAGCATTAAAAATTACCAAAGGCTCAGAAATAGATCAACATACTGATTAAGGCTCAAATCAACTCAATGAGCTCAAATAAGCTCAGGAAATAAGCCAATAAGCAGTTGGAACAGTGGAAAAAGTAAGGCAGATTCAATGAGTGAACAGCCAATTTGCAGCTGTCTTATAAGCTAGAGGAAAGCTTATCAAGGAAAAACAAAAGCAGATAATTGAAGCTTATACTAGAAGCTGCTTGAAAACTTAAAATGCCCAAAATTCATCAACAATTGCTACTTCAATTTTGCCCTAGATCAGATGGTCTAGGGAAACAAAAGCTGATGCAGTTCAGGGCAGTTCTGAATGGCTTATTTGCAGACTAAGATTAAGCTATTAAATGATCTACAAAGTGGATTCCAAGTTCAGATTATTAAAGCCTATACTATGAACTATTAGCAAACCCAAATTCAAGCAATGAGATCCACTAAATAAGCAGATATAGAACAATCAATAAGCTGATGTGGGCAATTCAGTGTGCAGGTCTGCACAAATAAAACTGATGCAGCAGAAATGGGAATTAGACCTCAACTCTTATGAAACTAAATGAAAAAGTACCAAGTTATAATCCTACACTTAAAACACTAAAGGGAACTCAAAAATGACAAAAGCACTAGCCTAAATAAGCTCAGCTTATACTGAGCTTATCAGTGCAGTTATGATCCAATGATTTCCACCAATAAGCCAACAACCTCAAAAGGTATTAAAACTGCTTGAATCCTACTGACATCTGCTATAACAACCTTATTAAAGCCTAATCAAAACTTATTTAAGAGCAAAGGAACAGTGCAAAACATTTTTATCCATTTTGACTCATAGAACCAAACACACCTAACAGAAACTGATTTGAACTTTTGTATTAGAAGCTACCAAGGTAAAACATGAATCTACTCAACAACTGATTATCCAACTTATTTAAACTTAAAAAGGCACTAAGCAACTAAAATAAGCAAGATAAGCAGTCTGACTATCTTATTTGACTAATGTTGACTTTTCTAGACTTTTACCATTAAAACTGAATTTGACTCAAATTAAGCAACAATACATCAACAATGGCTAACCTGACTTTATACAAGCTAAAGGGAGCAGAACAGAGGCTTAGGAAATCTTAAACAACAACTATCTTTAATTAACATTAAACTTGCATTTTCACTGAAATCGTACAAAGCTTTGAAAAGTGAACTAAAGACTGAATTTAATGTTACAATAGTTAAATTTAGATAAGACAGAATTTTTGAGGAACAATAAGCTTAAAAACAGAACTTAAATATATTCTACACTACGAATTGGTCTAAATGCAGTGACAGGAAATTATGTGAGTCTTCTTTTCTTTAAATATCCATCCAAAAAGCATCACTGACCCTTCCTCCTCGAATCCCACTCATTGGATTAGATCAAATCAATCCCCACCCTTCTTTTCACTTTTGGCGGGAAAACAGGAAGTAGTGGGATTTGGTATTTAGAGCACGTGAAGAGGGTTGTTCTTAGCTAAGTGATAGGAGGCGTGTTTCAGAGAAAGGCATGGGGGGGGGGAATGTTGTCTGGTAACTTTTGGCCTGGGGAATTGGAGGTGGTATTGGCGGGGTAGTGGTATTAGGAAGAAAGGTTTTGACTTTTGGTTTGACTCCGGTTTTAGTTAAACAAAAAGGGTTGTGGGTTTTATTTTGTTGGGCTCGGGTTGTATTGTTGGGCTTAGGATTAAAAGGGTTGGGTTGGTTTAGTTTAGCTGGGTTTTTAATTTAGGATTAAAGGGTTAGAAATGGAATTGTTTTGAGTTTAGGGACCATTGGTGTAAAATCTGAAAGTTCAGGGACCATTTATGCACATTCTGAAAAATATCTCAAAGGACCAATCTTGACCCTTTTGATATTTCTGAGGGTTAACTTTGACAATTTGAGCATAATCCCGGTCCAAACTCGTAATTTCCTTTCCCGGCTTCAGCTTTTCACGACTTTCCAATCTTGTTCTCGGTTTTTGCCTGTTTTGCCTCGTTTTCAATCCTTTTGTACCTGAAACACATAAAAACACAAACCAAGAATATTTGCAGTATAATATGGTCTATTTGGGTGTTTTTGGTCATTTTTTTAGTCTAAAATGGGCATAAAATGATCAGTATTTACACACTCATCAACAGACATATCAGATAGTTACTTTCCTACAAGGTATATGAGTTGTATAAACACTCTTTAAAGAAAATTCCTTTAAATTGGAAGCATCAAACAGGATAAAGTAGTCAGGTAGGTATGTCTGCCTGAATGTGTAAATGTCTAGCATTTCGTTTCTGGGGTTGAATAATGCCTATCGGTTAATCTTGGGTAAGACTTTTGGGTAAGCGTATCCAACTTATTTTATCCTTTCTAAACTGGATCATGACTTAGGTCCATTGTCTTACCTGGTCTAACTAGTACTTCTGAATTGATAGAATTTGGTGACTATGCCAGAGATAGTGATTTGGATTGTCTCATGAGATCTTATGTTTTCTGTTACGATACGAGTCAACTGGCTGTATATTTCTAGTCCTTGTTTGTGGTTCCAAAACCCCTTTCGTTGGTTTCTTATGTCGTGAAATTCTCCTTGGAAATAGAAAATCTTTCCTAGAAAAGTCAATGGCAAATTCCAACTTAACTGATAAGTGAGTGATATGTGGTGTAGGTACTCAGAGAGAGTTGGCCGATAAGGATGTTTATGAAGAGTTTACTTGTTTACAAAGCTTTTCTTTCTTGGGATGTTTTGAATGAAAATCGTTGTTAGAAATCTTGAAAAGATAATTGTTTCCTTCATGGCATAATCTTCCCTGAATTAGACATAGTTGATCAGGCTATGTATAATTGAGGGAAAATAATGCGATGCTTGGTTTGGTCAAAATAGCCTTGGGTTTCTCAAAAGTATTAGATGGTGCTCAACGTGATGTTTGTTAAAATAGTAGTAAATAGTTGGTAAGGTAAATTCCCATAATATCTTTTCTTTGTGCGCGATCCTGCAACATAGGCTTTCACTACTTCTTGTATCTTAGGGTGTTGTGGGGTAGCATTGTCATTCTGGTTGATGTCCCACTTCCTCTTGTTGTGGTTCCATTTCCGTTGGTTGTTATTATTGTTTCCTACGGCTTTGGTGTGAGTCAGGTGTTCCGTTGCCTCGGTCGCCTTGTGAATAGTTTTAAGCATGTTGTCGGGTGCTAGGATCCTGGACACACAATTAAGGTGGTTAAACCTTGTAACTTTGTGTGTATGATATGTTGTGTTAAAATGATTAAGTGCGCGGAATTCACTCAACCAAACTTAGAAGGTTGTGTATGTTATGGAAATGGAATTGTTATGTTTGTTAGTTAGCAATGAACACATAAAGATTATCACCAAACGATTCAATATTATTAAAGATAATAATACGAGTGATCTTGAAATATCACTAGGGTTACAATCTTGAATCTTAAGTTTTTCTAACTTGTGATGTTTTTGTGTTTATTCTTATCTAACAGTTATATGTTCTTGCAAAATAACATATGCATGTACTAACTCTTAACACACTTCTAACACACTAATATCACAACTAAGATCTCTTTTATAGTCAAAAGATCTTTACATATTGCTTAAAGTCTTAGCCGACTTACTTTGTTAACTTATCCTTTTGAGTGTCAGAACATAAGATACAACATGTATCTATGTATACAACTTGTTAACTAAGCACATGGGGTAAGATATTATCTACCGTATATTGTTGACCAAAATACAATAAATATCTTTTCGATCTTATCCACTCATCAGCAGAATGTTCACTATCAGCAGCAACGAGTTATCGCTATCAGCAGGAACAAGTATCATTATCAGCAGAATGCTAAGCCTATCAGCAGAATCATTTATCACTATCAGCAGAGTGAAATGTTCTATCAGCAGGAACCATTTGCACTAGCAGCAGAATTACACTTAGAGTATTTCTTGGATTAGAACCCGATATTAGACATCTTGAATATTTAATTCCCAACAATCCTCCCCTAAACATGTGAACCATTTCAACATGTTTCTGAATTAAATCTTGGATTGAAGATCTTTCAAACACTTATGTTCTTCAAGATTGAATATCTTCTCAGCAATTCATCTACTTTGCTCTTCTTTGACTTTAACAATATCAAAACATATTGAACCAATCTTGGACTAAAAGATGGTGCAATTTCCTTGGATGGAGGAATTATAAGAGGCAATGATGCTGTGTATCTTGGATGCTTATTTCAACAAGTGAAATCATCTAACCAGCATGTCTTTGAAGTGAAATTAAAACTTTTCTTCGATTGATCTAGATAGAACTTTCTCCTTTGGAATGCTTCATCCCTTCTGAATATATATAATACTCCAGAATAAGCTCTGTTCTTGTCATTTTCAACCTCCTCATCATCTTGTATGCTCTTGTCTTCTCCTTCCTTTTATTGGATTATCTTCCTTTTCTGGGCCATTATTTCCTCCCCTGAGATTGTTACCTCCCCTGAAGCAAATAACTTTTGTTTCCTCCCCTTGTTTGGAAGATCTCACTATGTACCAAAATATATCTTTCCTTATCATCTGATCCAGCATTTAGAACTTGTTGGCAGACAAAGTTGTACATGAAGCCATCAATTCCTTAAGAGTTTAAGTTACTGCCCTCATCACTTCTAGGTGTGTTAACTCCTATGAGAGGTGAATCAGTGGACATTTTGATTCATGATCCATCAATGGATGGTTTTTGTGAATCCTTGAAAATCCTTTTAAGAAATCATTTGACTTAGTAGTATGTTCATGATTTTAGAATTGAAAAATCATACTACTTTCAACCATTTTGAAGGAATCAAGTGTATAACAGACACTTAATCAGCATTTCGGTTTAAAGCAACCTCTGGTTGTGTGAGAACCAATATTTTTCAGTTATAAATAACTGCCTGTGTAAAGATAAACTCATTCAAAGAGTTTTCCTGACAGGGTTTCCAGCTCATAGTAATTATTGCCTCTAACACAAGTGTTAGATTCACTTTTACTAGCTGTTCTTTCTATCAGATGTCCTCAGACTTGCACATTATACTTAAAAGTATAAAATGATAGAAAGTGAGTTGCATTAGTTACTATCTGATCAACTAAGTCATCAATTCAATGTGAAATATCATAACTAGATTTCAAGAAAGAAGTTTTAAGGAGCTTTAAAGTCCCAAACTCAGTCCATCATAAACCTATTATGGTCAGCAGCTAATATCTCAATTCTGCTGTTTCCATTTCACTTGAAAAACATCCTTTGTGTTTACATATTCATACCTGAAATTGTTAGTCTAAAACCAAAAGAACAAAATACAAAGTACTTGTCTTGCATTAGAATAATCATAAGACCAACTATATGAATAACACAATTTAAATTTGTACTATTAGCACAAACTTTTGTAATAACAGCAGTATTAGATAAATCAGCAGCAACAACAAAAATTTATTTACAAAAACACATCATATTGAAAATTTAAAGATTAAGCATTCCAATACTTGCTACCAAGTACTGAAACCTTGAAACATCAAAAGCTTTTGTTAGCAGATCTGCAAAATTATGTTCTGAAGCATTTTAAGAACTTGAATTAATCTTTTCTCATTGCAGTCTCTTATAAAGTGATGTCTAATTTCAATGTGTTTTGTTTTAGAATGTTGCACTGGATTTTTAATAATACAAATTGTACTACTATTATCAATATGAATAACAGTGTTTAAGAAATTGTACCCATAATCAAGGAGTTGGTTTTGAAGCCATAGAACTTGACTAGAGCAACTTGCAGCAGCTATGTATTCAGCTTCAGTTGTTGAATTTGCCACACTTGTTTGCTTCTTACACTGCCATGAGACAAGTCTACACCCAAGGAATTAACATCCTCCAGTTGTTGACTTTCTGTCCAAGCTAGCACCAGCATAATCACTATCCGAATATGCTACCAAGTCAAAAGGAGATTCCCTAGAATACCATATACCCAACCTTGGTTGACCTTTGAGATATCTAAAAATTCTCTTGACTGCAGTTAAATGAGAAACCTTTGGAGTAACTTGAAATCTTGCACAAACACAAACAGGAAACATGATATCAGGTCTAGATGATGTAAGGTACATCAAAGAGCCTATCATAGATCTGTAAGTGTGTACATCTACACTCTCTCCATCTTCATCTTTCAGAAGGTGCTTCTCAGAGTCCATTGGTGTGCTTGCTATTTTTGAATCAGCAAATTGAATTTTTCTAAGTATCTCTGCAACATATTTGTCTTGACTAATAAATATGCCTTCAGATGATTGCTTAACTTGCAAACCCAAAAAGAATGTAAGTTCTCGCATAGAACTCATCTGAAACTTATCTTTCATAAGTTTCTCAAACTCTAAACACATATCTTTCCTAGTAGATCCAAAGATAATGTCATCCACATACACCTGCACTAACAGAAGATCCTTCTTGTGCTGTTTGATGAACAGTGTCTGATCAATCTTTCCTCTTTGAAATCCATTTTCTAATAAGTAGGAAGCTAGTGTTGCATACCAAGCTCTTGGTGCCTGATGAAGGCCATATAGAGCTTTCACTACTCTGTACACTTTGTTTGGATTTAATGGATCAATGAAGCTTGGAGGTTGTGAAACATACACCTATGGTTCAATTTTACCATATAAAAATGCACTCTTGACATCCATTTCGTAGACTGTGAAGCCTAAAAATGAAGCATAAGCTAGAAACAGCCTAATTGCCTCAATCCTTGCTACTGGAGCAGAAACCTCATCATAGTCTATCCCTTCTTCTTGTGTGTACCCTTGCGCTACTAATCTAGCCATATTCTTGATCACTATTCCTCTTTCATCCCTTTTGTTCTTAAAAACCCATTTAGTGCCAATTACCTTCACACCTGTAGGTAAATCAACTAGCACCCAAACCTTTTGAATTTTGAACTGAAGAAGCTCTTCTTGCATAGCCTCTAACCAGCTTGAATCATCTAGGGCTGTAAGAATTGTCTTTGGTTCAGCTTGTGAGAGAAAACATACAAACAAGCAAGAGTTTAAAAGCTCATGCTGTTTTGAAGCATAAAGGGCATCAAGAAGCCCTTGTTGGTCTGAAGACATCAATTGTTGTCTTGTCTTCACACCTGACTGTATATCTCCAATCACATGTTCCAGGGAGTGAACTTTGTGAATTCTTGATTGTGGTGTAGTAGGAACTTGATAATTTGATGGAAGATTGTTGAAATCCACCTCATTATCTGAGAATTCTGCTTCTTTTGTTTCTGAAGGGCCAGCAGCAGAGTCATTTGGCCGAACAGCAGAATCAGTAAGCTTATCAGCAGAATCATCAGCAGAAACACTTTGTTGTTCCTGAGTTCCATATTCTTTACTTTCATCTTCAACACCTTCTTTAGCTTTACTAGAAGAAGATTCATCAGTTGTCGAAGTTGATTCCACAATTGAACTTGACCATATTGGCATTATCACATCATTTTGATCTTTCTCTAACTCTGCCTCATTTGTTGTATAAGAACCTGCAAAATCATTAGTTTCTGCAACAAAAGGCACATAATTCATTGAATTGGTTAGATATTCCAGATCAAATAGCCATTTTGGTCCTTGACCTTCTACATTGGATTTGTTTTCTAAAAACTCCACATGTAGATTTTCCTCTACTATTTCTTTTCTTGTGTTGTAAACTCTAAATGCTTTGCTATTAAGAGAATAACCAACAAAGAAACCTTCATCTGCCTTACCATCGAATTTTCCTAAATGGTCTAAGGTATTGAGTATTGTCACATGACATCCAAAAGGTCTAAGAACTCCTATTGCAGGAGTTCTACCATTAAAAAGTTCATATGATGTCTTATTGTGAGGCTGCACAACTAAAACTCTATTTTGAACATAACAAGCAGTGTTGACTGCCTCTGCCCAAAAATTTATTGGTAGCTTAGAATCAGCTAACATTGTTCTAGCAGCTTCAATTAGTGTTCTATTCTTTCTTTCAGCTACACCATTCTGTTGTGGTGTTCTAGCAACACTAAATTCTCTCTTAATACCTTTTTCTTTGCAGAAATCATCCATAACTCTATTCTTAAACTCTGTCCCATTATCACATCTAATGACTTTCACTTTCTTGCTTACTTGGTTTTCTATCTGTGTAATGAAGTCCTTAAGGATGCTTGATGTCTCATCCTTAGTGGCTAATAAGAAAACCCATGTAAATCTACTATAGTCATCAGTAATAACTAGACAATATCTCTTATGCATTATGCTCATCACTGAAACAGGTCCAAATAAGTCCATATGTAGCATAAACAAAGACTGATTGATAGAGTTAAAAATCTTGGGCTTACAAGTGGCTTTGTGTTGTTTGCCTTTTAGACAAGCAATGCATGTTTGATCATTTTCAAATCTTTTGTGAGGTAAACCTCTTACCAAACCATTCTTAACAATTTTATTTATGGTTTTGAAGTTAATATGACCAAGCCTTCTATGCCATTTCATTGATTCATCCAATGTGGCCTTTGCAACAAGACAAGTTAAATTCTTTTTAGGGATAATGTTCTTCATGTCTACACTGTACATGTTGCCCTTTCTAGGAATTCTAAGTAGTACTTGACTTTCATCAGGCATCTTAAAATCAGGAGAAAGTACAAGACATTCAGTCTCACAGAAAAGAACATTATTCTTTTTGTCACACATTTGTGAGACACTAAAAAGATTATAATTTAGCTCTTTTACATAGTACACATCTTCAAAATCTAAATTTTCGGTTTTGATTGTACCTTTACCAAAAATTTTGCCACGAACACCCCCTCCAAAGGTAACATATCCTCCATTGAATGATTCAAAATCTGAGAGATAAGACATGTTGCCTGTCATGTGCCTTGAACATCCACTATCTGAGTATCCTTGATCCTCTTCCTGATCATTTGAATGTTCCTGCACACAAATAAGAGTGTTAGTTTCTTTTGGGGATCCAAGCCATTACTGACTTGGATCTGCCTCTTGCATCAATGTAATTGAATCTTTTGAGGATAGTTGATGCAACATTGGATTTAAGAATCCAACATGATGAGGCCTTAACAGCATTTGCCCTATTTCCCTTAGCAGCAGAATGGACCACACGCTTAGCAGCAGAATCTGCTAACTTTGTAGTTCTACCCTTTGGTTTCCAAACTTGTTTTTGGACCACTGCTTTTGTTTGAATGGGCCTTAGAACAGTTGTTGGTGCATGTTTGAAAAATGTTTTTGCACCTTTAGCTGTTGATTTTGGGTTAATAGTCATAAATGGTCGAGCAGCAGGAACAAATTTTCTAGCAGCAGGATCATTTGGTCTATCAGCAGGATCAGATTTTGAGATAGACTTGTTTTTTACTACTCTGGGGTTTGATTTCTTAGAACTAGAGTGAAAGTGAGATTTAGGTGTTTGCCTTTTGTGGTTCACTCTATGGTTTTCATACCCAGATACCCATTGGTTGCAGAAAGCTGCAAGATGGTCAAAACTACCACATGTGTAACAAGCTTTATTATAAAAAGCAAAGTCATCACCTAATTGGTTAGACTTAAGGTTGTTCCAATTCCTTTGGTTACCTCTGGGCTTGTTGGTGGTTCTATATTGCTCACAATATCTAACTGGTTGCCTGACATGCTTAATGTTTGATTTAGGCCTATCAGTATGGTGTTTGACTATCTTAGGAACACTTGTTCCTTCTTTCTTAACCAAGACAGGTTTAGACATAACCTGTTCTTCTTTATCATCATCACTATCAGTTGTACAGTCTTCAACAACTATAGTTTCTCCTTGCTTAGCAAAGGACACCTTGTCCTGATAAAGTAAAGTTTTATCTAAACTTTTACTTATCTTTGCTACCTTAAGACTCTTACTAGTCTTAGAACCATATTCCATGATTGGTTCTTGAAACTCAGCTAAACCTGTATGTGCTAGGTCAACACCTGGAGGTGAAGGAACACCTCTATATGGTGGAGGGACAGTTTTGTAACCTACACCTGAATTAGCTTTATCAATTACCTCAGCTTCCCAAATTTTATTCATTCCTTCTGAGGCATGTGCTAAAGTATCTATAGTAACCTTAACATTTTCTTTTTCATTTTTGGCTTGAGATAACTGTCTACTTTGATCATTAAGTAATTCATCTCTAAATGCTATTCCTCTTTTTAAAGCATTTAAGTCATCAGTAAACGTAGATTCATTCTTTTTAAAATGTTGTATTTGTTTTTCTAAAACTCCTACACACCTCTTATGATTAGCTAAATTATGAAGGGCATCAATTAACTCTTCTCTAAAAGCATCAAATCTCTTTTTAATGTCTTCATAATTTTTTAGATTAGGACATGAATTTGTACAAGTAGGAATGGTATCTACCTCTGAATCAGAAGAGGCCATTAGAGCAATCTCATCGACAACAAGAGCAGCATTTGGTGGTGCATCCTGTTCAGTAGCCATAGAGCTCCAATCATATCCAATACCATCTATAGCCAGCATAGCCTTTGGCTCTTCCACCAGTACTTCCTTATTCCTCTCTTGCTTATACCAAGTGTTCCTATTATCCTGCTTCCTTGGGCTTCTACATTCTTTAGCAAAGTGTCCCAACCTATGACAGTTAAAATATTCCACTTTCTTCTTGTCGAACCCAGCAGTATCATTACCATTTATGGTAATTTGCTTTCCAGTTTTCTGCCAAAACTTCTTAGCCCTCATTCTAAGTAAAGCAACTTGCCACTTAATATCCATCTCTTCCAAATCATCACCATCTACCTGCTCAAGGTCTTCATGATTTAGAGGAGAACCACTAGCTTGACTGGTTATAAAGGCATAAAATGTTGGATCTCCAAGTCCAGCAATATCCTTTTGTAAACTAGCAGAAGGACCACCATAAGTAACATTAGAAACACTTTCAACTTCATCTACCTCCTCTGAATGACTAACACTAGGAACTGATAAGAGTGCAGCATTCCCAGAACTAGTACCATAATTTCCACCTCTCTTTAGACTTTGTTCAACAATTTTAAAGTTGTTGAACAAATCATTAAGCTTCATTGTTTCAATTTCTGGTTTGTTCATCCAGACAATAACATGAGTATGAAAATCAACAGGTAGACTTTTCAAGAACTTCATGTTGAGATCTTCCTTCTCAGTCTCAACACCCAACACAGCTAACTGACTGACAAGCTTGTGTAGTCTTGAAAATAGCTTATCAAGAGACTCATTACTAAAAGCAGTATAGTTTTCAACTTAGTTTTCCAAACTTGGGCCTTCTTAAAAGTTTTTGATCGATTTTTGTAAGTACTTCTTACACCAAACCATGCACAATCTCTTCAAAAAGGTTTTTCTCAGATATTTGCTAAAAGATACATCTGTCACCAATGGTATAAGCAACAAGTTTCTTGCTTTCTGATCATTTCTCTTCTGTATCTTTTCATCATTGGAAACTGGTCCAGTATTTCTTTTTCTAACTGTTTTCCCTTCAACAAGAACATCTGAATAGCCTAAAGTGAAGGAATCACCATACTGAATTATGTCCCAAAGAGCATAATCTTGAACCATAAAATATTGCTCAACTCTCATCCTCCATAACTCAAACTCATTGGGTTTGATCATGGGTAACTTTGCAGCAACATTTGTTTGAACATCTTGTACATCCATTTCTTGAATCTTCTTAAAATCAACAATAGCAACCTGGCTCTAATACCACTTGCTAGGATCCTGGACACACGATTAAGGTGGTTAAACCTTGTAACTTTGTGTGTATGATATGTTGTGTTAAAATGATTAAGTGCGCGGAATTCACTCAAACAAACTTAGAAGGTTGTGTATGTTATGGAAATGGAATTGTTATGTTTGTTAGTTAGCAATGAACACATAAAGATTATCACCAAACGATTCAATATTATTAAAGATAATAATACGAGTGATCTTGAAATATCACTAGGGTTACAATCTTGAATCTTAAGTTTTTCTAACTTGTGATGTTTTTGTGTTTGTTCTTATCTAACAGTTATATGTTCTTGCAAAATAACATATGCATGGACTAACTCTTAACACACTTCTAACACACTAATATCACAACTAAGATCTCTTTTATAGTCAAAAGATCTTTACATATTGCTTAAAGTCTTAGCCGACTTACTTTGTTAACTTATCCTTTTGAGTGTCAGAACATAAGATACAACATGTATCTATGTATACAACTTGTTAACTAAGAACATGGGGTAAGATATTATCTACCGTATATTGTTGACCAAAATACAATAAATATCTTTTCGATCTTATCCACTCATCAGCAGAATGTTCACTATCAGTAGCAACGAGTTATCGCTATCAGCAGGAACAAGTATCATTATCAGCAGAATCAATCAGCAGAATGCTAAGCCTATCAGCAGAATCATTTATCACTATCAGCAGAGTGAAATGTTCTATCAGCAGGAACCATTTGCACTAGCAGCAGAATTACACTTAGAGTATTTCTTGGATTAGAACCCGATATTAGACATCTTGAATATTTAATTCCCAACATCGGGTTCTAATGAGGCGACCAACATGCGAATTTCAGGGGAGAGTCCTCCGATATACCTCTCAAGTTTCTTGCTTTCCGGTTCATCCATTGCTGGGCCTAGCCGTGCTAATTCGTAAAAACGAGTAGTGTACTTGTCAACATCATCTCCTACCATGGTAAAGTCTAGGATTTCCTGTTCCATTGCTCGTAATTCGCTTCTTACACAAAATATTCTAGTCATCATCCTTTTTAGTTTCTCCCAAGGGTGTGAGTAAGCGGCGTCGACCCCTACTATCTGAACATGTCTAGTCCACCATTCCTGGGCATGATCCCGAAAAGTGCAAGTGGCGAACTTAACTTTGTCTTCCTTGCGGCAGTCGCCACACCGAAATATCGTTTCTACGTCTTCGAACCATTTGTAAACTTCCTTCGCTCCTTCAGTTCCGCTAAAGGTGTGGGGGTTGCAATCCATAAATTCCTCATGGGTAAGGTTTTTGGCGAAGGTTGTGGCTTGTGTCATGTCTGGAGAGGCTTGCCTTAACTTAACTGTTTCAAAATCATCAGAGACCATGAGAATTTATAAGTGGTAAAGATCATCACACTTGCATAAACGCAACCATGACATGTATAAGTGGGGTGAAATCGCGACAAGATGAAATCGCGAAATGTCATATTTGCAACCATAACACACGTGGATATCTAAAATGAAAATTTCGGTCTACCTGTACCGATATCATAGTTAGCACAACCATACCCATATAGTAGAGTGAATACTTGGTGATTTCGTTGTACAACAATCAAATTATCACAAGTTTCTTTGAACTATGCCACTCATCCCGTGGCTAGGATAATAGTAAAAGCTAGTAAAGACCTAAGTCTGGTCTAGAGGTTCCCTGGTGTCCCTCTAAGTGAATCCATGGTTGTGGCATCTTGGGGTCGGAATGAGTCCTGATGTGGGGTCTGGAGTTGTGCATCGATCATGTCCGAGATAGTGTAGATTCCAAGCCATTCTTGAGGAATTTACTGATTTTTCTGTTGAGTCGGTGATCTTGGTATTATCCACAAGGTGTCTTCTAATTCCCGATATGTGGGAATGGGAAAGGGAAATGACATTGGTGGTGGTGGGAAGGCAGGGGCAGTTCCCTGAATCTCAAAAGTTTCGGTGTTATATCTGGTAGTATCTCCTAAGTCCGGCTCAGGTAGTGCTAACACTTCCAATAGGTGGAAATTATCATCCAATAATGGTGAGTGTGGTGATGTAGGTGTATGAGTGGATGAAAAAGCGTCCTCGATATCCGAGTCTGCTAGAATGATACTAGGGTGGTTGGGTGAAGACATCTGTGTGACAACCGATGTGAAATAAAAGTAAATAACTCCTCACAGTATGCGTGTTATGATGAAATGATGTATGTATGAAACCGCATGTATAGTGAATATGCACTTATGATGAAATGGTGAGATGCTATGATGATGTAGTTATAGACTAGGGTCAATGATACAACCTAGTTCGCGATAACCTTTGCTCTGGTACCAATCTGTCACACCCCCAAATTTCGTGACTTGCAGCGGAATGAGTCATTCAGGGGCACGACTGGTCATAGCACCAAAGTTGCAGTTATATTGAACGACCTAAAGTGTCATTTAGAAAATTCATCGTTTGATTATTTAAAAGCATTCAGAGTTACAGAGCTAGGTCCCAAAAAGTGAAATAGGTTTTCATAAAACAAGTTCATACAATTCAAACGATGGATAAGTGCATAAAATATAAAGTGAGACGCGTCGACTCCGCGACTCCATGATGTGTCCATATGCAAGCCAACATGCGATATCTTAATTACCAGAAAATACATTGCTAAAAATGGTCAACAATAATGTTGGTGAGTTCATAGGTTTATGTAAATGAATGATTGTACGGTAACCACAAGTATAAAATGTATGACAAAACCATGCCACATAAAAAAAATGATACAATTGCTCTAAGCTCATGACCCCGAAGCTAGACTGAATGAAATGCCCCAACCGAGTGTTTGCCAATCACTCAAATATGTCAAACATGAAATGCGTTCGTTTGACCAGTTGGTGCTACCAACCCGAACGGAGGAGTCACCCTCAATAGATCTATCCACTCACTCTCGCTTGCTCACAATTAATGGTTCATGATAATAAAAGGGGACTTTAATCTGGGCAATGATGTAACTTAAGCAATGTAAATGAGTTTGGATACTTTGGTCCGCATATAAAAATGGTGCAATGTATTCTCCCCCGAAAGTTTAAAACCAATAAACAATTTAAAACGGGGCTATGAAAACTCACCTGCTATGATAGCAACAATGACAATGATGAAATGAGGCTCGGTCTCTAACCGCGACCTATTATGATGATATGATCTAATGTAAGCAATGAATTAACGCAACACATGCAAATACGTATGTTAACGATACCACTTATTGGTTTTGAAAATAACGTTTATCGACGAAAAGTACACTTTTGACGTCTCGTTAAGTTATAAATTACTTTTCGTGTAAACACGTCGAAATGGTACTCCACGATCCTTGTTTGGTGTCCTATCGGCAAAATGTAACGTTTTCATCGTAATTTAATATTTTCCTTAACTTGTGAAAATATGTCCAAATTGACTTCGTGAAACTAGTCGTGAAATATTGCACGTTACGTGTTAGTTGATCAAACTCAACGTTTTTGAAACCCTTGTAACCATGTATAAATGCCGTTTCCTTTAACTTTCGATTGAACACGCCTCGATCAATTAGAAAATCGGCTAACAACGTTATGTTTCGCAAAAACACTAGTTTTAATATTTAAAACACTTTCTAATAGTGGCTGTCAAAATAAACTAGAGTTCGTCGGCCTTAAACGTGTATATCTCGGTCGTTATAAGCTCGCTTGCTACGTTCTTTATATCCACGGGTTCGTACAAATATGAACTAACATATTTTCAATAGGTCGGCTCGTCTAGATCACGTCTAACATCTCGTTTTGTCCCTTGAAGTCCGGAAAAACAGCAAGCTATTTTCAGAAAATAGTTTTTCGTCGCCTAACTTCGAAAAATCATATCTCCTTCGTTATAAGTCGGTTTTTAGTGATTCTTGCGGCCACGGTTTCGTTTTTGAAAGAACTTTCTAAATATGAAGGCCAAAATAGTTCAACATTTTCTGATTTTTCCAGTTTTCACGTTTTTGGACAGACCCTTTATATACTTGCTAAATACTCATTTCTAAGGTTCAAAACTTGATCAAACTACTTCCAAACAACTCCACAAATACTCAAATCCTACCATACACCTTCTTAGGGTGTCATGGGGTCCTAAACATCATCAACTTTGATGGGTTTCATGAGAATGATAATAAGACTTATAGATCTAGTGTTTGAGATAGTTTATAAGAGAAATGGTATCATAAACATAAGTAACTTGCACGGATGATTATTATAACTTGGAAATACATGAATATATACATCAAATGAAAGTATAAAAATGATCAAAACATATTCTTGAAACTTACTTGATGATTGGATGAGTTTTGATAAGAAATGAGCAATAAGCTTGAGGTTTGATCACAGATTCATAACTAGGAAGGTAAATGGAGCTTGATTAGGACTTTAACTTGAAAAATTGATGGATTGTTCTTGTGGATCTTGATATGGCCGAATGAGGAATGAGAGAAAAAGAGGAAGTTTGATCTTTATTAGTTAGTTGATAGTGGAATGAATGTGTTATGGAAATAAATTCACAAACATATAAGCTAGTGCATTTAATGAATTGGTACTTATTAATCAAGTGAAATGAAGAATTAGGGGCTTAGGGGAGGGGCGGCACATGTGGAAGGAAAAGGATGAGATGATGGTTAATTAAAGCACGTGTCTCCAATTAATTAGAATTAGTTAGTTTTGGGTATACATTAGGTGTTATCGTGTACCGAGTTAACTAGAAATAAATCATGATGTGGTGAAATAAAATACGACGAAGTTGTAAAGATTGTAAAATCATGTTCCTTGCAAGAATCGGGTGTTAAAATGATTATCGGATTAAAATTTCGTAAACCGACGGAGTTATAAGCGTCAAACGAAAAATATAACGATTGGTTTAAAAACACCGGGTAAAGTAATAATATAATCTCTATATCATTATAATTAGTTTGAAAATGTAATAGGATCATAGTCGGGAGTATTGGGTATAACGTTAGTAGTAACGACTGAGTGGTAACGTTAATTAAATAATTAAGCATACGTTAATGAAAATCACACAAACCCGTGCATGAACTGAAATGATAATAATGTTACTGATGATATGTAGACTACTTTAGTCCGTATGAAGTGTCCCTTACTGATGATGCATGAATACGCAGCTAAACCTAACTGGTTACGCGCATTTAAATACCCGTAAACCTTGTTTACGTAATGATGAATGATGCCCATGAATAGTGATTTTCCTCCGGGAATGAATAGTGTCATGTGAATAGTAAAAATTTTGACGACTTCTCAAAGTCTCAAACTGACTTCAAAAACGATGAATAGTGAAATGATGAATAGTGATCGGTGAATAGTGATTGATGAATAGTAACCCATGAATAGTAAATTGTTGAGGTTTGGAAAATGACCTGAAATTACGAGTTGTGACACAGGCTGAGGATGTAAATTCTAAACCATATCCATTACACTTAGCTATCTAATAATTTCCAATTAGATACTAATGTTGTCAATCATCTTGCATCCAAGTATGATACAACAAGCAACATGATGTACATGAAAAATCCTTGCATCCTTAGATTTATTCATGTCATATCTTTTCAAAGATATGTTTCTATCTAGATCTTTTAATAGAATATCATGTTCTTTTAGAATCAGTTATTTTACCGCTTATGTTTATAATCAATAAACATATTGTTCAAGGTTTTATTTCCTAAATTTCCATCTGAAGTTTCATTCCAAACTTAACATACAAATGTTAACGTTAATGGAATGTTACTTCCCATATGTTATACAACATATATGAAATAAGAAAATAAATACATCACTCCCACTAGCTTTCAGGAATATTAAGAAATATCTTAATTTTAATCATAAATCAAAACTAGATTTAATAGCTAAAAACAAGTATATCTTCTAGATGCAAGCATTAATCCATTTTCAAATGATTTTCACTTTGTATACTACTAAAGATTATTTGAATTCAAAAACTCCTTTCAATTACTTTTCGTCCTCGCTCAAGTAATTATTAAAGAAAGAGTTTTGATATTCCATTATTATTATTAATTTCATATAAATGAAACTAATAATGACAATCATAATCTTTATATATTTAATGTGCTTAGAAAGAATTTCAATCACATTTAATTGCTTAATTGTGATTGATAATCTTTTCACATATTAAATATGTATACAAATTTTGTCCATATTATTTCTACACAAGAATTTTAAATCTCTAGGATTTTCATTTCCTTTGTAGAAATTCATTTCCATTCTATAGTGTTACTATAGAGTTTAAGATTAACTATGTTTCCAAACTAGTTATCTTTTTGGACTGCATCTTATTATTCATAGTATGAGTAATTTGCCAAATAAATATTTGCAATTTATTAACAGGCATACCATGATCCTGTAACTCATAACCCTCAACATATTCTACAAATATTTGAGATACCCTTGCGGATCTATGAATAAGAATTCCATCATCTTGAGATTTAACACTAACATGTTAAATCCTCATTATGATTTTGCTAGCGTATTTAGAAGATTATGTATCTTGTAATTTTATCTTTTGAAGTTAAAACTCCCACTCGCCTTTTGCAATTTATAGATTACCTATAAATGCTTAGCAAATAGAGCAACTCAAACTTCTTTTGGGACTTTTACAAATACTTATTGACAGTTCCTAATCTTAATTTGTCAATTAACCTACTCAAAGGTAGTTTAACAAATTCTGAACTTCAATTTTTAAGACTTAATGTGATTGATCACATTCCATATTAAATGGTGTCTTATTAATCTTCTAGATTGGAGTCTAATTGAGTATATCCAATTCATACTCAATTTTCTAACCTTGATTTCTTTTAGGAAGAATAGAAGATATAGTTATCTTAAATCAAACAATATAACAAGAGTTTGATTCTCCTAACTGAACATACCATAAATACTATGTATTCCATTAGGATTAATATTGTAAGTCTTTATTACAATATGTAAGATAAATATATTCCGTTTTTGGCTTACCTGTTTACTAACTAAATCAATTTAATGGTACAATAGATTTCCAAGCCAATTGCATGCTTTATACCATAAGTACTTCTGATCAAGTCACTTTATGTCTATGTCTTACCAAGAAGACATAACTGTTATAATCCTAATTTTCGTTATAAGTCATTAATCAACTTAATGACTCCTTGTACATGTCTTAATTAAAAATATAACAAGTTAACGTCTTAATTTATTTTAAGTCTTATAGCAATAAAAGACTTCATATTTATATCTTATAATATAAACATGTATAACTAAAGTAATTATGAAAACCACAACTTGGTTTCAATAGTATTTCAAGTTAATTTATTACTTCATATATTTATGTCATTCCAAGAATACATAAACATCTAAATATGAAGTGATATAAGATTACTTCATTTATTTATGTCATTACAACAATACATAAATATTTACATTTGTAGTAGTCTTATAACCATATCGACACTTGTTCTAATAATTATCTAATTATAGAAATTTGTAAATAAACATAGTTTCATCACATCAGCTGAGACTGCAATGATGAAGGTATGTGTAAAACACCAAAATCACCACAATCTGAAATGACCAAAATACCCTCTAATTTTGAAATTTTAAGAAACTATAAGATGCGCTATAAATTAAAATTTGAGTTATATAACGTGTTATGACTCGAGATCACACAATATGAACATATAGCCTAAAATAAATGCGAAATGATACAAGAACTTATAAATCAAAGTATGGAACGTTAAGAAAGTTCATATGGGCCAAAATTAATAAAACCTAAGATATATATACTTAATAAAATTTGTTCATATCACTCCCTAATCCAAATGCAAAATCCGGCCCTCCCCTCCCCATGTACACGTTTCATACTGAGTAAAATGCTCAAGATAAGAACAAATAAAAGGTGTATAATTTGATACAAATTAAAGATACTCACTGTCTTTGACTTCCCTCCGGCACACGCACTAAAGGAAATAGAATATGGGGCATGATCTACTTTCCAAATGGAGTACACGTTTTCTTTCTGTCAATCACATTCCATAGATTTAGTAACTTCTCTATTTGAAAAAATCCATCTCACGTATATTCTTTTTTTTTTTTTTTAAAAAACCGAATCATGCACCCTTATTTATATTGTTGCCTTTGCATTTTTCTCTAAACAAAAATAAACCCTAACACAAACCCTACATTCATTGGCGGCCACTCTTTTCTTTTTGTGTTCTTCTTCCTGTTCGGTTCAACAAGGCAAGCAAAAGGGACTCTTTTGTGCTTGCTACGTGGTAGGCTAGTCGCGGTACTATTCGAGGGTTTTGTGCTCGTGGTTCTTTGGTCATTCGTTCTTCTCTTTTGCAGCGAGGGTATGGTATCGAACTTATTTCATTCCTTTCGTTGATCTTATTTTAAACGTATTCAAGGTCGCATTAAACGATATAAATTAGTTTGTCATACAAGTATGGATACGATACAAAAGTCACATGAAATCTTAACTAATGTTCACAAAATAACGATTATAAGAGCTGATATATATTTCGACCTATATTTTGATTCGACCCTCATGTTTACTGTTTTGACTTGTTTGTTATTCAACCATGACTACGCATGAAGGTCACCTATATATATCGACCTAAAAAGCTGTTGTAAAACTATATCATGCAAACTAAATAAAAGAGTGAACAGACATGCTGTTTTGTTATTTCTTTCGAAACCCATACAGTGAATAAAGAGGGTGTTGAGTAGTGTGAAGTTCATGATTTTATGTGGGCATTAGAGGGTGTCGTGTAGCTGCGTAAAATGAGTCGCTTGTGGGCTGTTAGTATGTCGACTTGGGCTGGGAACAAGGGTCGAATAATATGGAACTAGGACAGTGAAAACATGGTTTTTATGTTACTAAAATTGTGTCGAGGTGGGTGTCAAAATCTGGAAATAAAAGGTACTTGTGAATGTCGAATAGGATAGAAAGAACTATGATTTTATGTGGTCTTATGGTGCGTGTGTGGCTGTGATATGGGCCGATATGGTTGCTAGTATGAGTGTCGTTTTGGTTGGAAAGAAAGGTTCGAATATGGGCAACATTGGGTTGGTAAAAAGGGTTGTTTGTGTCACTATTCTGGGTCGAAATGGGGTCTCTTGTGTTTCTGTTCTTGCATGGAATACGCATGGGTGAAATAAAGTTGTGGTATCATATGGGCTAGCAAGAGATAACGTGTGTGTATGGTTAAACCTGCTGTCACATGTTTTACTTTTGAGTCGAATAGTATCTTGGTCTGTGTGAATGGTCTCATTGGAGTTTAAATTCAAAAGGATAAATTGAGTGGTGATAACATAATATAATGGGTTAAATATTAAGGATTTTTGCAACTATTGGAACCATGATACATGTATGACAAGCAACCCTAAACTATAACATTTATAATATCACGTCTTAAAGTTAGTTAATTGTCATTAATAACCCTAAAAGTCACTAAAAATGGAAAGCCGACGAAAACGAGTAAATCTAATTTGAAACGAATTATTAATAATTAGACAATCATGAATTCGTGTAGATCCGCCGAAGATGGAGTTTGCTTCCGACCCTTATTGTTCTGTTGTGTACTTGCGGTATAAGGTACAGATATTCTGACCTTTCTTTTAAGGTTTCTCATGATCTCTTTCGTATTTTGATCCGTAAATTTTCTGAGTTGACTGCTATGATTCCCTTTCGCTTGAACCTTCTCTGTTGATTCCATTGATATGACCTCTGATATGAAGCTATGCTATGAAAACCTTTTATAATTATGCCTTGAAAATGTTTTGAGAAAAACCATTTTAAGAAGATGTTTATCAATGAGGCGAAACCACTTTTATATAAAATGTTACTAACTTTGTGAATACTATATTTGGAAGACTATTTTTATGAAAAACCGTTTTGAAAGATTATTTTTGTGAAAACTACATTAAAGGATCGTTTTATGAAAATCATGAATAAAGGGTTGCTTTAAAATGGACTTTTGATAGAAACTTTTGAAATGAACTGTTGTTCGGAACCCTGACTTGATTATTTAATATGAACTTTGATCTGATAAACTCTGAGTTGGACCTTTGATATTACTTCTGAGATATTGATATGCAGCTTCTGATATATGACCCTTTTGATGTGACACTCTGAATTGGTATGATACTTGACTCCTAGTTTGATACCCGAGCCATTTCTGTTTACCTAGCCAGGAAGGTAACCTGGCCATGTCTTTGATGCACCATTGGCATGACTCATGTGTGGGTGAGTGATTTCTCACACCGTCCCCATTCTGATTTTGATATGCGCATTACTTTGATTATGGATTATATATGTTTCTGGGGGGCGTATGGATTGCAATCCTAGATCTGTTCTGTTTAGTGGATTTAACATGATTTGATATGATTTGTCTGGTGACTGGTGCTTGTGTGCAATACACGCCTTTCACATATTTCTGGGAGCTAGCTACTCCATTTGAAAATGAGGACACCCCTCATATTATCTGATTATCTGAGAGGTCTCCCCTCTATATGATTTGAAGATTTATGGTTACGATATGATATGATCTGTTTCTGGGCTCGTGGTGGATTACTATCCCTTTCTCTTTTCCCTTTATGTTTATTCATTGACTTATTCCGTGATCCATATTACATCTGTTTGACCATTGTTTCTGTTATTCTGCATTATTCTCTATTACTGTTTGTTATCGTTATATCTGTTCACTGAGCTCTCGTAGCTCAGCCGCATTTCTTTTCCTGCGGCAGGTTTTTAGTAAAGAGCTGGGAATGGGTGGAGAGTACCTTTGGACTTAGAAGACTGGTAGCTATTCTGGATTTAGAAGTGATTAGAAGTTATTATTATTTCGGAATTAGTATTTAGTGGAAGTTCATTTGTAACCTTATAGTATTTGTATTTCATTTGTAACCTTTGAGTATTCTTGTATTGCTATAGATGTATGCTTTGTTTGTTCTGATATGAAACCATCATTGTGATATCTTTACCCTTGTCGGGTTAGGTGTTACAATTTATGGTATCAGAGAGACAGGCTGCGACTCGTAATACATTTACCCTTAACCTGTGTAAGTTTGGACCATTAAGTTTCTACTGTAGGCTCTCATAAGATAACTTGTAAGATTTGCTTTAGGATTTCCCTATTGGAACTTAAGTTTTGACCAGTGAGAAATGGGTAGACTATAAGGCTTTTGTTTAAGTGTCATTGCTTCCGCATTACTCTGATTCGTACCCCACTTGTTGAGAGCGTTTTGGAAGATTGGAAACTCACGCTTTGCACCACCTAAGATTCCGACTCTGACCTCTGATTCTTTTGATAAACATTTTGATGTCTCTTTGGGTATTCTGAGAAATTCCATAACAATGACCTACTTGATACCTTCTGTTATTTGCTTTTGATAATCTATGAATCTTCTGACCTTATCTGAGTTCGTCTTAAATGTCTATGTTCCCATGAGAAGTCTGGTGGTGTTTTAACCACGAGTATAAGAATGTTTTCCTCTCACTTCTGAACGATGAGATTTGCGTTACCGATCTGTTTTCATTGAATATTTAACTCTGATTTTTATTCTGATAAAGGATAGGTTGACTGATCATTGACAACTACCCTTCTATGTTTCATCTTCAGTGTTGAAACCATTTTGAACTCCCTACCATGATTTATGATTGTTAAACTTTTGCCATCACCACCTAATTTTGTTCTTCACTTCCGACCTGTTGGATAAGCAGTTTGATACTCCTCTGACCATTCCGACGGTCATTTAATCCTAATGTGTTTGACACATTCTATAAATTCATTTCTGTGCTGGATGAAAATGTACTATGTCCTTGCAAAGTCCATTACGACTCCTATGAGAACTCTGGTGATTATTAACCATGGACTGCGATGATAACTTTGTCTCGATGTGAAATTGTTAACTGAGCATGATGATGTTGATTACTGATATTCTATATACCTCACTTTTTATAGTTATACGATGTTCGTATTACAGATAACTCACAACCTACCTGCCACTTATGCTATTTAGCCAAACAAGACTCCAACACCTTGAATTGTTCGCTTGTCTATTTCCACACTTTGATGAACCATGTACTTGACCTTGATATATGAACTATCCGTCTGGCTTGGCGACCGTACTCATCCTACGAATCCGTTTACTTTTGATATATCCGATTTTGAGGTCTTTAAGTTATGGATTGGCTGGCCCTCATACGCTGCCAAGGACTACCGTACCTGATTTGTGACCTTTAGTAATATGTTTCATCCCACTTTCGTTATGATAACCGGTAACCACTCAAATCTGTTAACGCTTCTATGGAAACATCTACCTCGATTTCATTTGATTGTTGATTGCCTCCTGACACCTATTATCCACTCTTAGAAAACTTTGGCATTGGAAGTTTGTTGTGCAAATTTTCTGGTGTTCTATGATGGAACTCTTGGGTTTCCTTTCCGGTTGAGAAGTAGAATGAAATTTGAACCAATCCCAGTTGACGGACCATGATGCTATCGAAGTTGAGAAATTGGAGGGATGATGGAATGTGATTTTGTTCACCTCAGTAGTTCATTTTGAATACCCTGTTAGCTTGTGAAGAAGAAAGAGAAAACTCTGGAGTATTGACTATCGTAAACCTAATCGTATCACTACCATGACCACCTTTCAATTCAGCGTATAAATGATTGATTCTATCTTTGTAAACTCCGTACCAGACGACCTCTGTGGATGAATGAAGGACTGAAGAAGCAACCACAAGAACTTAGATGACAAACTGAGAGTAACCTCCGGGAAGTATTTCAGTTTTATGCACAAAGAGGAGCATGTAAATCATCTTGTAAAAGGACCCTTACTCTGGAGGAAACAGACTTGATTGGCACCTAGAGATTGTAGCAGACAACACTACCATGCATCCGGCGATGACAGTAGTTTGAGATGGCGAATTCTGAACTGTACTGAAGACCTGTCGAAGACACGCAGCCTTGCTTCTCTATTCGTCTTAGTTGTACTAAGATGGATTGAGAGCAGAAGCAGACTCGCGAATGGAAGAATGCACAGTGACCATACAGGAGATTCACGTTACTGCACCACAGTTCCAAGAAGGTGTACCGAAGGCTTGAGGGACCAGACTCGAGTTTATATTCCTTTTCCAACCTATGATTGTACGATAGACTGCACGGACTTGGAAGACGTTTAAGATCATGTATTTGAATATACGATAATTCTGAAGCGAACATTTATGTTTGAAAGAGTTGGTTCTGTGAAGGATGAAACTATGGATAACGTACTTTATTTCCTTTTGACCTACTCAAATTTCTGTTACCTGATGATAGGATCCCTTGAATGATTTATGTTCCTGTTAGTAATTCCGCTCGGTGTTCATTCTGCGTATGCTGGACGATGGTTTTGTTATGTGAAATTGGATGAATGATGGACGATCTGATGCTTTTTAATGATGTACCAAATTCTGATAGGCATTCTGGGATTTTCGTTAACTCTTTCAAGTGATTCGTTCTCCTCTTAGTTATGGTGTTTGATTTTGATGACCTATGAGACTGTAGAAGTACTAGGTGGATTAAGATAGGTGGTTTTGATTATGACTTGAGATAAAGTATGATCATCATGAAGGCATATTTATGTGGTGCTGGTATTATGACGCCTGATCAACGTGATAATACTTACACCATATAACGTGCACTCATTGTGGCCATAGGATATCTTGGGGAGTACCTAAGAAGTTTAGAATTTGACCTCCGTTGGATTATTCGTGATTTGTGAGACTTTAAGTTCATCCTATCTATGCGTATACTCTACCTTCGTTCGTTAGATATAAGGATGACTTTGGACTCTCGTTTTGCATTCCGTTAACCTCAGTTATAAATCTTGAACTCTTTGTAGAGCTCTTTATTGTTGAAACAGTTAATTTGATTTGAAATCTTGTTCGTATTCCATATGAGCTTTCTAGAAGATTCGCCTATTGTCCATTGTATGTTGCATGGACTTTTGATCAGAATCAGCTTATTTTGCCTCCTTCTGAGAAATTTGAACCCACCTCATTTTGATTCGAGTCATGAGAAACTATTTGGTCTGAAGATCTTTTTGGAAGAACCTCCTCGGGCGTGAGAATGTTTGTGACGACCTTTTGCGGTTTGCTATGACTTCGTTTAACTTTGCGACTTCAATTTTCGAGGACGAAAATTTTCTTTTAGAGGGGAAGAATTGTAAAACCCCAAAATCACCACAATCTGAAATGACCAAAATACCCTCTAATTTTGGAAATTTTAAGAAACTATAAGATACGCTATAAATTAAAATTTGAGTTATATAACGTGTTATGACTCGAGATCACACAATATGAACATATAGCCTCAAGTAAATACGAAATGATACAAGAACTTATAAATCAAAGTATGGCACGTTAAGAAAGTTCATATGGGCCGAAATTAATAAAACCTAAGATATATATACTTAATAAAATTTGTTCATATCACTCCCTAATCCAAATGCAAAATCCGGCCCTCCCCTCCCCATGTACACGTTTCATACTGAGTAAAATGCTCAAGATAAGAACAAATAAAAGGTGTATAATTTGATACAAATTAAAGATACTCACTGTCTTTGACTTCCCTCCGGCACACGCACTAAAGGAAATAGAATATGGGGCATGATCTACTTTCCAAATGGAGTACACGTTTTCTTTCTGTCAATCACATTCCATAGATTTAGTAACTTCTCTATTTGAAAAATCCATCTCACGTATATTCTTTTTTTTTAAAAAAAAAACCGAATCATGCACCCTTATTTATATTGTTGCCTTTGCATTTTTCTCTAAACAAAAATAAACCCTAACACAAACCCTACATTCATTGGCGGCCACTCTTTTCTTTTTGTGTTCTTCTTCCTGTTCGGTTCAACAAGGCAAGCAAAAGGGACTCTTTTGTGCTTGCTACGTGGTAGGCTAGTCGCGGTACTATTCGAGGGTTTTGTGCTCGTGGTTCTTTGGTCATTCGTTCTTCTCTTTTGCAGCGAGGGTATGGTATCGAACTTATTTCATTCCTTTCGTTGATCTTATTTTAAACGTATTCAAGGTCGCATTAAACGATATAAATTAGTTTGTTATACAAGTATGGATACGATACAAGAGTCACATGAAATCTTAACTAATGTTCACAAAATAACGATTATAAGAGCTGATATATATTTCGACCTATATTTTGATTCGACCCTCATGTTTACTGTTTTGACTTGTTTGTTATTCAACCATGACTACGCATGAAGGTCACCTATATATATCGACCTAAAAAGCTGTTGTAAAACTATATCATGCAAACTAAATAAAAGAGTGAACAGACATGCTGTTTTGTTAATTCTTTCGAAACCCATACAGTGAATAAAGAGGGTGTTGAGTAGTGTGAAGTTCATGATTTTATGTGGGCATTAGAGGGTGTCGTGTAGCTGCGTAAAATGAGTCGCTTGTGGGCTGTTAGTATGTCGACTTGGGCTGGGAACAAGGGTCGAATAATATGGAACTAGGACAGTGAAAACAGGGTTTTTATGTTACTAAAATTGTGTCGAGGTGGGTGTCAAAATCTGGAAATAAAAGGTACTTGTGAATGTCGAATAGGATAGAAAGAACTATGATTTTATGTGGTCTTATGGTGCGTGTGTGGCTGTGATATGGGCCGATATGGTTGCTAGTATGAGTGTCGTTTTGGTTGGAAAGAAAGGTTCGAATAAGGGCAACATTGGGTTGGTAAAAAGGGTTGTTTGTGTCACTATTCTGGGTCGAAATGGGGTCTCTTGTGTTTCTGTTCTTGAATGGAATACGCATGGGTGAAATAAAGTTGTGGTATCATATGGGCTAGCAAGAGATAACGTGTGTGTATGGTTAAACCTGCTGTCACATGTTTTACTTTTGAGTCGAATAGTATCTTGGTCTGTGTGAATGGTCTCATTGGAGTTTAAATTCAAAAGGATAAATTGAGTGGTGATAACATGATATAATGGGTTAAATATTAAGGATTTTTGCAACTATTGGAACCATGATACATGTATGACAAGCAACCCTAAACTATAATATTTATAATATCACGTCTTAAAGTTAGTTAATTGTCATTAATAACCCTAAAAGTCACTAAAAATGGAAAGCCGACGAAAACGTGTAAATCTAATTTGAAATGAATTATTAATAATTAGACAATCATGAATTCGTGTAGATCCGCCGAAGATGGAGTTTGCTTCCGACCCTTATTGTTCTGTTGTGTACTTGCGGTATAAGGTACAGATATTCTGACCTTTCTTTTAAGGTTTCTCATGATCTCTTTCGTATTTTGATCCGTAAATTTTCTGAGTTGACTGCTATGATTCCCTTTCGCTTGAACCTTCTCTGTTGATTCCATTGATATGACCTCTGATATGAAGCTATGCTATGAAAACCTTTTATAATTATGCCTTGAAAATGTTTTGAGAAAAACCATTTTAAGAAGATGTTTATCAATGAGGCGAAACCACTTTTATATAAAATATTACTAACTTTGTGAATACTATATTTGGAAGACTATTTTTATGAAAAACCGTTTTGAAAGATTATTTTTGTGAAAACTACATTAAAGGATCGTTTTATGAAAATCATGAATAAAGGGTTGCTTTAAAAAGGACTTTTGATAGAAACTTTTGAAACGAACTGTTGTTCGGAACCCTGACTTGATTATTTAATATGAACTTTGATCTGATAAACTCTGAGTTGGACCTTTGATATTACTTCTGAGATATTGATATGCAGCTTCTGATATATGACCCTTTTGATGTGACACTCTGAATTGGTATGATACTTGACTCCTAGTTTGATACCCGAGCCATTTCTGTTTACCTAGCCAGGAAGGTAACCTGGCCATGTCTTTGATGCACCATTGGCATGACTCATGTGTGGGTGAGTGATTTCTCACACCGTCCCCATTCTGATTATGATATGCGCATTACTTTGACTATGGATTATATATGTTTCTGGGGGGCGTATGGATTGCAATCCTAGATCTGATCTGTTTAGTGGATTTAATCTGATATGATATGATTTGTCTGGTGACTGGTGCTTGTGTGCAATACACGCCTTTCACATATATCTGGGAGCTAGCTACTCCATTTGAAGAATGAGGACACCCCTCATATTATCTGATTATCTGAGAGGTCTCCCCTCTATATGATTTGAAGATTTATGGTTACGATATGATATGATCTGTTTCTGGGCTCGTGGTGGATTACTATCCCTTTCTCTTTTCCCTTTATGTTTATTCATTGACTTATTCCGTGATCCATATTACATCTGTTTGACCATTGTTTCTGTTATTCTGCATTATTCTCTATTACTGTTTGTTATCGTTATATCTGTTCACTGAGCTCTCGTAGCTCAGCCGCATTTCTTTTCCTGCGGCAGGTTTTTAGTAAAGAGCTGGGAATGGGTGGAGAGTACCTTTGGACTTAGAAGACTGGTAGCTATTCTGGATTTAGAAGTGATTAGAAGTTATTATTATTTCGGAATTAGTATTTAGTGGAAGTTCATTTGTAACCTTATAGTATCTGTATTTCATTTGTAACCTCTGAGTATTCTTGTATTGCTATAGATGTATGCTTTGTTTGATCTGATATGAAACCATCATTGTGATATCTTTACCCTTGTCGGGTTGGGGTGTTACAGTATGTAATTTACATTGTCATTAATATCTAGTAATGAAAGTAGATATTAACTCCAAGTATTCTATAAATTAGAATGTGTATAAAACATATTAGAACATCAATCTCTGACCTTGCAGTCAAGAGAACCCTTTAAATCATATTCCTTTATGTTGTTGCTTGCACACAATAAGATTTCTCTCACTTGTGCATGGAACAACATTATGTATCAGATAAACAACACGTCAATCGTTTGCTTATTTTGATCAATATGATTTGTGTCATAGATATAAGTAGATATAGAATTACCTCGTCTAGTAAGGAAACGTACATGACTATCCTTAATACCACAAGTGTCTATAATTGAAAAGTATTTATCCCAAGAGATTCTAGAGATAATCTGGGTTACTACCAAGACTTGTAGCTCCCACTGAATTTAAGATCACTACATGAACTCATTATTCAGTAATTACAACACAATGCTCCCACTGGGTTTGACAACATTGTAAGTGTTGCATAACCAGTAAAAGCAAATAGCGTGCTGTTTACTTTCCTACACCTTTGATGAATCCCTTACGTAACGTTACTAAGGTACTTCAAAGAATGTATTCTACTTTGTGAATGATGGAATATCAATCAATGCAATTAACTTGAAAGAATTGGGTATGCAATTTCTTCCTTAGTTAGGTCTACCATCCCCATCATGGCATGTAGCACCTTTAAATGGTTAAAGCATTAACAACTAGATCAAATATTCTAGTTTGCCTTTTACCACTTTTGCGGTAATTAGTCTAGCTTCTAATTTAATAACTCATAATCATGCAATTTCTTCAGAAATTCGCCATGAGTTATTTCTTAGAATTTAGACAATTCTAATTATCCTATTATACCTTTCTCATTCATAAAAAAGAATAGGATTACGTCTTACTCTTCACACGAAAAGTAGACTAGGTTTATTCTTTTCAGTAAAAATTGACTCTATAAAAAAAAAACCCTACGGGTGTAAATCAATTTACTACTAAAAGAAAACCCCACGTTTACTGTTTTAACGTTACGTTAAATACATTAAAAGAATTTTCAAAATTCAATTTTAGTATTTTTTGATAATAACTTTTCAAGAAAATTAAACACCCACAGTAAATAAAATTTAACCATTTAATTTTCAATGAAAATTAGGATCCAAATTGACGTCGTTTCATCACATCAGCTGAGGCTACTAGCAATGAAAGTACTCAATAAGGTAGAGCTACACTCAATTGACAATATACAATTGCAATTCCTAGAATCATGGGACTTACATTATTTTGCCAACATCAGTTGCAAATGTAAGTATGTTTCATCCCCAAATCTTTATGCCTTGACGTCGTTTCATCACATCAGCTGAGGCTGCTAGTGATGAAGGTGCTCAATTAAGTTAACCAATTTAGAAACATATAAATTGACGCCGTTTCATCACATCAGCTGAGGCTGCTAGCAATGAAAGTGCTCAATTTACCCCTTTCGACTACTGATGCGTGGTTTTGCAACCTTACAACAGGTTTTACCTCTCGAGGGATCTCAAGAGGCTTACAACCCCACCAGGCAGTGTACCTGACCGATGTAGTATAGTGTAGTGGTAAGTACGGGGGATTGATCGTTCTCCACAGGGAATAGTGTTCGTTAGGTATGAAAAACTACTCTAATAGGTCTAAGGGTGAGAGAAGATTCTTTTTATGTTTTTATATTTTATGGAAAGCAAGTAAAAATCTCTGGTTTTGGAAGAAGGGGCGGAATTAGTTGCTAATCAACTAACCCAAAAGCTACTAATTAAACTAATATGCAAGAAAAGTAAACTAGGGTTCTACAAGGGAAATGAAGCATGTCTACCTATGATATGTTACTCCTTGCTAGCTATCCAATTCTACCTATTGAATTGTCACACCTTGTTTTAATTGACGGGTTGTATTCCTTAATACCAATCGTGGGGTGGCGTACGTACTTCCCCAACTCTATAAGCTCCTACTTCACTCCTATGTCGAGCCGGCTAAGAAGCTCCTAACATGGGATCACTAGAATTCGCTCATGCATTAAATACAACCAAATAAACCTAGTACGCATTGGTTCATGTTTCTTAAGACGTTCAAGCAAGTTACCGAATAGGAAGTTAGCCAGTTTTCTTAAGCCTAACATCGATATCACCCAATCAAACAAGAGACAATAGGAAACAAGAATTATAAACTAAACCAACTAGATCTATTGAAGTTGTCACGCCCTAATTGATGGAGATGGACACACACATCAACAAGAAATCAATAAGATCTAATTAGTTATACACAAGTTTCACACAATCATAAGTAGACACAAGGTGATTTAGCCAAGCATAATTAATGAAGAGCAATCAACAATAATCATAATTGAAGACATAACATAAGATTGAATCGATAAACAAACCATTACAAGATGTTTATGGCATGATTAGGACCCTCTAAGTTGCTGGAAAAACACCTACCTAAACCCTAGAATCGGACTTAGGGTTTAGGGCTTACAAATAATGAAGTTATGATGTTGTATTTATAGGCAGTTTGCTGTCCGAGGGGTTCTGACGGCGTCAGCCTTAACAAGTGACGGCGTCAGCTCCCCTTTTTCACCAAATTGTAGATCTTTTCGTCCCGATTCCGTGGCCTCTTGAATCACCAAAATCCGAGTTCGTATGAAGATTTTATGGCCAAAACAGTAACAGCCACTCCGCGCGCGAGTTGTGATTGTCTTGATTAACTTGTGGCGGTTTCACTAAGGTTCCTTCTCGTGTAAGAATACTTTGACGCCGTCACTCTATATCTTCTCACCTTCAAGATCTTCTGGGCCGTCTCTTTATAAATTAAACCGTGACCACCTATGGCGTCACAAAGCGTGACGCCGTCAGACTTCCAATGCAAATCTCACTGGCTTATCATGTGTATTTTTCATATCCACCTTTTTTGCCAATACATGACGCCGTCAAGAGCAATACTTGACGCCGTCACATGTACTTTTCCAGCCGAATTTGAGACTTTGTCGTTTTCTTCACTTTTATGCTCCAAAAACGTCCAAAATGCTTCCTTTTCCAGATTTCTTCTCCAAAGTACCTAAAATGACAAAAGGAACGATTTAGGGCAATATTTGATCAAATAAATACGATTTAGGGCTTAAATGACCCCCTAAAAGCGGTACACTTTTCGCTTCATCAAATACCCTTACACTTGAGATTTGCTTGTCCTCAAGCAAATGCGCTTTTATTCTAATCAAAATACAAGTTAGGGGTCATTTAATGCTAACATAAAAGTAATTACAACAAATATTCGTTCCACTTTAATCATAATAAGCACGGAGATTACAAACTAGCACCTCACAAGTAGTGTTTAGATACTCACATCTCTCAAGTGTCATCAAAATAAATCTCATAAATGAAAACGGATAATATCTCTCACTACCTGTCATAGCAAATAGATTACCATAGGCTTGGGAAAGGATCGAAAACCTCCTCCACTAGGCGTAAGCACCTAAGATAAACTATCAAAGAGGGCTTTTAAATGGGTTATAACGTTAGGTGTAGGGAAAAGGAAAACACGGTTTTGTTGGATAAGGGATATTTTACTGGTGGCGAGTTAAAGATCTTGATCAATTACATGTACTATACAATGTTGCTAAGCCAAGACTCGACTCAATCTTAAGCTAATGAAAGAAAACAACAAAAACATAAAATAAACATAAAATAAAACGAGATGGTAGTCCGTATGTTTTTTCTACTTTTCTTTTTCTCATTTTTTTTGTATTTTTCTTGATTTTTTGATTTTTTTTATTTTTTTTATTTATTTATTTTTTTTTTCATACACTCTTGCCCTACCATCCAAAATAATACATCATAGGGGCGTTGCATTCCCCTTACACTTGAACTTTTACATGACTTTACAAATAACTATTCTAATGACTCGAATTAAGATAATTGAAAAACTTGGAGTACTTTTAAAATATTTAGCACATATGGGGGTAATAAATGATGTTCTTCCCCATTACTCCATTACACTAGTACTTTACCCATGAGTCCCAATCGTCCCAAAACAATATGTACAAAGATATGACTCGACTTAGCAACCATGTAATCAATTAGATAATTAACTTGGGGTTTAAACAAATGTTGTCACAATAATGCACTAAAGATGAGTGCACACAAGGTAGGCTAAGGCGATTTGGGTGTACATTTTAGTGGGGTGCAACAAATTCTTCCTTTAAGTAAAATGCTTAAAGGTCGAAACGAAAGATAGGCTCTGAGGGGTGTACTAGGGGTATCGTGTACTAAAAATGAGTACAACGCAAAGGGTGTGGGAGAATTACTTGACCAATGTAGCCAACGTAATTATAACAAAATCACAGGTGTAAAACAATGGGTTAATCCTAATGCCTCTTATCATGTAGTAAATCTAACTACACGAATGTAGTCTCACTTGTGGCCTCGGAATGGTCCTAACGCAAGTTCTAGAATCTAAGTGCTACCGGTACACACATCATAGCATAAATGCTTTTCCTACCAATTCTAGGGGCGAACCTCACATATTTGGGGGTGGAAAATTTTTTAGTGGTACGGTTTTTGTGCTAGTCATATAACTCCTATCCGTGAGACGCTCATTAAGATCAAAGTTTCACTCCTATATGTTGTAAAAAATTTTAAATTTGGCACTAAAATTGCCCTAACAGGTATTTATCTCAGTTTTATTACACATCTACTATTAAACAAACAAAAATCAAGCGTAATAGCATTCTCTAATCGTACTTTTACCCCCCCCCCCTTACACTTAAGATGAACATTGTCCCCAATGTTCAAATAACAAGATGTAAAAGAAAAAAGTAAAAGAATGAAATCAAATACTCCCCTGATTCGCTCGGTGGATAATGAAGTAACATGGTTAGATCTTCTTCCAAAGTAATGTTGAAGCTCCATGACTAATGCATCGCCAAAAGCTTGATCCAAAACATTTCCTTGTCCAAAATAACCTGTTAAACCTGAGAAAACAAACAAGAAAAACCAAAGCATCAAACCGAACAAAGACAACTCACAACTAGGTGTAATTCCAGACTTAGAAATAAAACAATTAAAGATATAATGCTTGCGGAATGAATGTTTTGCAGATTCCTGGAGTTTATAAGTTAGAGATTTAATAAAAACTTTTTATGATTCCGGTAGAAAAACAAAAATTTCAGAAAATTAAAACCTGACGCCGTCAGGTTGTAAGGCCTGACGCCGTCAGAAATGATCTGACAGAATTCTCATGTTAAGTTTCCGGAAAATTTCTGGAAAAACCTATACCTTACTTCCTGGAATTCCTGCAAAACTTCATTATGACTCGATACAAGCATTTGACTCAAACAAATACTAATATGCATGCTTATATCTCATTGTTATCGTTCATGTTCAATCTTGTTCTTAAAAACAAATTTGGATTTCCCTTACACTTATCTTTTGCAAAATACCTTTATATGTAGTTAAGACGAAGTTAAAAACAAAATAAAGCATTTTCATAATTTATATTTGAGACATGAACAGTAAACAAAAAGAATAAGAAATGCATACGGAAACAAATAAAATTAAATAAACAAACAATCAAACAAATGAAGCAAATAAAGCTTGGGTTGCCTCCCAATAAGCGCTTGTTTTTGTTCGAGTCACGAGCCTGACTCTACCCTTATTTAACAAAAATAGGGGAGGTTTTCCCTACACTTAGGATTAAGTGCGGGTGAAAGTAGCGATACACACCCTTAGGGTGTGAATATGCCACGTGAGGTGAAGGGGGTGAGTGAATGGCTTCCTTCATCCTAAAACTACCCGGATAATTTTGGTTGATGGGTGGGTCGGTTCCTCTTTTTTCTCCTAGATGTAAATCTAAGGATGAAAAGTTCTGTAAAGGTTGAGGTTCCAATTCATCAACACTAGGAAATTCCCTAGAACTATGAGTAAGGTCATCACTAAAAGTGTGCAAACCTATATCCTCTATTTGTGCTTGGTCCAAGGGTTCTACCTCCATCGGGATTCCTAAAGTCTCTTCTACTTCTTCCGGGTAAGTCACGGGCGGTGTGGGTGCCTCAAATGATGGTTGAGTATTTTGTGGGCTTATGGTGTTTACCTCATTATTCCACGTGTCAAGATCACCTATATCCTCGTCAATTATTTTCTTAGGTAGTGATAATAACAAACCTAGTGCTTCATCCAACTTATGATTTATTGATACGGCTCTATCCACAATTCCTTGGCAAACTAGGTCGCTTTTCCTATTAGCCTCACTAAAACAAGATCCTAAACATGGAGGTTGTTCATAAGAATCTATCCTAGGTGAAGGCTCATATGATTCATAAGTGTCTCTAAATGAGGTATTTTGAACTTCTTGGTGTTCTAGCCACTCAACCATATCTTGCAATCTTAGAAATCTAAGTGAAAAGTCCATTTGAAGCAAATTACAAACAAAATCACAAAGAAAAGATAGACTACGAGAAAGCTACAAAATAAAAAGAAAATATCTCACTTGATAGGAATCTTGTGAGTAGACCTAATAAAAATAAAATTTCAACCTAAGCAATAACTATTCCCCGGCAGCGGCGCCAAAAACTTGATGCGTGGTTTTGCAACCTTACAACAGGTTTTACCTCTCGAGGGATCTCAAGAGGCTTACAACCCCACCAGGCAGTGTACCTGACCGATGTAGTATAGTGTAGTGGTAAGTACGGGGGATTGATCGTTCTCCACAGGGAATAGTGTTCGTTAGGTATGAAAAACTACTCTAATAGGTCTAAGGGTGAGAGAAGATTCTTTTTATGTTTTTATATTTTATGGAAAGCAAGTAAAAATCTCTGATTTTGGAAGAAGGGGCGGAATTAGTTGCTAATCAACTAACCCAAAAGCTACTAATTAAACTAATATGCAAGAAAAGTAAACTAGGGTTCTACAAGGGAAATGAAGCATGTCTACCTATGATATGTTACTCCTTGCTAGCTATCCAATTCTACCTATTGAATTGTCACACCTTGTTTTAATTGACGGGTTGTATTCCTTAATACCAATCATGGGGTGGCGTACGTACTTCCCCAACTCTATAAGCTCCTACTTCACTCCTATGTCGAGCCGGCTAAGAAGCTCCTAACATGGGATCACTAGAATTCGCTCATGCATTAAATACAACCAAATAAACCTAGTACGCATTGGTTCATGTTTCTTAAGACGTTCAAGCAAGTTACCGAATAGGAAGTTAGCCAGTTTTCTTAAGCCTAACATCGATATCACCCAATCAAACAAGAGACAATAGGAAACAAGAATTATAAACTAAACCAACTAGATCTATTGAAGTTGTCACGCCCTAATTGATGGAGATGGACACACACATCAACAAGAAATCAATAAGATCTAATTAGTTATACACAAGTTTCACACAATCATAAGTAGACACAAGGTGATTTAGCCAAGCATAATTAATGAAGAGCAATCAACAATAATCATAATTGAAGACATAACATAAGATTGAATCGATAAACAAACCATTACAAGATGTTTATGGCATGATTAGGACCCTCTAAGTTGCTGGAAAAACACCTACCTAAACCCTAGAATCGGACTTAGGGTTTAGGGCTTACAAATAATGAAGTTATGATGTTGTATTTATAGGCAGTTTGCTGTCCGAGGGGTTCTGACGGCGTCAGCCTTAACAAGTGACGGCGTCAGCTCCCCTTTTTCACCAAATTGTAGATCTTTTCGTCCCGATTCCGTGGCCTCTTGAATCACCAAAATCCGAGTTCGTATGAAGATTTTATGGCCAAAACAGTAACAGCCACTCCGCGCGCGAGTTGTGATTGTCTTGATTAACTTGTGGCGGTTTCACTAAGGTTCCTTCTCGTGTAAGAATACTTTGACGCCGTCACTCTATATCTTCTGACGTCGTCAGGATGAGTCCTGACGCCGTCACCTTCAAGATCTTCTGGGCCGTCTCTTTATAAATTAAACCGTGACCACCTATGGCGTCACAAAGCGTGACGCCGTCAGACTTCCAATGCAAATCTCACTGGCTTATCATGTGTATTTTTCATATCCACCTTTTTTGCCAATACATGACGCCGTCAAGAGCAATACTTGACGCCGTCACATGTACTTTTCCAGCCGAATTTGAGACTTTGTCGTTTTCTTCACTTTTATGCTCCAAAAACGTCCAAAATGCTTCCTTTTCCAGATTTCTTCTCCAAAGTACCTAAAATGACAAAAGGAACGATTTAGGGCAATATTTGATCAAATAAATACGATTTAGGGCTTAAATGACCCCCTAAAAGCGGTACACTTTTCGCTTCATCAACTACCATTCTTTGAATCATTACATCAGCTGAGGCTGCTAGCAATGATAGATGTCATCTTAGGTGTTTCCGTGTTAATTGGTTGGCATATTACTTAAATTTTAAGGGTATTAAATTTTTGATGTGTAATCAAAAATATGTACAAAGATGTCATGCATTCATCTTTGTATCATATGTTTTCTACAAAAACTATTTACCAATTCGCAGCTTAAAATCAACAAAATTTTAATTGATGGCGTTGAGAAACTTACAAAATTGCCTTAAGATGCTTCGTACTTTTTCATGGTGTACTTGGTAAGTCTATTATTGACGCACAGGCGAGCGCAGGGGCAAACGTCCGCCGAAGCTAATTAAAAACGCGCCCCTTTCGGATGACAATTTAATGTCAAGCCTCCTTATACCCACTTTATATTTTGTCAATAATAGGTCCGCCGCTTCGACCACTTTTGTACTGTCGCATCAATCAATTAAAACTTTAAGATTTAAAGCTTAAAACAATTTATGTAATAAATTATTAATTGCTAGTCTCGCCTGGGAGCAAATTACCGTGCGAAGCGAACCACTATCGGCACATAAGACTTGGCAATTAAATATTTTACTACAAAGGTTTCATAGTTATTAGGTTCATTTATTTTATTTTATTTTTTATTCAAAAAATTACCCTCTTTGATGTTACAATCCATCATAATTAAACACAAAGAACAAGCAATTTAAAAAATAAATAAACACTCAATAACACATATATAATCATTAACAATATCATATAGTCACATGCAAACCTTTTTGATGAATCCTATTAATTTTCTATGTGAATTTATAATGTATCTAATCAATAAAACTCCCATTGGTTTTCGAGCTCATTGTACCCAATGGACCACAGACGCCAAATAACTTGGCCACGTAAGTTTTAATTAACTAGATACCACATTGCACATAACCAATTAATTAATATATTAGGGTCTTCCCTAATTTAAGATTTATCTTAAAACATGTAGCAATTAAACACATAACATTCCATGACAAAACATGCAAGATTTTGTCATGGATCCCCATATTGGTACTTAAAATCATGTAACACATATTCAAAGCCAATAACATACGCATCTAATTAATGACATCACATAGGTACTCATTAATTAATCCTTAAAATTTCATGCAATCCTAGGGTTTCTACAAGTTTTCTACAAAAACTAAAAAAACCCTAAAAAATTAAATATGGGTGTCGACCCAAATTAAAAAAAAAATAGGGTTTGTAAGATAAAACCCTAGAACAATCATGATTGCATGTTATCTATTCAAACAAGATTCAATTTTAAGGTTTTTAGTAATTAATTACATATTAAAAACGGGCTCATGATGCCACTGTTGGAATATTAGAATTATAAAACTATAAACTAATAGACCACATAACATCAAAGCATATACGCAACGGAATAGGATCTACAATAACATGTAATAATTAACTAAAAATTAAATAGAAGCGTACCTTTTGATTCCTAGCAAGAACAAGGAATCGTGTACTCCAAGAACAAGATATAAACCCTAATAAGGGTTTAATGGGGATCGACTTATACAAGTCGAATAGGGTAAGTAACACAAGCTAAAGTAAGCTTGTACTCCGTTCTTGTACACACGTATTAGTAGCGTTTCAATGTGAAAAGCTAGGTTCATGTATCACAAATAAAACATCACAACAACTAAGCTTTGATGTTCTATATAATATACGATCGGATCCACTAGATACACATCACAGTTCGATCTAACAAGAAGATAAAGGGTCAACTAATTAATGCATCTTCACACGCATGCAAGACACACAAATTAATAAAACATGCATGTGCATGTCATATCACTTTTATGTGATGGATTGTCAGTTGGTAGATGGATAAAGAGAACCGATTTTTTAATTCAGTTAGGGATATGAATGTTTTTATTATTCGATCATATGAAGCTTTTAAGGGGTTTATATACACTCCAAACTTGCTCTCCAAGTTTGAGTCCAACACATCCTCAAGTTTTAAAAATTGACACTCAACCCCCTCCTCTTTCCTTGTTTGACCATAAAAATATTTGTGATTTAATAATTAATCATAAATCATTATATTAATTATTAATACATTGAGACTCATACGTAATGTGTGCAATCCCGAAGTCTCGTGTTCGAAACCGGACATACAAATATTAATTTATATCCACAAACTCTAACAACTCTTAGGGTTTATTTTGACATATATAAACTTCAAAACTTGTTCATGTAAAGATGTAAACTCATAAATCGGATGTATTATCGTCATAATTTTAATACGTGAGGGAATGAAAAACGTGAAATACCGACTAACTGCTTACTTGTTTTTGTGAATTTGATTATATATGTTTCATAGAATTACCAAACAAGGTTATTGTGATGTTAAACTATGAAAATGTAAATTTTGTGCTATTTACAGATAGAATGCAATTTATTTATTTATTTTCTTTTTTACTGGTGCAGCCGACGCTAATCAACAAGCATATAGTAGCAAGTAGCAACATGAGTCGATGTAGATTGGTTGTATCTATCGAAGCCAGTTAACAAACAAACGGACATAGATAATGACACTGGGTCATATGTGTGTTGTCTCTATTTGTTATATAGAAATTAGCTTTTTTGTTTTCAGAATTTTTTTTATTTAACCAATTTTGCTTCTGGTTGTGTTACAAAAGTGTAATACTCTTTAGGAAAATTATTAAAATTTCATTTACCTTGTCCTTTTGCATTATACGGATCATATAATATTAAGAATTTGGATCCTAATTACCATCCGGGCTTTGCTCTAGTTTTTTTAAAAACGACAATTTTTAATTATCTCATAATATTTACATTACTAATACTTGCATGTCCTCAGCAGCACTTGAACTCACAACCATTTGTTTGGGAAGCTTCTCACACAACATGAGTTACTATTGGGATACAATCCATTTGGTTCTGGGCTTGCTCTAGTGATATCATTCTCCCATCACTAATGCTTAGTTGACAGATTAAAGAAAGGCATCGTTGGAGAATAACCTTAGTTTGATCCTAACTTTAGCTAATTAGGTCACTGGGACAAATAATATTGCCCTGAGCCCAGATCCATGGGAAAATGTCAGGTTTGCATTTAGATTAAGAGTGCATGAGATCTAGGTGTTCCTACTTTGGAAGAATTTGGATCGTAATTCACAAGTTTTACATGGGGCAGTTTATCCGGACCCCCCTATAGGGAGGGTTTCCAACCATTACACTCATTGGGCGGTTGTATTGTGTGCATCATGATGTTGTACTATGTGATTCGCGGTTTGTACGGTTGACCCATACGGAGGGTCCTTATAACATGACCCGTTTTACATATTGCGTTTAGGGGTGTTATCGGGTCGGGTTATCGGGTCAGTCGGGTCGGGTTGAGTCGGGTTTGGATTTTTTAAAAACTCACCCGACACCCGACCCGATAAGGATTCGGGTTATCGGGTTCGGGTGGTAGTCGGGTCGGGTTATGTCGGGTCGGGTGATTCGGGTTATCGGGTGACCCGATAGTAAATGTCATAAACATATCTTTTACAGTAGTATCATATATGAATTGATCTAAAGAAACTTAATATAGCCCTACGGACACCCCTACTTGGAATGTAGTCAACTGAGTCCATATGCTATTTAGTACATAGTTACATTTACATACATCCCATGAAAACTACTGTGTGACTCATGAGCAGACCTACATGGTCCGCTTTTATGCATACTCTGTAACTCCTTTTGTAGAAGTTTGTAGTATAAAAGAGTATAAAGAAATAAAACGTGTTATTTAGTGCATTTGCTGAATTTTTATTATTATGTTAGTGAGATGCTTTAGATGGAAATCCTGTATTCGACATTAATTGATTGATCATTTGTTATGTATCTCAATATCATCGATCAAAGACAACATAGATGAAACTGATGATAATAAGCAAATTGGTAGTTTTAGTTTGATTGTTTTCTACAAATGAAAAGTTTAAATTCTTAATGGGACAACCCAAAAACGTTTGTTTACTTGCATTTTTTTGGCGGCATCTTGAGTAATAATGATTATCTGTCCATTCTCGTACAAACATTTGCTGATATTGAATTGGTCGGTCCACTACATTCTCCTATTTTCTCATTGTCAAAATAGTATTATGGCATCTGACCAACATCAAACATTTTCTCTGAAATTAAGTATCTAGTCTAATGCTATGGTTTTAAATGTGACAAGAGGAAATACCATGCATATGTTCTCGCCATCTAATAAATTAACTAGTCATCTAAAGGTGTGCTAATTGAGATGGTACTTTTTGTTGTTGCAGAGGATGAAATGCTTCCCATGAACAAAAAGGCAAAGGTATCTAAAGAAGCAACAACACTTTTTCCTTATCAGTGTTATTTTGATACCATTGTCTTAGACCACTTTAGAAGGCCCTGTACAATGTAGGCGAGACTTAAAGGTCTTTATTTTGCAGAAGATGAAAGGTTTGTCGGGTCTTATCGGGTTGACCCGATAACCCGATAACATTTTTTATTTAACCCGAACCTGACCCGATAACACTATCGGGTTATCGGGTTCGGGTCAAAACAACCCGACTAGATTTTTTGACCCGATTAGACCCGACCCTACAGACACCCCTATTACATATTGCGTTCACTAAAACTACTTTATGTTATGACATAACACGTGACATCATGTATTGGATTCTTTCTAGATGAGTAAGTGTTGATATAAATAATTGGCATGTCATTTAACTAAGTTATATATTACTAAAAATAGAATACCAATTCATGTCAATGTTCTAGGATAATTAAAATTAATTAAAAAAAAAAAAAAAAAAAAAAAAAAAAAAAAACTATATTGATCATGAAAACACCTGAAAACACAAATGTTCCTTGGTTATTTAGATAGACAATACTAACTATGTATATCAAACGTTACATTTACAAATTACAAGTTGGTTAGCCACATCGGCCAACGGTGCAAGGTTTGCGAGAGTGCCTGTATAAGGCTGTATTATGTCCTAGGGTAAAATTGTATATTGATTTTGTAAATGCACCTTGTCCAAATAATTTACCTTACAAGTCTTTTATAGTTCAATACAACGCATTTGATAACTATTGGAGTAGTTTTTATCTCCGCCAACGGTTAGCGGACATTTATTAAACTATTGAAAGTTTAAACAAATTGTCTAAACGGGTCAATTATTTACACATACATGCACTTGCAAAGGCACATCTACGGCAACAATCAGTGATTTTGAAAGGGTTACTTCTTTTAATCAATGTCACTGTCTAATATGATTGTGATATGGTAGTGATATAATCATATTTTTTCTGTAGATTCAGATATATATATATATATATATATATATACACACATACTAGATGTCGAAGCCCGCCCGATGGGCGGGCATGACTTATAATTATAATTTTTATGGTGCCAGTTAACGGAAAATTATTTTTAAGAACGCCGATTTTATTTAATTTTGTTATAGTATTAGTTTACGTTTAAATAATTTTACGAAAAGGGGAGGTTGACGTATCGCCCGATGGGCGGACATAACTTATAATTATTGCTTTGAAAAAATAAGTTAACGAAAAATAAGATATAAACGTACCATTTTTTCTTTTTTTTGAATGCATTGGAAATAAACGGTTATTGAATATGAGAGAAACAAAGTTTCAAAGTGGTACGCAAGAACAAAGTATCAAAGCATAGCCCGTTCGATGGGCGTGCAAGCCTTATAAATATCGTTAAAAAACTTAAGTTAACAAAAACATAAGCTATAGGTATAACCAACATTCGAATGAGTCTTTCGAGGATGTGCATATCCAGCTATCTATCTGAACGGGAACCATTCCTTCTGGTACTTGTTGCGTCTGCATCCCTTTATTCTTCTGGTTCAAGCTTTAATGTGATGTTTCTACGGTGTGCATTCAGACACATTTGTTATTACGGAGTAATAAATTAAAAAAGTTAAAAAAAAAAAAAATAAATAAATAAAAAACTATAGGCCACCTCGTCCATTTTGACACCCATTTATCCGTATTAACCAAATTAACTTACACGCCCATTTCAAACATCTAAGTATTCCTTAAGGTAAAGGAAAGAGTAATTATATAATGATGGCCTTTTTGAAGTAATATAAGCTTTTGCTATATGGGCTCTTCATACGAAATAAGAACAGAAGATCACAACATCAAAATTATCACAAAATATCAAACTATGTACCAAGAAGAATGATTTTCAATAGTTGTTGAGGGTTATAAAAGAATTATCACGTTAGGTTTGACTTGTGGAACACCCAACTTTTCGAGTACTCATAGTCTCGAAATGCAAATTCTATATTTCTATGTCATATGTTGATTATCATATCAAAAGCAAACGTATTACTTCATCTCGAATACCATAAGAATGCGAAAAATGTACCTAAAAAACATGATGCCAAATATTTTACTACGTTTCATTCTATTTTATGTATTCTATGTTAGCAATTTTGTCTCTACAATAAGATATATATTTAATCATAATGTATAAACTCATGGGGATAAACATAAGCTTTTTCTATAGGCAACATATTGTCTTTTTGAATCACACTTGGAAATCTCATATATAAGTATACTATTATGTCAAAGACTTGCTCAAATAGTCAAATATATTAGTTGGTTTTGGTGATAAATATATTTATGATGTAAGACTTATTATTAAATCAAGACACAACATGCCAAATGATTATCAAGATAAGAACTTTTTTAAATTTCATTATTAATCCTTTCAATGCTCAAACACACCCATTCCTACTTTTACTTGTTTACCAAAAAACCACAGTGGAAGCATGTATGTTCTTTGGTTCTATAATCTAATTGATTTATAATAATAAAGATAATTTTGTATCAATAAAACACGTTCCTTAAATATCATCACGATTACAAATTCTAAATGACTGAACTATCTTACATTACGTCCTACAAATGGATGCTCCAACAAAACAAACATATAAAATAGAGGTGGCAATTGGTGCCCAAAATGAAAAAAATTGGCTAATTTTGGCTACTTTGTAAAAGATTTGGCCACATTTAGCCCCCTAATTTTTTTTGAAATGGGCACATTTAGCCCATTAAAAAGTTAAATGGGCACAACAGGCACATATTTTCTCTCAATTAGAGAACATTATAATAGCTTTTGAATCAAAACTTATATATATATATATATATATATATATATATATATATATAATATTTAATTTTTTAAATATAAATGAGGTATTACGTTTAAGGAATTTATTTCATCATTTTCAGTCTTCTATAAAGCGATTTGTTGTGCTCGTTTAGCCCGTGGCCGTTTAAGCTCGTGGCTATTCTAGCCCGTGCCCGTGCCCGCCCGGCCCGCCCGTTTTGCCACCTCTATAAAAGGTTGATAATTTAGATGTTACCCAAATCCATGCCGAGTTCTAGCAATATCGCAACTTTCTCACTCTTCACTTATCTTTTGGCACCCGTAGATTCTCTTAGCACCTTTTGAAGATTTTATTTTAATTCTACAAACCACTCTTGTACTCTTGCAACCTCTTATACATGTCCTCTTGCATTTTGACCTCAAAATCCCTTTTAGAACATCCATTAACTAAACAAATTAAACCTTACTTTTGTTTCCTATAAACGAATCAGCAAACTCATCCACCTCTACCATAATGTTGAAAATTTGCGATGATAGACGCCACCATTTACAATTTTTCTGAGTTTCTTCATATATAGATTAACGGACACTTTGCATTGAATAAAATGTGATAATGCAATATGATAGCAAGGTTTATGAGGTTCAGAAGGTTAACATTAAACAGTGAATTGGAGAATGGGGTTTGGTGTTTTCAGTTACAATTTATGGTAGGTATTTCGCAGGCAAATGACTTAAGAATAAGTGAAGTGCTCACCTATTAACGTTGCAACTGGAAGAACGCTGCCGATAAACATGCTATATAGAACTCGTAAAACTAAAGTTCGACTTATGAAATTCAAGACTTAGGTAACTTACCTTTATTATAAAAAGTGTTTTAGCAGAAAGGTTGCAACTCAACAGCATTATTCCTGGCAACCTGCATTTTTGAATAAAAACATTGAAGTTTTATAGACCATTATACAGAAGCCTCACAGAAACAAACATTTGATGAGTTTACCCTTTAACAGCTACAAAAATTGATGAGCCAACTGAATATACCATTTGCTCGACAAAAACGCTTCAATGTAGACCGGCTAACTGGAAAAAAGCATGTTTAGACCAAAGTTATGATTATGCCATCTAAATGTGAACTAATGAAAGACTATAAATGGGATAAATATTCTTTATACACAACGTTGCATATCAACATAGCATTAATAGTAATGGTTGTGATGTAGGGAAACATCAACGTTGCATATCAAGATAGCATAAGTACAGTGGTGTGCACCAACCGAATCAATTTAACATCTTGAGCATCTAATGAGTTATAATGCATAAAGGGATTAGTATTTTGGTATCCATTATTTTATTTAAGTGCTTACAAAAGAGTCTTGTAGAGTAATTGTCAAATTACCTTCTTTGTTTCACGGTGTGTAAATCTCTGGAAATGTCACTCTACACTCCTGTAATTTAAGCTCGTCATCCAACAGCCACAAACACCAAATGGCTCCCTTCAAAAACTTTGACGGCAGGATCTTCTACAAATTAACATAAAGTCGTCATATCAATGTCTTTTGTATCTAGTCTTGTAGCAAGGGCGGGACTGATTACCATCTCTCTTATCATACTCATAACGCGGCCTGCATACTGGTACCTCTTTAGTCATATGTGGTCTGCTGTATTGCAATCGAGCTGCTGTATCGTTGTGTTTGGACATTTGGAATGGCTGGTGGATCCAAGAAGTAAGTGTGCCTGTTCAGTGATTTTATATTAGTTTTATATGGTGAGACTACTTATATTTACTGTTGCAAATTTTTTTTAGTTACTTGCACGCTGTGTATCTGTTGCGTTTCCGGAATCTCTGGATTTAGGTAGTAATATGTCGCCGGCATGCTCGAAAGTTGCAGGCATGTGTTAAGTCAGTTGTGTGCTAAAAGAAATATACAACAAAGGTATTAATGAAAGCTATGATTCAATGATGTTACCTCCGTAAGTTTTCATCCAACATGAACTCACGGCTATCATTACTGGCTTCTTTGCGTTTGAATATCCTTTCATGTTAAAAGTTCTTGCCATTTCGTTCCAAATAGTAAATCTGACAGTGTCGACACTGCAAAAAGGTATACTTTTTTTAGTACCCGTTATCATGAGGTAGGCAACTTACAAATTTTCAGATGAAACTGACTCAAGATTTTGGATGGTGATATATCTCCAAACGACTTTCTTTTTGGTTGTGCCACCAGCATCTCATAGCTCACGAATACAGTGGACGCACCCAACGTAATCTGTTAACAGGAAACCTATTTTTTTAGAATTTGTATTGCTACTGATCGGCATCATGCCTATGCTTTCACTCTTTGTCAAGTTCAATTCATTTGCCCTGTTTCAGCATAGTCAGATTCACAACAATATAGGTCACAGACTCGAGCAGAGCAAGAGCATTCACAATTTAAGGCCTCTCAAGCTTCTTGATATTTATTGGTATGTGCTTAAACACATACCATTTCTAGACCAAAACCAGACCCAAATAGACCAAAAACCCGACCAAAATGCCAAATATATTGTGTTTTTGTGTTTTTACATATGCAGGCACGGATATCAAAGAAAAGGACAAAATCAAGCAAAGAACCGGGAAACCGAGCACGAGATATGGAAGTGTTATTTTTAGCCGATGCCGGGAAGAAATTATGGTCAAAACGTCAACCGAGGTCCTCCGTCTATTAGCAATTATCAAATTAAGCCCTTGGATTTATTTTTGGATTAGTGGCAACAATGGTCCTTGAGATTTCTGAAATTACAAAATAAGTTCTCGTTATTTTTCCTAACTACTAAAATCCGGATTAAAACAAACCCAAAGAAATAAACTCAAGCCCACTTCCACACCATCCCCCAAGCCCAACCATTTAAACTAACCGGTCCACCCCACTTTTCCCAATATTACCCAACCCGCAACCCATTTACCCAACAATAACCCGGTCAAAAGATAAAACCCAATAAACTCACATTCGGTCAAACAAAATAACACTCTCCACTCTTATCTCTTTCACAAAAAACACGCGCCCCCTTTCCCAGAAAATTTACTATTCACCCAAGCCCTAATCCTTTAACCGTACGAAATTACGGCAATTAAGGGTAGAATAGACAATGATTGGTTCATCTAGAAGCCTCTGACAGAAGGAATGACGCGTGGCAGCAATTGATTGGACCGAACACGTAGCCATTTTGATCGTACGGAGGAAAATAAAGCTTGGTGATGACAGGGATAGATCCAAGGGTGAAGATGACTAGTGCACACGGATCGCCAAGGTGGACTCTCGAAAAGGGAATCGATCGAGGCCTATAAATAGCGGGATAAAACCTTTCGTTCGAGGCTAGTTTTTTTAGTTTTTTTTTAGATAGATAGGAGTTAATTTTAATTGTTTTATTGTTATTTTAAATTTTTTCAGTCGATTTTAAATGTGTACGAGAAGGCTTGTAATTTTTATGTTTTAGTTTAATTGTTTTATTGTAATTTTGGTTTTAAATCAATCTAAAGTTCATCCGAAATTTACTTTGTAAGTTTATTTCATTGTTTTTAAATTTCCGAAGTTAACTTTGTAATTTTGTTTTGGTTATATGAAATTTTCGTTTTCAGTTTTATAAGTTGTACTTGAATTAAACTTTATTTAGTATTGTTTTTTTTATCTTAAGTGTTACTTCAGTTTAAAAAAAAAAAAAAAAAAAAAAAAAAAAAAAAAAAATCCGAATAGTTGATAAGCTGATAAGATTGGTGATAAGCTGTGGAATGGTGATGAGAAGCTGAGCTGGAATATTGGGTTGTTATTAGTGGCTTATAAGCCTGGGTTATTTGTGTTGCTGAGATCTTATGTGTTGCTGAGATCTTATTGTGTTGCTGAATCTTATTTTGTTTTAATGGTATGTGTCATCCTATTTGTTCTTAATAAGTTTAAGTAATATAGTTATAGAGGTTTATGAATAATATCAGTTTAGAGTGGATTGTGCTGGATTTCAAGTTGATTTAGTGGTAGGGCTGTTTTATTTTTGCTAAGCTTATTAAGATTACATCGCGGCAATTTTTGAGGTTAATCTAAGTAGTTAAAAGTTGTTTGCAATAACTGATTTGGTTTAGGGAAATATTTGCACATTATTTTGCACCATCTCTTTTCTGCTGTCAACATAAAAATTAGTGCAGATTCAAGGTTTTTCACTACTGATCTAGGCCAATTTTAACCCAGCAATTGAGTATTTGTGATAGGGCTTTTCGGATATTAATAATCTTTGCTTGCTCAGCTTTCCAAAACAGTTTTCGGTTTCAAAATTGGTTAAGTTTTGAGCGATTTACGAGCAGTTAAAAAAAAGCTTTGTGAGATAATTTTCTGAGTTATCTTGTGTTCATAAGTTTCTGAGTTTGTCATTTTTAGTCCCTGTAGTTTTCAATTTGAGTTAAATTGGTGTCTAGGTAGTTTTTAGTGTTAAAACAGTTTGTTAATTGGCAATTTTAGTCCCTGTCTTTTATTAAGTCTAAAATAGTTTTTGTTTTTACACTTTTAGTCCCTAATCTTTTATAAAACTTTTATTTTTCCAAATTTTCTTTTATAATTTAGTTTTTCTAAACTACATTTTCATTCCATTAGTTTTTTCTACTTTTGCAATTTAGTTAAATCATCTAATTAGTTTTAAATAGTTTTAATTCATAAAAAAAAAATTATTGAAAAGTCAAAAAAAAAAAAAAAAAAAAATATTTTTCTTTTTCCAAAAATTTTCTTTTATCATTTTTAATCTAGGAAAATTATTTTCATATTTTTAGGTTTTAAATTTCACAAAATCACTTTTATTTGCATTTTATAATTCGTCGCATAACGTTTTTAATTTCAAATTTTCGTTCTTAAAATTCATATGCTTAGTTTAATTGTTTCATTAGATTAATTAGTTAATTTCTTTTATAATTTCATATTTCGTAATATAAAATCACAAATCAATCACTCTTTTTCACACATTCACTACACGTATTCGACATCGGAACAAAGACTCGATATTCGACCTTCGTTGGGAAACGACCCGGGGAAAACGCATACGTTGCTTTTACCCTCGGAAAATAAAAATAGTACTACAAAAAGAACGAATAAAAAAAAATGGCGCCGTTGCCGGGGAAGGCTTGAAAAGAGTTGGAGTTTCGCCATAAGAATTGTGTTTTGAAGAACCTTCCTCGGAAGTTAAATGTTTTTTGAAAAATAAAAAAATACAAAAATATAATAATTAAAAAACACTTTTCCTAAAGTGTTTTCACCATTAATAATAAATCCTCGGTCTTCCGTTGAAGGAGGGCGGTTGTAAACCATTCCAAATTACAACAAAACAAATCGTGAAATTGATCGTTATCGGATTACTTTATTACTACAACCTAATTACGGGGTTTAAGGAAGTTGACATTAAATTGTGAGCTGAAGAAGGCGGGTTTTTAAGCATCTTCGGAGCTACCTTTGCCTTCCCGCCACGCTGCGCGTAGTTTTAAAGGAAACGGTTACGGTTAACGTAACGGTTACCAAAAAGAAAATAAAGTCTTTTGTTTTTCCCAATATATTAAAAAGCCAAAAATAATTCCCAACCAAAAATACAAAAAGATTTTTGATTTTCATTTTTGTTTGTTTTTGGTGTATGCACACCCGATCTTCTACTTCTCACCCTCTTCTTTCACCACTATCAAATCCCGAGAGGATTATTCGTCACAATCACCGTGTTCATTTCTCAAACGTTGAAGAAATGGCCGACGAACCACACAATCAAAACCCCGCCGGTGGGTGGTGATAATCACATGCCAGCTCCCGATCTCCGAACGATGAGGAGCTGTGCCAACCCACAATGCACGGACGTGGTGGCCCGATTGCCCCCGTCAATATTCAAGCCGCCGATTTTGGACTTAAGCATCAATGATTCCCAACAAGTCCAAAATCGTGCCAATTCATGGCTTGCCGGGTGATGATGCGAACAAGCATCTTGATAAATTCATAACCGTCACCCAAAGTATGAAACAAACATGGGGTCTCCGATGACGCCCTCCGGCTATATCTCTTTCCTTATTCATTGACGCATCATGCCACCGCTTGGTTTGATCGTCTTCCCAAGAACTCCATTCGTAGTTTCGATGAAATGGTTACAAAGTTCTTGGCGAAATATTTCCCACCGTCGATGGTGACGAAATTAAGGAATGAGATTAGCAATTTCCGTCAGCTTCCCGATGAATCATTGTTTGAGGCATGGGAACGCTACAAGTTATCGATTGATCGGTGTCCGAACCACAATATGTTATTGGTCACTATTATAGATACCTTCTATAACGGTTTGACATTACGACACCGTGATACGATTAATGCTGCTGCCGGTGGTACGTTTATGAAACGTCGACCCGAAGAGTGCTATGATCTCATTGAAAATATGACCACCCACCATAATTTCTGGGATTCCTCTGCCGAGAGGAATGAGTCAACAAGATCTAGCACTGATTCCTCTACTTCCGAGATAGCCGCTCTTTCTAAACAAATGAATGATTTGTCTACGGCTATCTTGAGAATTCATCAAAATCAGATTTCAACTCAAAACAACAACAATCAAGTGAATGTTGTTAACATAGTTGTGAGACATGTGGTGGTCCTCACCAATATTTCGAGTGCCCAGCCTCCGGTGGCTACACTCAAGAGAATGTGTATGCTGCTTCTGGAAATTTCAATCAAGGTGGTAACGGTTACCAACCTCAAGGAGACCGTAATCTCCTCAGCTACCGTTCTAACAATTTCCTCGGACCACCCGGTTTCCCACCAAATCAAAATCAGCAAGTGCAAAACCGTAATGTTCCAAATAATCAAAATCAAAATCGGGGCAATCAAGTTTATCAAAACCAAGGGAATTATAACCAAGCCCCGAATCAATAGGAAATTTTAATCAGGGAAATTTTCAAATAACAATCAAGGTTTTGTTCAAAACAACCGAGGGCCAAATCTTTCAATAATCAAAATCAAGGATTTGTGTCAAACCCATCGCCCTCGGATGAGTTATTAAAGCAATTCATTCTTCAAAGCCAACATCAACAAAAGAAACAAGAGGAAATGAATAGAATGATGATTAATCAGATAACCGAATTGAACAAACGTTTAAATGATCGACCCTCGGGTTCGGGTACTACTACTCTTCCAAGTAACACGATCGCCAACCCGAGGGGCGATGCTAAGGCGATCACTACTAGGAGCGGTGTTACTTATGATGGACCCACGGCTCCGACTACCCCTTCTTCTCTACCTCCCAAGGTAGTCGTCCGTGAGACCGAGGTGACCAAGGACACGGAACCTCCTACTAACAACGGAGGAACCAAAGACGTCCAACCTCCGGTCATCCAGCCATCTGAACCGAAAAATGTTGAACCAAAAGAAAAAGCTCCTAAAGAAACTCCCGTTAAGACCAATCTTCCATATCCTTCGAGATTGAGTGATCAAAAGCTCCGTGACAAAGCTTCGAGTCAAATGGAAAAATTCTTTCAAATATTCCAAGAATTACATTTTGATATAAGCTTCGCGGATGCTTTGCTCTTGATGCCTAAATTCACTTCCACACTCAAAAGTTTGTTGAGCAATAAAGAAAAATTATTTGAAATGACAAAAACTCCAGTGAACGAAAACTGCTCCGCGGCAATTCTCAAAAAGCTTCCGGAAAAGCTTGGAGATCCCGGAAAATTTCTCATCCCATGTGAATTTCCGGGAAAGGTTGAATGTCACGCCTTGGCCGATCTTGGTGCGAGTATCAACCTAATGCCGTTATCCATCTGGAAGAAATTGTCTCTGCCCGAACTCACCCCCACTTGCATGACCCTCGAGCTGCGGATCGGTCCATAACCCTTCCCAAAGGTGTAGCCGAGGATGTCTTTGTAAAGGTGGGGCAGTTCCATTTTCCAGCAGATTTTGTGGTAGTTGATTTTGAAGCCGACCCCCGGGTTCCTCTTATTCTAGGAAGATCATTCTTGAGGACCGGGCGGGCTTTGATCGATGTCTATGGTGAAGAAATTACTTTGCGGGTCGATAAGGAAAAAGTTACATTCAATATTAATCCGAACTCGCAACCTCAAACCGACAAATGCAATGTCGCTACGGTTGATCAAAAATCCGATCCCGTAATTGCTCCTAAAAGAATTGATCCAAACCTTTCAAGATTCACGGTCAAGAGCATGTCAGAAAAACGTGCTGAGCTCAAGGCCATGAAAATCAATCCTGGATCGAGCAAATGGTTTGAGTGTTGTGCTGCAAATTCTAAGAGTATTCTTGACGACGATGATGAAGACGAATCGGAGACTACAACGGAAGCGGTGGAAATTGCTAGCTCTAAGAGCACACCACTTGTCCCACCTCCAGAACAAGTTTATCACATCGAGATTCTTAATTCCGACTCTTCCCATCCTTCTCCTCCGACTGAGGGAAGTGTGATCTTGCGGGAAGAGTCTCGAGGTGTTTTTCAAAGATGAATCAATTTCACCAGAAAATTGATGATTCCTTGTCTTAATCCGGAGGGAGAATTTCTTTTGAAAAATTATTAGACCAAAGCCATCTCTTTCTCTCCCTCCGAAGGAAGTTGAAATCAATCTTCCAAAGAAATTTGATGACCTTGTTCCCGAAACTTTAAACAACTATCACCAACCCTCTGTTTGAGTTCGAATATTTGATTTCGATAACTCTAATCTTTGATATCAGATGGAGGAAAGTGATGAGTCAGTGACGGAAATTGAGCTCACAGATTCATCAATGATTGATTCTCTTCATAAGGAGTTCTCGACTGAACTCCTCATGCTATTCTCCTCCGGAATACGATCATTTCTACTTTGATCCGGAGGAGGATTCTAGTCTGGGGGAGGCATACCTCTCATGAGATTCTATTTGATGATTTACCTACCCTCCCTCCCGACCGAGTACTTTCAAAAACGACCTTCATCTACAAATATTTTTGAAGATGACAACTTATCATGATTGTAATCATGACCTTCTATTCCCTTCATCACATAATGTTTCTCCTTCTCCACCTTACTCCTTCGGGAGTGAGGAATACAATTTTGACCCCGGTATACCAATTCTGTTATTCTTTCTAAAAATACCGCGGGTATCTCATCGGAGTGGAACTTTCATGTGCTTCAATGTTTATCTAAACATCTTGACGAAAGTCCGATGGAGATTATCTTTTCCACATGCTCCCCCAAGGACAAATAAATTCGGGGTCGAGTCAAGCTCATGTGACTCGGATACCAAAAACAAGCGCTTCGTGGGAGGCACCCCATGCTTATCCATCTATCTTCTTATCTTATTTCTAATAAAACATGAGGAGGGATCCCCTCTTCCGTATCTTGTGTTTCGGTTTTCTGTGCTGTGTCCAGGAATGCCGATGATGAAGAATCTCGTGCTCGTAGTTTCCTTCACGCTACTCGAGTTTCATCATTCGCTGCTCATCGATATCCTTAATCTTATCGTTTTGCATCTATCTTTTGGCATAATTAATAAACGGCTTTAGATTTTTGTAGGGGAACCCGTACCTTTAAGACATTGAGGACAATGTCTCGTTCTAGTCTGGGGGGGTAATCGTGCGATTTGATTTTTGCTTGCATTTTTGCCGTTTTCTCATGCAACTCCGTTTTTCCTCAAAATTGAAAAAAAAAAAAAAAAAAAAAATGAGAAAATTTAAAAATTTTTGCAAAAATATAATAAATTTTGACAATTTTTGTTGATTTTCCGCTGGAGAGAGTAGGAATAAAATTCTGACTTGATCGGGCGTGTTGAGCCCTAGCTTGTTCCCTTAACCGTTTATAATCTATAAGCTCGTGCTAGTCTTTTACACAAGGAGCTAGAAAACGCGAATTCTTTTTAAGAGTTTGCAAGTTCCCGTATTTGACTTTATATATGCATGGCTTGATTATAAGGCTAAGCATTCGCGGATCTTATTATTTAAGATTTTAAATTTGCGAAGAACGAGAAATGATAGAGTTGTTTATAAGTTAGATTGCTAAACGTGGAGTAGTGGTCTCTTTAGAGCTCATCGAAGTTTTTGTGGTTTTTGTTCCCATCAGCTTGTTTCACCGAAAATAATACTCTATAAATAATTAAAGCTATTTGGGTTTTGGCGAAATTTAGTTTTTAATCCTTCTTAGAGAATCCTTGCTTATGAAAGTTGGGTACACATCAAGGTACTGTCAGTGTTACGGTGTAATAGACTATTCCATCTTGCCGGCTCACAACCGATGTTGGGATTGTTATAAAAGCCGTAGGACTCGGGATTTGGCAAAATATATAATGAATAATGAATAATAATAATAATCCAAAGCCATAAAAAGTTTTCTGCATCTTGCCGGTTCGCAGCCGATGTTGTAGACTTCTAATAAAGGCAGAGGAAAAATTCCAAGGTCATAATAGACTATCACATCTTGCCGGTTCGCAGCCGATGTTGTGATTGTTATAAAAGGCCAAGGATCAATAATAATATGTGCTTAATAATGATTAAAAATGCCAAATTTCGACTCCGAGGTATCCTAATAAAGGCTTCCGTCTCTGGACTCGTAGATGAGTTGTTTCGGTCGCAAATAAAAGGGATATTCTCAAAATCGTGTTAAATCAGAGACCTTGATGTGGACCTCATTTTTGTATGCAACGGTTTTTCGAGGGAAGGTTTGGAAACTACTTAGCGTCTAAACTAGGTATCTTTATTTGGTTAAAAAATTATCGAAACGAGAAGTTGAAGAAATTCATTTCTCACCAAAAATAAAATAAATAGAGGAAAATAGGAATTTGGGAACAAGAAGTCCACAATTAGCTTTCTGAGTAGTGTTGGCAATCTATCTTGTAAATGACAATGATTTCGTTTTTAAGCTTAGTTTGGGGACTCGTGAAAAATCGGGGACGACGAATTTTATCCGTATGGTCACTTCTTCTTGTGTCGTGTTTCCTACTCGAAGACCCTAAAAATTATCGGGAGATAATGATTGTCGACAAAAGCCGTCACATGAATAATGAGAAATATATAAAAATACAAAAATAGAATAAAATGGAAAATCGGGGAGTTTTTAGAACTTTAAGATTTCTTAATCTCTTTTGAAAATTTTGCTACTTCTCAAAGTTAGTAAAAAGAGATTGGAAATTTTTGGTTTGAAAATGTGTTTTTATAACATTGCATGAGGACATTGCAATAGCTTAGTCTGGGGGAATTTTGGTATGTGCTTAAACACATACCATTTCTAGACCAAAACCAGACCCAAATAGACCAAAAACCCGACCAAAATGCCAAATATATTGTGTTTTTGTGTTTTTACATATGCAGGCACGGATATCAAAGAAAAGGACAAAATCAAGCAAAGAACCGGGAAACCGAGCACGAGATATGGAAGTGTTATTTTTAGCCGATGCCGGGAAGAAATTATGGTCAAAAAGTCAACCGAGGTCCTCCGTCTATTAGCAATTATCAAATTAAGCCCTTGGATTTATTTTTGGATTAGTGGCAACAATGGTCCTTGAGATTTCTGAAATTACAAAATAAGTTCTCGTTATTTTTCCTAACTACTAAAATCCGGATTAAAACAAACCCAAAGAAATAAACTCAAGCCCACTTCCACACCATCCCCCAAGCCCAACCATTTAAACTAACCGGTCCACCCCACTTTTCCCAATATTACCCAACCCGCAACCCATTTACCCAACAATAACCCGGTCAAAAGATAAAACCCAATAAACTCACATTCGGTCAAACAAAATAACACTCTCCACTCTTATCTCTTTCACAAAAAACACGCGCCCCCTTTCCCAGAAAATTTACTATTCACCCAAGCCCTAATCCTTTAACCGTACGAATTTACGGCAATTAAGGGTAGAATAGACAATGATTGGTTCATCTAGAAGCCTCTGACAGAAGGAATGACGCGTGGCAGCAATTGATTGGACCGAACACGTAGCCATTTTGATCGTACGGAGGAAAATGAAGGCTTGGAGATGCAAGGATAGATCCAAGGGTGAAGATTGACTCAAGTGCACACGGATCGCCAAGGTGGACTCTCGAGAAGGATCGATCAAGGCCTATAAATAGCGGGATAAAACCTTTCGTTCGAGGCTAGTTTTTTTAGTTTTTTTTTAGATAGATAGGAGTTAATTTTAATTGTTTTATTGTTATTTTAAATTTTTTCAGTCGATTTTAAATGTGTACGAGAAGGCTTGTAATTTTTATGTTTTAGTTTAATTGTTTTATTGTAATTTTGGTTTTAAATCAATCTAAAGTTCATCCGAAATTTACTTTGTAAGTTTATTTCATTGTTTTTAAATTTCCGAAGTTAACTTTGTAATTTTGTTTTGGTTATATGAAATTTTCGTTTTCAGTTTTATAAGTTGTACTTGAATTAAACTTTATTTAGTATTGTTTTTTTTATCTTAAGTGTTACTTCAGTTTAAAAAAAAAAAAAAAAAAAAAAAAAAAAAAAAAAAAAATCCGAATAGTTGATAAGCTGATAAGATTGGTGATAAGCTGTGGAATGGTGATGAGAAGCTGAGCTGGAATATTGGGTTGTTATTAGTGGCTTATAAGCCTGGGTTATTTGTGTTGCTGAGATCTTATGTGTTGCTGAGATCTTATTTGTTGCTGAATCTTATTGTGTTGTTTTAATGGTATGTGTCATCCTATTTGTTCTTAATAAGTTTAAGTAATATAGTTATAGAGGTTTATGAATAATATCAGTTTAGAGTGGATTGTGCTGGATTTCAAGTTGATTTAGTGGTAGGGCTGTTTTATTTTTTTTGCTAAGCTTATTAAGATTACATCGCGGCAATTTTTGAGGTTAATCTAAGTAGTTAAAAGTTGTTTGCAATAACTGATTTGGTTTAGGGAAATATTTGCACATTATTTTGCACCATCTCTTTTCTGCTGTCAACATAGAAATTAGTGCAGATTCAAGGTTTTTCACTACTAATCTAGGCCAATTTTAACCCAGCAATTGAGTATTTGTGATAGGGCTTTTCGGATATTAATAATCTTTGCTTGCTCAGCTTTCCAAAACAGTTTTCGGTTTCAAAATTGGTTAAGTTTTGAGCGATTTACGAGCAGTTAAAAAAAGCTTTGTGAGATAATTTTCTGAGTTATCTTGTGTTCATAAGTTTCTGAGTTTGTCATTTTTAGTCCCTGTAGTTTTCAATTTGAGTTAAATTGGTGTCTAGGTAGTTTTTAGTGTTAAAACAGTTTGTTAATTGGCAATTTTAGTCCCTGTCTTTTATTAAGTCTAAAATAGTTTTTGTTTTTACACTTTTAGTCCCTAATCTTTTATAAAACTTTTATTTTTCCAAATTTTCTTTTATAATTTAGTTTTTCTAAACTACATTTTCATTCCATTAGTTTTTTCTACTTTTGCAATTTAGTTAAATCATCTAATTAGTTTTAAATAGTTTTAATTCAAAAAAAAAATTATTGAAAAGTCAAAAAAAAAAATATATATATTTTTCTTTTTCCAAAAATTTTCTTTTATCATTTTTAATCTAGGAAAATTATTTTCATATTTTTAGGTTTTAAATTTCACAAAATCACTTTTATTTGCATTTTATAATTCGTCGCATAACGTTTTTAATTTCAAATTTTCGTTCTTAAAATTCATATGCTTAGTTTAATTGTTTCATTAGATTAATTAGTTAATTTCTTTTATAATTTCATATTTCGTAATATAAAATCACAAATCAATCACTCTTTTTCACACATTCACTACACGTATTCGACATCGGAACAAAGACTCGATATTCGACCTTCGTTGGGAAACGACCCGGGGAAAACGCATACGTTGCTTTTACCCTCGGAAAATAAAAATAGTACTACAAAAAGAACGAATCATTTATACTCGGATCATTTAAAGAGCTGTCACGCCAAATATATACGACATCCACTGATCCACATGCATGTCAAGTAACTGATCAATGTTAATCAAATGTAACCTATTACATAAAAGTATGATCCTCCTCGCACAAAGATTTCCGAAAATCTTCTTTTATCATAAGGGGGAGGATAAAATGAAGCTGGAATCTAACATATCAATAAATGGACCAAAGACCAGTTTCATAATATACTACGGATCCACATAAAAGGGTTAAAACTTACTCTATTCCGCCATGATCAGTTAACTTTGCGAAATCAATCAGGTCACAGTAATAGTATGTCAGCTCCAACTACTGTAATACGATTACTTCTTGCAGCAATGAGGTTAAGGAACACTCAGATGCAAGAGAATACTTCTGTCATTTGAACATTTGATTGTGTTTTCTGCATATTACCGATCTGACAATTTAGTTATAAGCACATTAAGAAGGTTTTCAGATGTGCGCTTTGAAACTAACGATGTAATCTGAATTACCAATTACAAAATCAACTGTAATAAAATGGAGTGTGGGAGATAGTGTTTAGAGTTGTAATAATCAGATAATCAGTGTTTGAGTAACATATTCTGATCATTTAAGAAACTCACATAATGATTGACAAAAAAGATAAGTTTCTTGTTATTTTAATAGAAGTAAGAGCCTGTCAAATGAGTTAAAATAGTGGTAAGCAATCTCATGTTACCCTTTTTATAGCCATTTATTGCTGCTGGTACGAACTAATTAGTCACGGTTCAGTATTTGCCCCTCAGACCAGCAGAATTCTAAACCCAAAAAGTGAGTATTGCAACTTAAAGTCAAATCATCAGTTATAAAACCTATATCCAAACACCCCAAAAAGAATAAATAAAAAACTGGTAATTTTGTGTGAAGTCACAGTAGGAAGGAGTAGTACCATGAGAATTGTGTGAGCATCATTCTCTTTTGTCCTCCTCAATAACCTCAAACACATTATCCGTTATAATTGCTGATTTCCTCTCCATCAACTCTCCCGACACTTTGACTCCACTGGTGGTCAAAGAGAAACTTTCTTCTTCAATGTCTTCAACCTCCGAGTATGAATATCTGAAAATAGTATTTCAATGATAACAGTCAGATCATAGTTTAAACTACTTTTGAAGTATATATTAACAAAAAATTTGAATTGAATAAAGTAGCAGAAGTTGTCGATTTAGGGTTTTGGGTTTTTTGGAAGGGTAGCGAGATTAGCAGGTGGGATTTTCTTTTTTTTAGAATATATTAGGGAGTTTGTGACATATACACCTTTGTTGGGATGATGTTGTGACATATACACGTTTGTTGGGATGGTGTTGACGTGTTGTGATGGTTATGACTATTTTGACAGTAGAATGAAAAAATTGGGCATTGATATCTCCGTTTGCTCAGCTCTTCATCTCTCTTCACTCGGTTTTGAGTTAAAAAAAGATGAGCACAGTATCATTAGAGGAGATGACTGAACTTAAAAAAAAAAAAAAAAAAAAAAAAAAAAAAAAAAGAGATGACTGAGGAAATTATGATATTAGGGTTTTGAGAAAACGTATGGATAATGATTAATTAGATATATGTTGATTAACAAAAATCTTTTGAAGAGGTTTATAGATATTGTGTTGCAAAATATAAAACAAAAAAGATGTTGGTCTGGTGGTTATCAAGTGTGTTAATGCTACAAATCACCCAAGGTTCGATCCTTTCTAGTGAATTTTTTGTACTAATTAATCTCGGATCATTGCTTAGGTGGACAAATATATAAATAGTTTATGATTATGTAGCATTTTTATGATTATGTGGCATTGAGGTGGCATTTATGTGGCATTATCTACGTGTAATGCCTCCTGTTATATATAATGTAGATATATATATATATATATATATATATATATATATATATATATATATATATATATATATATATATATATATATATATATATATATATATATATATATAGGGGAGGGTTAATGTGAGATCAAACTTAAAGTTCTAAAAGTAAGACCGAATCTGGACCGTTGGATCATTATATTTGTGTTAGATGAGATTAACATTAAATGAGTGACATTATACTCATTAAATAGAGTTTGAAGGGTAGTTTGGACAATTCAAATCACATTTTTTGAATTAATTTTCAAATCACATTTTTTGTATTAATTTTTGGTGTATTTTCTTTTCACCAACCATTTTTGTTTTTAATACGTATTCCACCAGCCATTTTTTTTACAAACCGATACATTTTTTGTTTTTGATATATGTTTAAAAAATAAACAGATACACTTGTTACACAATAATATAACCTGATATAAATTACACCGGAATCCATGCTTTTACCCAGAAATCCGATACATAAACAGATGAGATACATATACAGATATGTGTATCAAGAACCTATCTAAAAAAACTGCTACATTACAATAAATCTTCAAACCAAAACCGAACAGCAGCAGATTTCGGTACACCGGTATCCGTGCAATTTACCCAGAAGCAGATACATAAACATATGAGATACATATACAGATCTTGTGTACCAAAAACTACTACACTACTACAATAAATCTTCAAAATCAAAACCGAATACCGGCGACAACAACGGCATACCATGACGTATCCGGTGTACCGGCGACACATACCATGATGTACCCGGTGTACCGGCCAACAAGAAACAGCTTATGAAAGCAGATTCCGGTGCTCCGTCTACAAGAAAGCTACTCCGGCATGTATCACCTCGCCGGAAAAAGTTTGGGATAACGAGGCCCGCCGAAAAAACTAAGCCTCGCCGGAAAAAAAAATGTAGTACATCAGATCTGCGACATCGCCTCGCTGGGAAAACAAATTGTAGTACCTCGCCAGAAAACCAAGCTCCATCAGGATAACGAATCCTCGCCGAAAAACGTGTGATACATCAGATCTATGGCGTTTTACCCAGAATCATGTGGGGGTTAGGTGATTTTGACAGGTCGGAAAAAAAATTGTAGTACCTCGCCGGAAAACCAATCTATGTTTGTTGTTGTTGTTATTTCGTTCGAGAAACATATGTGTCTGTGGTTGTTGTTGTTAAAGATCCGACCAATCCGGTTAGGGTTATGATCTAAAACCCAGTTAGGATATATATACGTAACCCCCACATGATTCTGGATGAGATCTATGAGATGAGAGATACATCAGATCTATGCCGATTTGTGTTTTTGGATGAGAGAGAGAAAATGAGATGAGTGGCGGTTTTTATGAGATAGGGTTAGGTTATTTAGTGTTAGATGTACAAAATACCTATAATACCCTTTTCGCTATGTATTTATTTTTTATTTTTTTAATAATCAAAATCCACTTGCCCTTCTCCTATTGGTCCTTGAATGGATCTTATTTTTACAATTTTAACATTGATCTTATTTGATCTCAAATCTATATATATATATATATATATATATATATATATATATATATATATATATATATATATATATTATATATATATATATATAGGATAAAGATCAAATAAAAAGACAAATATCCGTACACTACGTAAAAAGATTATTTTTTTTTAAAAAGTTCGCGAAAAATTCCAAAAATCCACAAGATCAGGTATGTTGGTGCATGAAAAAGTTGTAAAAGAAATTTTTCTAAAAGTGGATACTTTTTCCGAAAATAAATTATGAAAAAATACGTTTATGCATTAAATCATTTTTTTGTGCATCAAAAATTTGTTTTTGCACCCAACTTCTTTTGACTTTTTTCAACAAAATAACATTGCGCATCTAACTAAAACAAGTTGAAAATTTTGTGCATCAAAATTTTTTTGCGCATCAAAATTCGTTTTTTGTGCATTAAAAAAAACGTATAAAAACTAAAAATTAGAAAAACTTTTTTCACAAAACTTTTTTGCACCAATATACCCGATCTTGTGGAATTTTTTTGGATTTTTTCGCGAACTTTTAAAAAAATAAAAATCTTTTTACGTAGTGTACGGATATTTGTCTTTTTATTTTAACTTTACCCTATATGTATATATATATATATATATATATATATATATATATATATATATATATATATATATATATATATATATAAGAAGTCGGCTAACTATATAGAACTTTATAATCGTATCCTAGATATATCCGACTAAACTTAATGAAGATGAATGCAAAAACAAGTTGGCATTTAGATATTACTACTTTAAATGTGATGCCCCCACTCTTCATCCACTTGGTCTCTACAATCGTACACATTTTGTTAAACTCATCAAGTTGGAAAAAGATGGACAAACCTTCATTTGACCCTTTTCCAATAGTGTGCTTTCATATATTATTATGCGATAGCTTGGCTATAATTTTTGTGACCAATTATTGCAACCACTTTTAGAAATACACAAAAAAATGACTTAAAGACCCACAAAAAAGACTCAGAGACCTATAAAAGTACTCAAAGACTCACAATTTATAAAAAAAAAAAAAATTGTAGTTAATTGGCTGCAAAAAATTGTAGCTAATATATATTCCCTTAGATTATTTGTGAAAGAATTAAATAGAGTATACTGACCAAGAACTAGATCATATGCGGTAACGTCTTGCTAGTTTTTATTTATTATATATATATTGTTGTCGTTCAGTTGATCGCAAGTCGCAACGATTGGCTGAAACGATATGAGGCGTTTAAATTCGTCGATTTTCAATCATAGCCGTGTTAATTCGATCGCGAATGATAATCGTTGGATCAAATGATCTAATATTTCGACCGTTCAATCTCAACCAGCCACAATATAACAACCCACTGCTACATGTAACCATTCACTTAGCGCATGTAACTACCCAATATATGTAACTTCTCATAACTAAATTTACCTTTAACTATATATAAGCAAATGAAAAGTAAAAATTCAAACTTTCCCTCATCACTTAGGGGTTGTTTCTTTTTTTTCCTGTTTCTAGTTAGTGTCTGTATGGATATATGTGTCCTGTTTCTAGTTAGTGTCTGTGTGGATATATGTTGTTTCTTTTTTATACTTAATTGACCATCTTAATACGAGTTTTTTCCCGAACTAGTGTAGGTGGAAAAAATTTATAAAAATTCGAAAAATTTATGAAAATTCGAAAAAATTTATAAAAATTTTAAAAAAAATTCAAAAAATTTTAAAAGTTCAAAAAATTTATAAAAATTCAAAAAATTCGAAAATTTTATAAAAAATTATAAAAATTCGAAAAAACTTTTAAAATTTTTAAAAGATTCAAAAAATTTATAAAAATTTATAATTTTTAAAAAATTCAAAAAATTTGTAAAAATTTATAATTTTTTAAAAATTCAAAAAAATTATAAAAATTTGAAAAAAAATTTAAAAAATTCAAATTTTTTATAAGTTTTTTTGAATTTTTATAAATTTTTATAAAATTTTCGAATTTTTTGAATTTTTATAAATTTTTTGAATTTTTATAAATTTTTTATAAAATTTTCGAATTTTTTGATTTTTTTATCAATTTTTCGAATTTTTATAAATTTTTTGAATTTTTATAATTTTTCGAATTTTTTAAAAATTTTTATAAATTTTTTTCGAATTTTCATAAATTTTTCGAATTTTTATAAATTTTTTCGAAGTTTTCTAAATTTTTCGAATTTATTTTTTCCACCTACACTAGTTCAGGAAAAACTCGTATTAAGACGTCCTGGATAGAAACAGCATCAAATTTTGCCCCCTTTCACATTAAGGATTCTCTTTTGCAATAAGTTAAAAAGAAACACCAAAGTTTCCTGTTTCCAGCCAGTTTTGTTACCAAACAGGACATTAAGCAGAAAGTAAACAGCCCCTTACACTCTTTCATTACATTCACCGTCTCATACCCACAATCAGGGGTGGACCTAGGGGTTTTTCGGGGGTTCACGGAACCCGACGGATGTTTGTCCTAGTGTAATTTTTTTTATTAAAAATCATGATTTTTGTGTAATGAATTTGGTCTCAAAATTTTATGTCAAATAAATACATGTCTTTTTTAGTTGATTCACTAATATGTCAAAAGGAAATACTTGTCTGATTAACTTGTTTGCTAGTTTAATGAAATTATACATTTATATTTTCATTATACTCGTAAAATAAATTGTGCACCCAGTGACTAAGAGTTCTGCGTCAACCCCTGCTAGAGGTGGCCAAAACCCGGTTCCTAGAAAATCCGGTTCCGGTTCCAAACCAGATCGGATAATTTCGGATCGGCCCTATAAAAAACCCGGACCGGTATACCCGGTTCCGGTTCGGTTCCAAACCGGATCAGATATTAGGATCCGGTCGAACCGGTCGACAAAAACAAACAGTGGGCATTGCATATTTTGCGTTTCTGGGTTTTTTTTTTTTTTTTTTTTTTTTTTTTTTTTTTCGTTCGTGTTTTCCACACAATAAACTTTATAAACTTCGACTTTTATTAAAAAAAAACTCATACACGTCACACATAAAGTACTTGAATCACAAATTTAATACATTTCGACAACTTATTCTTATTCGGTTTCATCTTCAACTTCAACGGCGGCCCTTGCGGCGCTTGTAGCTTCATCGTAAGCGACTTCTTCTTCAGAAAGATTGATTACATAACCCTCTTCCACCTCGACCTCTTGTAATTGTTTTTCGTATTCCATCTGTTCTTCAAGTATTGAAACGTGTTGTATACGTTCATTCCCATCTAAATAATCCTTCAAGCAAATACACATCTCCAAAGATAAATGTGTGAGTCTTGTTCTTCTTACCGACAATACCCTTCCACTAGTAGAAAAAGCGGATTCCGAAGCAACGGTAGAAGCTTGTACGCTTAGTAAATCCCGGGCCATTGCGGCTAGAACGGGAAATTGAGGTTCCCTTTGTTTCCACCAATTCAAAACATCAAAATCCTTGAACTCTTCGGGTGTGATAGTGCTTAACCAATCGGTTCCCGTATATCTCCCATATTCGTTGCTCGATAAATTCTCACTTCTAGACCGTTTACTGCTTTCTTGTCTTAAATTTGAAAATAAGTCCAAATCCGGATCCACGGTTGTAGCCGAAGCCCACATGCTTGCAACCGAACTCGATCCCACATTTGTTTCACCATATTTCTCAAAATAAACATCAAATAATCGTTTGAAATTATTTTTAAACGTGTCTTGTGCTTTTGTTACATAGAAAGGGTCTATTTGGTTCAAATCCAAGTCTTGTGCAATTTTATCGATAAGATATTCCACCCCGCTAATGTTCAAACATGGGTTAATTGCGGCGGCACAACTAATTACCGGTGGAATTTCTTGAAAATATTTTCTAAGTTTTTCTTTCATCGGTAAAACCATATTTGCAAAAAGTGGACCATCATATTCGTATGCTCATAATTTTCTACACATCATAAAAAGTTGGTTGAGGACTCGATGACTCGTGGGATAATAAACACCCGATAACATAGTTGTTGCGGTTTTAAAAACTTTGAGTAATTCGGTTATCTTTTGAATAAGACCCCAATTTTCAACCGAAAATGGTACCATTTCCCCATGCCTAGATCTAGCGCAAAGATTATCATGAAAATGTTGTAATGTTAATTTTGGCGTAAACCACTAACAAACATGTTATAAGTCGAATTCCATCTTGTAGGGACGTCTCAATTTGGAGATAAAAAAATAGAATTCGATTCATGACACAATTTTATATAATCCACATATCTTGTGCCTCCACATTGAAAAATATCTTGTAACATTTTTCTAAAAGCTTCTCTTAAATTATACATTTGCTCGGTCGCTAGTCCGCTTTGCACAACCAAGTTAATGATGTGTGCAACACATCGACTATGATAAAACATGCCATCAAGAGGTGGTCGGTATTTTATTATTAGCCTTCCCACCGCATTTGTATTATTAGAAGCGTTATCAAATGATATTGAAAAAACTTTTTTTTCTATTTTAAACGTTTTCATAACATATCTCAACATCATACTTAAATTTTCACCTGTGTGCGGATATGCAAAGATTTCAAAAGCAATAGTACGTTTCATCATTTGCCAAGTAAGGGGATCAATCCAATGTGCGGTAACACAAATGTACGAACCGGGCAAACCATGACCCGCCGACCAAACATCGGTTGTTAAGTTTACACTAGTTTTTAAAGCATCAAAACCAAGTATTAATTCCTTTTTAACCTTTACCCAAGATTTAATACAATCACATTTAAGAGTTTGACGACTTACATGAGTGTATCGTGGTTGAAGCCTTTGTTGAATCAACCTCGTTAACCGAGGATTGTCGAAGTGGTTGAACGACAAACCCTCTTGAATCACAAAGTGTGCTAAATCTTGATGAAGCGCCCTCTCGTCATATACAAGAATACTCCCATCTCGTCCCATAGTACTTTGTTCCGATCCCGAAACACCTCTTGTTGCTTTACAATGTAGAGTCATGTGCTTCTTCAACGTAGAGTTCCCGTCGGATCGGATATAAGTGCTACAAGCTTTACATCTAGCCTTTTTTTATCCATCCGAGAACTTAACCAAGTCGAAATTACACCAAATTTCTTTGTTTCGGGTTGTTGGTTCAATCACAACTTCATACGGTTCATTTGTAGAACCTTGAGCGGTGGGATTACCGGTATTTGATGATGAGTTTTGAGAAGCTCGGTTTTTAGACATCGTGAGCGTTTTTGATCAAGTTTGTGAGCGTTTTTTTAGTGTTTTTAGAGTGTTTGATTGTTGTGATTCAACCAAAATCAACCTTGGTATTTATAGAGAAGTTTAGGAGGTCAAAATGGGACAAAATGTGGGATATACCCGTTAAAAAGGGGGCAAAAAATAAGAAAAACGGCTCTATTTAGCCTACTGTCTCGAATTGCAGAAAAAAGGGCATATATCCGTTGGATCCGGTTCGGAACCGGTTCCCAAGAACCGGATCTCGAACCGGTGTGGAAAAATCCGGTTCTGAACCGGTTCTAGCGGCAGAAAACTCGAACCAGGTAGGAACATGCGGATTCTCTAGGAACCGGGACCGGTTCTTCCAAGAACCGGGTTTGACCGGTTTCGGTTTCGGATTTTTTTCGGTTCCGGTTCCGGAACTGGTTTGGATGGCCACGGCTAACCCCTGCCCATAATGGTGGTAATTCCATCAACTAATTATTGTATAACTTGTATTCACCCGTTTAAATAAACTACAATACATGAGTACTTTATTCTTATATGGTTTTGGTACTTTATTTTTCAGAAAAAGTCGTCTGGTGACTTCACGCAAATCGGTTCGAAAATTTGTAAGTACTTTCCATGCTCACGATTTTCAACAGAAAGAATAAGAATGGTGGTTATGCAATGGTGAATGTGAAAGAATATAGGTTATGTGAGTGGTGTATGTACATATGAATATGGACGGACCCGCATGTATGCCGGGTGTGGCACGGGCTACACCCGATTTTAAGTCACGAAGTGTAAAAAGATTTCAAAACTGCCGTTTTTGTAGAATGTGCAACCCCCAATTTTTTTTGTGCTATTTTTGTTTCTTACAGTATAACTTTAGTTAGCACAACATCTATTTTGTGCAACACCCTCTTAAAAATCCTGGGCCCGTCCTTAATCATACTTAACAAAAGGGACAACAAGTAACCTATATATTTGATGTTTCTATTTTATATTTTGAGTGTAACCCATGTTAAAATTACTGTTTTTTAGGTTGTCTGGTCACCTACAAAGCCAATATTCTCATAAAACTCAATTGTGTTCTATTCACCCGTCTCATATCCTACAGTGGTGGTAATTGTATCATCTTACTATTTTATTCACCCTAAAATAAAGTACAATACATGGTTTTTATATGTTTTCGTTACTTTATGTTTCACAAAACCAAGTCCTCTAATGATAACATGCACTCCTGTCTGGAATTTGTTAGTATTTCACATACTCAGGTTTCAACAACAGATACCATATATTTCGTGCATGTGATTCCAAAGATTTATGTCTTTGTAGTAATGATTTATTCATGATAAGGATGCAAAGAATAAAAATGATGGTTATGCGAGTGGTGAATGTGAAGAATTGGAACGGAGATTATGCGGGTGGTGAATGTGAAAATTATGACCATACTTAAAAAAAGAGAGTAGGTAGGTTTTTTTCTATCACTTTAGTTTTGAATGTGTGTATTTGTCATACCTATTTATTTTGATTTTCCATTACTTATATACTTGTATATGATAAATTATTTTATTTCGTAGACCAATGAAAGAAGACACATTGGCTATCACAATGAAAGTGGGATGTGGTGATGTTTGTATCTGACGACGGTGAGCTTAAGGCGTTGTTCAAAAGAGATTATGTTATGATGCGGTGATTATATTTGATGACGATGACATCAAGCCGTTACCAAAAAGATCAAGTCGCTAGATCATGTTGCTATTAGATTTTTTTGGCCAATGAGAATATGACATGTGAGCATTGGTGGTTTGTGACTAAAAACGCTCAATCAAATAATCTACTGAAATAAGCTTACCAGGATTAGTCGGCTTCGGGTCTTTTTAAAACCCCTACAAAAAAAATTAATGATTTATATAAGTTCATATAGATTTTGAACTTTTTTTTTTATTTTTTTATTTATTTATTTTTTATTTTTTATCAACTTGGGTTATTATGTTACACTCAAAACCCAAATAAAGACAAAAGTTTTCACATGAAATCCGACTCTAATAACAGTTCGAATTAGTCGGGTTGACTCGAATAACCCAAATGACGTTTTCAACCCACATTAAGCAAATGGAATAACATAGATAGATTTTTACCTGTATTAAAAACGAGACGCACCACAGGATATTATTAAATGTTGCCGGTTATCTATAAGTTGACCACCCGAGCAATGCACGAGTATGACACTAGTTAATACACAAAAAAACTAAACCATATATCAACAACTTTTTTTGGTTTCATTTGGTATAATACACTAGCATTAGTCATGTAGATCGTTGTTAATGACTTGTTTTCATACATGCATATACAATTTGCAAAATATCATATTGTTAACATGATAATTTATAAACATTAAATTCAGCAAAACCCATCCACATTTTTTTTTTTTCCTCTAAGAGTAGTGGGTACCCTGGAGCCATGGCTTCGTGCCATGGCTCAAAATTCCCTTCCACGTCAGCAAAAATCTCTATGGCACCAGAAATCCCACGGCACCACATTCTGGGCGGTACCCACGGCACCAGAAAATGTAGTGCCGTCGTCCAACTTTTTTTTTTTTAATTATTTTTTTTCTTTTTTACATAAAATAAAACATATACAATATAACTAAAATAAACTTCATTACATTAAAAAAAACACACATTACAAGACTAGATTTATAAAACCCTTTTTTACTTTGAAAGTGCAAAAAAAAAAGTGTACTAACTTCTGATATTCCAAATGCAAACCCAACTATTCATATACTTTGGACCAAACTCAAAATAAATAGACCTGGCCCAAATTCTAAATCAATAAAAATGTGTAAACCTAATCACTTTACCTTGCAGCCACAACCCACACTTCGCCTTCTTCCTGCCAACCTGCAAACACAAGAAAATAAAATAAGCACATCACACAAACAAACACAACACACAAACATACACAATATTAAAAAGAAAAAAAAAAAAAAGCCACGGCGTGGGCTGGCCACCATGGCGCCAGCAGCCATGGCGCCACCCATGGTACCGTGCGCCATTGGAAGAGGTGGGGTGGTGGCCATGGCGCCACTTACCAGCCATGCGTACCGATCGACATTTTTTTTTTTTGCCTCTAAGAAAATGAAACTGATACATTCACGTTATGTATACTACAAATACATTACACATTTGTCAAATCTAAGCCCAGAACTATTTGGTTGGGAAGTGTCTTACACCACATGCCATTGTGCTACAACTTATTTGGTTACAAGAGGTAATGTTTGAAAGGATTATGTGCAAAGAAACAACTGCTTTTACGACTGGCGTTCACAGAAATGCCGAAGGGTCATACCAGTGCATACTAAACAGAACAAACAAGTGGAAATGAGAAACGAGTTAAGAAATAAATTAAGAGTAGTGAGGAAATGAAAATATAGCAGTATTTTTCATTGAGGGAATAATTTGTCGTAATATTATCGTAACATACAAACCCTATGGATAAAAGGCAAAATATACGCACCCTAAGGTTTGTATATTTCGGCCGATCCCCATAGGGGGATAATTTTGACACATTGTCAAACTTGTATTACTTGGTGGACAAGTTTAGGGTTTCCTAGTTCTTCTAGGAAGCTTCTATGAAAGCCTATAAATACAAAGACATTCCATAAACTCCACGTAACACTCCTTTAAACCCTAACCTTCCCCTCTCCTCCTCTCGTGCGCTCGAACCAATATACCAAAAGGTCGACACCCTTTGGTTCGACCCTTGAACCGATCGCAAATCGACCCTAGGTCAATCCCTAATTGATCTGCAGTCGATTTTGGGATTTTACCCGATTATGTGCTTGCCAAAATTGCATAGCTTCGTATCCCTAGTCTTACCTGTTCAGTACCGGTGGATACCTGACGCAGTCCAAGCAGTCTTTTTCTTAATAAACCCTAGAAGTGTTTGTAAAGCATCAAGATCAAGAAGAAGGCGTTATGTGCAATTAAAGAAAGGTCGAGGAGCTTACGCATAGCATGATAAACAAGTAAGGATTCCTAAACACCCTTCATATGTGTTAGTTAGGTTATATCCCTGATTAAGAGATTTGACTAATTAGGGTTTTGGTATACATGGTCCTTTTTTGTTTATTTTCCGTTGTTCTTGTTTTATAGACAATGCTCGTGTAACACCCCAAAATCTGGTTTAGTGGAAGCATACATGTTTGGGTGCTACTAAATTGGTATCACAACGCAAAGTATAAAGAACGGTTTTAACTCAACCGTTTAAAATCGATTTCATATTAAAAATTGATTTGTTTACAACATTTCAAAAATGGTGCGGAATTATAAGCCCATAAAAGATTTCAAGTGGTCCCAATTATATCAGAGTCTTCTATGACCATGCCATGCCATGCCCAAAAGTCTTCGCCACTAAATTATCACCTTAAACCTGAAAATACATGCTAAAAAGGGTCAACACTAGGTTGGTGAGTTCATAGATTTGATTAAATAATAAAAATGAGGTGAGTTTAACAAAAGTTATACGAGCATTGTTTGCTCAAAATGTTATGATAATGATGATTACCTTAAAGACAAATTTGATATGTGGACCTTGGGTAGGGTATGTGTCTCAAAATAAAATAGCCTATTGCGCTAGCTCTAAGTTCATGCAACTGAAGCTCGACCGTTCAGTGCGTTATATCCTAGCACATCAATAATAATAATGGGGCCCATAGCGAGTGCTTAACCCAATTCACTCGTAATCCGACTTAATATACGCCCGCATTGACCCTTCTGGCCAACTGAACGGGGGAGTCACCCCAATAGATCTATTTATATTAATCGCGCTTCCTAACCGAATTAACAGTGCATGAAGGTGGGCATAATTGTGGGTTCTAGAGTCTTAGGCTAACTACGCAATAGTTTGGTAAAAATAGTGTTGGTCCATAAAATAGTCTTGTATATTTCTTACCCCAAGTTTTGTAAAACAAGTATAGGTTAAATGGGGCTATAACTTACATGCATATTGGTCAATTACATAACATCTTCAACAATCAAATAATTCATGTCTTTAGATAAAAACAAGTTATGAGTTTATGTATATGCATGCATTTAGTTTAAAAACAAGCATGTATTCTCCCCCAAAACAATTATAAAACAAGTAAAAGGTAGGGGCCATGAACTCACCTTGGCTTACAGCCACACAAAAACATCACAACTGGCATCAAGGGCAACGATATCTAGGGTAAGGGCACAATGGTGCCGGATCGACACAACCTAATATATATATTTATCTCAGAATACGCCTCGAAGAATACAGAGATTTGAAAGGACGAGAGTTTTAGTTTTCGTGGATTAATTGTATAAAAGTTTGTAAAAAAAAAAAAATAAAAAAAAATAATAAAAAAAAAAGGGGTTTAGTGTTAAGATTTCGTGTAGTGGTAAGGAAACATAGACTCAAGAATACTCACGCCAAAAAAGGAATAGGAAATCAACACAGTCGAGAAAGGTACGGACGGGAATTTGAGTTGAGAAAGGGATGACAAACGAAGACAAAAGAATAGTGACAAAGGAAATGTCAAATAAGTTAATTAATATGCTTCGGTGTCTACCCAATAACCCCATATAGTTTTAATATAATCAATAAAGTTTTGGAAAGTAATTTAAGTTTTAAAAGAAGACTTAGATTAGTATATTACATGGTAATATTTTCATGTTAATTAAAACTACAAGTTTCGATTATTGTCGGGTTTTTATAAGATAAAAGGTTTTTGAATTATAAAGTATAAGTTTAGAAATTTTATAACATGAGGCGCCCATTTATATAATTTTTCACAAGTCGTCGTGATTTTAATAAAACTCAGTTTCCTCAAAGTAATATTTCCCGACAAGTTTATAATTACCCATTCGTTATTAGTTTACTAGATGTTAATGGAGTATTTAGGTCTGGTATAAGTTCACTGACTCCAAATAGCCACAATTTAAGTATCTATTCCGTTATGTATCCGTATCCTCTAATAACAATTATCAATTCCAAATTAAATTCATATTTTACCGAAATGTACCAATATTCCAAAAATACACTTAGTTAATTTTTATATGTGAAGACCATAAATGTTAACCCTATATAACCTTCGACACAATGATTAACAATCCATTTAATAATGTCCTGTTTCATTTTTATCAATATTATTGCATATTAGACTCGAATAGTCGTTGATAAAATGTGTTTATTAGTGGTCGGGTTTTATGACTCGTTAGTAGTTTATTTTAGTTGCGTGGATTTGATTCCCCAAATAATTAGTATTTAACTTTACTGTCAAACCAAATATACATTCCTTTGGCATGAATTAAATGGGCTCGGCCCACATCCATTTACAGCCCAACACACAAGCCCAAAATATAATTAATTCAAATTTTAGTCCAACTCAAGACTTAATTTAGCCCAACGTATCTAATATACTGCAATTCCCAAATGCACCTTAATTTGATTACAGCTTATACAGGTTCAAATTCAAGTTCACATATAATTTACCATGTTATGTTTTGTTGTAGTATTAACAAACGCACCCTTTGTAATATATATATATATATATATATATATATATATATATATATATATATATATATATATATATATATATATATATATATCCCTTTTTTCTATTTCGTTATAACAATAACAACCCGAAAATGAGACACAAAAGATCAATACACCCTCTTGGGGTTTAACGAATCGAGAACAATGAAACCCGGATGGGAACTGTGACAACATTCAAGAACAAGCTACTAGGAATCTAAGTTTAGTAGCCAAATTCAATATAGCTCAAGCTTTACACTCTAATATCCTACGGTATGTAATCTGAACGAACCCAAACCACCACCCATGGTGTTGTTTGTTGAGCCGAGACACGAGTCAAGGACCACCTTTGTAGTGTTATTGCTGGTCCGAAGTAAACAAACACCCTATATGGGTGTTGACGAGCAAGATGCAACCAAACAAACCACCCTCGTGGTTGTGTTACTGGATCGAAAGAAGGTCAAGCAAAAGGAATGTGCCAACCCAAAATCACATCAAACAAACTATATCATCAACACACAATTCGAACCTATGATATGTAAGCAAATCCAGGATCGAATCTGAGGGCAATCCCTGACCTGGATGTGTCTGACCCGAATTCTGAACGGGTTTATACCCGACCCGAGAATAGCACAATTATACTAACACCATGTTTACTTGAAGGTTGAACAATACTGATGATTCAAAATGAAATGAAATAGATTCCTAAGGAATTTATTCGACACAACAACAACAGGAATCAATAACGCTCGTTCGAAGCCGCTTCATTTCTAGCAATAATGACAAGAAGATAAAGAGCACACAAGGACGATTTCCGAGTTGGTTCTCTCACTGAGTTGACTCAGTGAGTCGACTCAGTTTCATTGACAAACGAAAACTCCTTTTAATCAATTTAACCAAACGTTAAGATTTTTAAAACGTTTGAAATTTATTATTAATCCACGAATTAATTAGGATTAACTTGGTTTCCTATGAACCCAAATTAGAGAATTCGACATACAATTAAAATCAATAACAATGAATCAAAAGGGAACTCGACTAATCCTTACAGTGGAATAGTTTAACCGCCAAGGAGAGACTCGGAAGAAGTTGAGTATGAATAATCCCTACCCGATCAAAGCAAGAAAACCACCACAGCTATCCCTTCGATTTTTGATAACAAAAATTTGAGTTGTGTGGCTTCTTGTGGATCGTTGAGCGATTTAAAAAGAGGTGAAGAAGTGGCCTTTGACCAATGCTTTCTTTGGGGTTATCTTGTGAAGTAACAAACTTAGCCAATATCACTATCACTTAGGAAGATCAATAAGAACTCGTGTGAATATTTGGGGAGGAGGGACGGTAGACAAAGGAGAAAGAAAGAGTGATTGTGATGGATCGAAAAAAGAAAAGAAGAAGATAAGCTAGGGAGGGTAGGGGAAAAGGATAAAAAAAAATGTGATGTACCTGGATGAGTTTAAGGGTAGGGGGCGATTGGTGTTTATTTATTAGAAGGGTAGGCTTGTTTTATTAATATCCCGTGTACCCCGTGTCCCGTTGGTTTAAATTTTAAATATGGTAAGCTTAGTTACTTCAGGCTTTGGCAGGCAGGCAGGCATGTGTCAGTCATAGAGTTTTGTTTTTCGTAAAAGTGGTTATAGTCTAGGTTTGAAAAATACCCAGTTCTCTATAACCAAGGCTCTGTGCCAATCTGTAACACCCCCAAAATCTGGTTTAGCGGAAGCATACATGTTTGGGTGCTACTAAATTGGTATCACAACGCAAAGTATAAAGAACGGTTTTAACTCAACCGTTTAAAATCGATTTCATATTCAAAAGTGATTTGTTTACAACATTTCAAAAATGGTGCGGATTTATAAGCCCATAAAAGATTTCAAGTGGTCCAAATTATATCAGAGTCTTCTATGACCATGACATGCCATGCCCAAAAGTCTTCGCCACTAAATTATTACCTTAAACCTGAAAATACATGCTAAAAAGGGACAACACTAGGTTGGTGAGTTCATAGATTTGATTAAACAATAAAAATGAAGTGAGTTTAATAAAAGTTATACGAGCATTGTTCGCTCAAAATGTTATGATAATGATGATTACCTTAAAGACAAATTTGATATGTGGACCTTGGGTAGGGTATATGTCTCAAAATAAAATAGCCTATTGCGCTAGCTATAAGTTCATGCAACCGAAGCTCGACCGTTCAGTGCGCTGTATCCTAGCACATCAATAATAATAATGGGGACCATAGCGAGTGCTTTACCCAATTCACTCGTAATCTGACTTAATATACGCCCGCATTGACCCTTCTGGCCAACCGAACGGGGGAGTCACCCCAATAGATCTATTTATATTAATCGCGCTTCCTAACCGGAATTAACAGTACATGAATGTGGGCATAATTGTGGGTTCTAGAGTCTTTGGCTAACTACGCAATAGTTTGGTAAAAATAGTGTTGGTCCATAATATAGTCTTGTATATTTCTTACCCTAAGTTTTGTAAAACCAGTATAGGTTAAATGGGGCTATAACTTACATGCATATTAGTCAATTACATAACATCTTCAACAATCAAATTGTTAGACCCGTTTCCCGGGTAGTGGGACCCCACCCTAGATGAAATGGACCGAGTCTAAAAGTGGTTGTTAAGAGCAAGTGGTTATAGTGTTAACTGTTAAGTGTTAATCTGTTATAGCCTAGATGTGGCGCATCTAGGAAAGTACATGCGGCGTATGGTAGAAGGGAAAGTAGAACCGATCTGTTATAGCCCATGCGTCGTATTAGAGAAAGAGATACGGCGTATTATGGATGCGGCGCATCTATGAAGATAGATGCGGCGTATCGACCTTAAATAAGCAGAATGGACAGAATTGCCCTTGTAGCTAGAAACTTCCCTATTATTCTATACCACACTCTCCTGTAAAAGAGAGTGTGTTTCTGTGGGTGTCGAGCTAAAGGAGAAAGAAATGATGAGATGATGAGATGATGATGGTTTAATGGTGATAATTCAAGAGTGATGTCTATAGCTTGTCCTAGCATGGTTATCAAGTAAGTAATGATGCTTAATTAGTGTTTAATTAATGATTAAGAATCTAGGGTTTGTGAACCCTAACTTGGGATTAAAGGGTAAATGGTGTTTTAAGATAATTAAGAGGTAATGATAATTATGTGATGAGTTTTTAATGGGTTTAAGTTGGTAAATGATGGGATTAGCTATCATATAATCAATATATGATTATATGATGATTAGAAGTGTTTAGAGGTTAGTATGGTGGTGTTAACCATGAGTATAGCTAATGATTATGTATTATATGTTATGATGATAATGGTCTAGGATGTAATGATGATGATGATAAAAGATGAAGATGATGAAGATGATGTTAGTGATAGTCTTGGCTTGGACTCAAGGTAAGTAAACCGGCTATAAAATGATATTATGATGATTTCTATGCATTATGTGTCTAGATGATCATATATGCTAAGATTAATGAATGTTTGTGTGATGTTGTTATGTGTTAGTAAGTGTAAGGTAGTGATGGATTAGGCAAGGTGGATTAAGGTATGTGTTTATGTTTGATGTATCGAAGGATTTAGGGTTATGATGTGTAATGTAAGAATGAATTGTAATGTTATGTTATACCCGTTTTACTTACTAAGCATTCGTGCTTACGGTTTAAGTGTTTAATGTTTTGTAGGCGAAAGTGTTGAGATGGAGGCTTGGATAAGGATTAATGTTGGATATGCGTTTGGTAGAAGGATTTGGTAAGAAAATAGAGCTAGGTAGATACCGAGCTCAAATGTATGAATTTGTACCCCCGCGAGTCAAATGTTTTTGTAACGAGTAAACAAGTGTCTAAATGTATGTCAATAGTCGTATGACGATTTGGTGATCAAATGGTATATCAAAGTATAGTTATATGTTATGGTCAAAGTTAAAGGGGTGTTTGGCATAAGCTTGTTTATACCCATTTTGAGTAGTAAACGGGTCAAGTGTTATCGTAACATGATTGTTATGTTAAATGAATGATTTCTGTAATGTTTATAGAGTGGAAAAGGTGTCAAAGTGTATTTTGTGGTGTGTTGAGTTTATGCAGGTTTTCCTGCTGATGTTCTGTGTCAAATGGGTAGATGCGGCGTATCTAATATAGTAGATGCGGCGTATCAGAAGTTTAAGGTAGATACGGCGTATCTACTACATTAGATGCGGCGTATCAGAAGTTCAAGTTGATGCGGCGTATCACTTTAGGTGGATACGGCGCATGGTCTGATACGGCGTATCCCTCAAGGGATGCGGCGTATCGTCAGTCAAAAGGATTGTCTGGTTATGATATAAAGCTAAAATGTGAAATGTTTTAAAAGGTGTTCGAGTATATGTCCTTGCAAAGTATTTTAAAGGGTTTAAATGTTATAAGTTCCGGTTATTTAGATGAAGAATTGTATAAGTCCGGTAAAGTCAAGCGTTTCCGCGTCAAAAGTCAAAGTTTTTGGTCAAAGCGGGCACGGGGCGTTACACAAATAATTCATGTCTTTAGATAAAAACAAGTTATGAGTTTATGTATATGCATGCATTTAGTTTAAAAATAAGCATGTATTCTCCCCCAAAACAGTTATAAAACAAGTAAAAGGTAGGGGCCATGAACTCACCTTGGCTTGCAGCCACACAAAAACATCACAACGGTCACAACTGGCATCAAGGGCAACGATATCGAGGGTTTGGGCACAATGGTGCCGGATCGTCACAACCTAATACTCCATCCGTCCCAAAATAAGTGTAAGGTTTGACTTTTTCGAGTCTTTTTTGTCCAACTTTGACCTTAAATATATTTATTTGTGTTATATAATACTTTATGAAAATTATACCAATGAGGAATAGGAAACATAGACTCAAGAATACTCACGCCAAAAAGGAATAGGAAATCGACACTGTCGAGAAAGGTACGGACGGGAATTTGAGTTGAGAAAGGGATGACAAACGAAGACAAAAGAATAGTGACAAAGGAAATGTCAAATAAGTTAATTAATATGCTTCGGTGTCTACCCAATAACCCCATATAGTTTGTAAATAATCAATAAAGTTTTGGAAAGTAATTTAAGTTTTAAAAGAAGACTTAGATTAGTATATTACATGGTAATATTTTCATGTTAATTAAAACTACAAGTTTCGATTATTGTCGGGTTTTTATAAGATAAAAGGTTTTTGAATTATAAAGTATAAGTTTAGAAATTTTATAACATGAGGCGCCCATTTATATAATTTTTCACAAGTCGTCGTGATTTTAATAAAACTCAGTTTCCTCAAAGTAATATTTCCCGACAAGTTTATAATTACCCATTCGTTATTAGTTTACTAGATGTTAATGGAGTATTTAGGTCTGGTATAAGTTCACTGAGTCCAAATAGCCACAATTTAAGTATCTATTCCGTTATGTATCCGTATCATCTAATAACAATTATCAATTCCAAATTAAATTCACATTTTACCGAAATGTACCAATATTCCAAAAATACACTTAGTTAATTTTTATATGTGAAGACCATAAATGTTAACCCTATATAACCTTCGACACAATGATTAACAATCCATTTAATAATGTCCTGTTTCATTTTTATCAATATTATTGCATATTAGACTCGAATAGTCGTTGATAAAATGTGTTTATTAGTGGTCGGGTTTTATGACTCGTTAGTAGTTTATTTTAGTTGCGTGGATTTCATTCCTCAAATAATTAGTATTTAACTTTACTGTCAAACCAAATATACATTCCTTTGGCATGAATTAAATGGGCTCGGCCCACATCCATTTACAGCCCAACACACAAGCCCAAAATATAATTAATTCAAATTTTAGTCCAACTCAAGACTTAATTTAGCCCAACGTATCTAATATACTGCAATTCCCAAATGCACCTTAATTTGATTACAGCTTATATAGGTTCAAATTCAAGTTCACATATAATTTACCATGTTATGTTTTGTTGTAGTATTAACAAACGCACCCTTTGTAATATATATATCCTCTTTTTCTCTTTCGTTATAACAATAACAACCCGAAAATGAGACACAAAAGATCAATACACCCTCTTGGGGTTTAACGAATCAAGAACAATGAAACCCGGATGGGAACTGTGACAACATTCAAGAACAAGCTACTAGGAATCTAAGTTTAGTAGCCAAATTCAATATAGCTCAAGCTTTACACTCTAATATCCTACGGTATGTAATCTGAACGAACCCAAACCAACACCCCTAGTGTTGTTTGTTGAGCCGAGACACGAGTCAAGGACCACCTTTGTGGTGTTATTGCTCGTCCGAAGTAAACAAACACCCTATATGGGTGTTGACGAGCAAGATTCAACCAAAAACCACCCTCGTGGTTGTGTTACTGGATCGAAAGAAGGTCAAGCAAAAGGAATGTGCCAACCCAAAATCACATCAAACAAACTATATCATCAACACACAATTCGAACCTATGATATGTAAGCAAATCCAGGATCGAATCCGAGGCCAATCCCTGACCTGGATGTGTCTGACCCGAATTCTGAACGGGTTTATACCCGACCCGAGAATAGCACAATTATACTAACACCATTTTTACTTGAAGGTTGAACAATACTGATGATTCAAAACGAAATGAAATAGATTCCTAACGAATTTATTCGACACAACAACAACAGGAATCAATAACGCTCGTTCGAAGCCGCTTCATTTCTAGCAATAATGACAAGAAGATAAAGAGCACACAAGGACGATTTCAGAGTTGGTTCTCTCACTGAGTTGACTCAGTGAGTCGACTCGGGTTCATTGACAAACGAACACTCCTTTTAATCAATTTAACCACACGTTTAGATTTTTAAAACGTTTGAAATTTATTATTAATCCACGAATTAATTAGGATTAACTTGGTTTCCTATGAACCCAAATTAGAGAATTCGACATACAATTAAAATCAATAATAATGAATCAAAAGGGAACTCGACTAATCCTTACAGTGGAATAGTTTAACCGCCAAGGAGAGACTCGGAAGAAGTTGAGTATGAATAATCCCAACCCGATCCAAGCAAGAAAACCACCACAGCTATCCCTTCGATTTTTGATAACAAAAATTTGAGTTGTGTGGCTTCCTGTGGATCGTTGAGCGATTTAAAAATTGGTGAAGAAATGGCATTTGACCAATGCTTTCTTTGGGGTTATCTTGTGAAGTAACAAACTTAGCCAATATCACTATCACTTGGGAAGATTGATAAGAACTCGTGTGAATATTTGGGGAGGAGGGACGGTAGACAAAGGAGAAAGAAAGAGTGATTGTGATGGATCGAAAAAAGAAAAGAAGAAGATAAGCTAGGGAGGGTAGGGGAAAAGGATAAAAAAAAAGTGATGTACCTGGATGAGTTTAAGCGTAGGGGGGGGGGGACGATTGGTGTTTATTTATTAGAAGGGTAGGTTTGTTTTATTAATATCCCGTGTACCCCGTGTCCCGTTGGTTTAAATTTTAAATTTGGTCCATCGGTTTGGTAAAAATACAAAAATATATTTCTGGAAATGTTTTTATATACATGATTTAAAAACAAGGTCATTGACTCCGGAGGCTAATTATAAATTTAACCTTTACTAATATGCTACAGTTTGTGAAAGAATTTTTCTGAAATAGCTAAATATGTTCAAAAATGATCAATTAAATTGTAAAATAAAAATAATTAATTTTTTATTATTAAAACAATGTTTGAAAATTTACGGGTGGTTACAGCTGGTGACCACTAATACCCTACATTGTTTACACATAAGCCATGTTTATCGAGCAAACTGTCACTAACATATATACAAACATCATATTGTGCGCACATATGCTCTTGCACATACATTCATTGGAGATTTTCTAGAAATCGGTCTTTCTACAATTGGATAAGAGTATGACTGTTTACCTCATGTCTTATTCATACCCTGCCCAAGCACGATTCAATATTGTTGTCGTTGTTGGTAGCAAATTGACCTTTAAAAGGTAGGGGCCCCCAAGCTTTCAAACATATTTAGGGGCGGACTTATGCTCGTCTAGTTTACAATACCATTTTCTAATATATGAGAAAAATTGTTAACTTATTTTGGTTTGAGATTAAAAGGTATCTTGTTTTGGCTTAAGAATTCTAATCTCGTTTTTCAAATTCCTAAGGGTAATCCATTAACTATATATTAAAGCAGGGCGCCAGTGGCCATTTTAATATTACCATATATTAACTATTAACTATATATATTAAAGCAGGGCGCCGGTGGTCATTTTAATATTACCATTCGGATTAAAATATAATATAACGTGAGCCCATAAGCAGAGCCCAACGCTGTAACCCAATTTGGCCCGCCCGTTTTCGTTTCTTTGGTATACGTTTGACTTCCATCGCCATTTGCAAAAAGCATACCCTGCAGACAACGTTGTTAATACTGATATACACCTTTTGTTCTATATGCTCCTTTTTTTCGTTTGTGAAATTGAACTTGATGTTCTATTGGAATATTTAGGTGAATATGTGGGACTTACTGGAGTAAAGCATCACCGTCTTCACAGTTTCTTGGCTAACGATCGATGTGGGTTGAGTGACTTAAGTCCTCACGTAGTAGTATATTAAGGTTTAAATTATGGACATATATTATCGAAAAATCACTTGACTTTTATCTGTTGCTTACCAATAATTGGTAGGGGCTGTTTGGATGCCAAGTCAAATAATACACAATTGATAATTGTTATTTATCCAAGGTTCGTTTTATATTAGTAATTATAGCAATTATTTTCGTCGCTAAATTCTATGATAATTAGTAAAATCAAATTTCTCGCTGCTGCTAACGCCTGCGGTTCTTTGTTACATTTGGTCCTATTGCAGCTATTGTAGCTACAGACGGTCCTATTGCAGCTACATACGTTCACGATTGCAGCAACAGACGGTCACGATTGTAGGTGAAGACGGTCCACATCAACAACAAATTCAGTCGGGGAGCATACGTCCTATTGCAGCTACAGACGGTCACGATGAACCAATGGTAGCTGCTGCTAATGCCTGCGGTTCTTCCTCATACCGAATGGACCTTGGAGAAACTGCTTCTGAGACTGTTGTTGTTGGAATGCCTTCCGCAGGTAACAGATGGGTGTTTTTTTTTTAATTAAATAATGCACCAACGTTGGCTGTGACACATTTGTTAAACCTTTCAGAAAATGTTGCGGCAAGAATGCATGAAACGGTAACGCTAGACTTTTCGTTACAAACTGTTTCTGCTGCTTCGGAAGGTTTTTTCTCTAAACGTTACTGTTGTTTGTTACATTTACAAAATTCATACTATTATTACTCAATTTGTTCTTGTGTATGCAGGCCGTTGCTTTACCACACGCGACTCGCACTTACATGGATGTGCAACACTGGCATTTACAACAGCTGCAGAAGGTGAATGTCTTTGGTTGACACACTCTATTGCAACCGTATTTTCCATTATACCATCTGAAATTAGCGTCGAGCATGCTATTAACAACGTTGTCGTTTATGTGGCGGATCCTTCTTGCGTGTCTGCAGGGTATGCTTTTAACTCACGTGAACCAACGTTTCCTGCACCAGAAAGGCCTCGAGGTAGAACAGGTTACGTTCTATAATATTTATGATTAACGTCTTCTGTGTTACCGTTTGTAAATATTTATTGCTAATAAGTATATGATTGTCTTTTTTTCAGGCCCACCGAGAAAATATAAACGATTTTGCTCTTGCAATCAGCTATGTCGGCTGTGTAAAGCCGTGTTCTGGGATGAAGAAAAGCTAGCATGTTTGACTGTAGCAACCCAGCATGTTCGACTGTAGCTTAATACTGGTAGTTTGGTACTCATTTCAGTCACAAACATTAAAATGGCATTTGACCTCATGGTATGTGATGTGTGGTTAACTATTGCGTGTGTGGAATTTATGTGGTTCAGGCCAGTAAAGATAATTTTATGTCTTTGAATCTGCGGCGACGGGAAACCGCCCTACTCTCTCATTCTTATCAAACAAGAATTGCTGAAGAAAGAAAAAAAAAAAAAAAAAAAAAAAAAAACCAAAGCCGTGATGTTTAAGATAGTATGTAGGTAAGTTTGCAAAACCTAACCTTAAAAATCAGTTGCTGATTATACATAATGAGAATTTATTTTAGATTCTCGGGTTACGCGGCATCTTCATGAATGGATATTGTTTTAATGGATTGAATTCAATGGTAACTTTACGAGGTAATATTCAATGGTAACTTTACGATAATCTAGATGATGAAAGCTTTTAGGTATTTAATGACATTTGAGCTCAACAAACTGATATTGCAACTATTTAATGAGTCTTCTGAAAGCATTGGAAATTTGAAAGACTTAAAATTTCTTTTAATGTTAAACATTTAAAAAATGTAAAGAATGTCTTCTGTTAGAAAATAATTCAATTATTCATATAGTTTCTTGAGCATTTGGAGCTGTAGAAACTGTTGCATGAACGGATATTGTTTTAATGGATTGAATTCTTGAAGTTCTTTTTATATTAGATTGTTACTTTAACAGGTGTGCCGCTCTGATCTTGCAGATTTGCGAAGATAATGTGACAACACTTACTAAGGCAGTGGAAGCCAACTCGCGGGTCAATAGTCATTTTTCGAGTAATTTTGTTGAATTGACTTACAAGAGAAGATGTACAGAAAAGGATTAGTTGTAATTAGAGGATGGTCGTAATCTATCGTTAGGTGAACTAAACCAGACCCTATTCGTATACTTAATGAAATCAGAAACATACTTTTTGCTGATACTTGAAAATTAGCATGATTTTACATTTTGTAGTGAACTAAAATACGCCATTTTGTGGGTCACGTGATATGATTGACCTTGAATTTTGATTTGCAGTTTTAGGTTTGCTTAAGGTATTAGTTGCCAAGTTACAAGCCGAAGGATTGCAGACCCATATGAGGGGAACAGTGGCGGCCCTGCTAAGCTGGCAAGGTAGCCACAAGAATCCCGAAGGATTTGATACCCAAGTCTTTCGGAATTAGACTGCCTGCTCTTGCTTCCTGAAAAGAATATATACATTTGGAGGAATGGTTGACCACTAAAAGAATATAGTTCAGTTGGAGGAATGGTGTAACAGATCTTATTAAATGCGATGTCAGTGCCTTCTTATGTCTGCTACCTCAAGGTAAACTTAATAATTCTACTTACTTTTTGTCGATATTATTTCTCTTAATGAAAAAATAGAACTATATAGCGTGTTCCCCCTTTATATCTACTTACTTTTTGTCGATATTATTTCCCTTAATGAAAAAATAGAACTATATAGCTTGTTCCCCCTTTATATTGGTATAATCGAACTATATAGCGTGTTCCCCCTCTAATGAAATATTAGGCATATATTTGAAGCTATTATCTCTTTAGCGCTTACAGCCTTAGACTCATACTTGTTTTGGTATTTTTTGCCCTGTTGTCACAGAAATAGCCACAGGCAGTATAACCCCTCCACAACACTCAGACGAGCCACCAAAAAAAATTAGGCCTGCAACTGAAGTTCAATCCACCACAGTCCGCGGGGAACTCTTCGAGGAAAGTCGGCAAAAAACACCTACACATGACACAAAGAAAGCCGAGGAAACTGGACAAGAATCACCTATACGTGCTACAAAGAAAGCAAAGTGCGACTGATGCATCTATGTCAGTTGCATAATTGCGTTAATAAAAACTTATCCAAGTAATGTAATGTAATGTAAACTGCAAGAAAAATGATCCATAGTATGTACAGTAAGTAAAACTAGGTCGTATGAAGACAAAGTGCCTTATGCACATACGCTATCGCAAATGCAGGCTACGTAGTATCGTAGAGAGCTGCATACTTTTGTATTGCACAGCTATATAACGCTGTCACAAATGCAGGGCCACCTGCATAATTTTGTATGACTCGCACTACAGAAAATATAACGGCTAGCTTAACCAAACCCAACACGTTCCTATCAACCTACGTTGTCTACAACAATATATTAGTTAATGAAAAAAGTAACATATAAGCGTTCTCTTTAAAAAATCCATAAGAGTACTATCTAATACGTATTTAAAAATCCAAAACGAATTACTCAGCGGGGTCGTACCACTCGTTTGTTTATAAATAAACAGATTTTTACGTAATAAGAAATTAAGTATAAAGCTAGCTTGGGCAAGATAGGTGATAGCTTGGCCCAATAGTTTTTTAACCCATTCATTTACTAGCCCAGCTCTTCCTTGGGTTTTATTTTATTTTCTTGAACTCAAATCCATATATCTTTTATATAATAAAACAAAACCCCTAGTGGGGACTTTTTCATTTTAAAAAAATCAAATCATACCTTATCAAGTAATAATCAAATTATTATTATTTTTTATTTAAAAGATTTTGAATTAAAAAATCTTAAAATTTTCCTAATTAGGCAAAAAGAAACTATAAATTCATTTTTAACTTAAAAGTGGGTACAAAATTAGATGTGTCAAAAATATGAAAAAAGAAAACTTTAAAAAGATGGGGGTAAATCTACAATAATATAGGGGTCAAAACCAAACTTTTAATTATTAAATCCAAAAAGGTATTTTATTTTATGTTCAATTTAAAGAAATTAATGTGATTCCATTTGTTTGAATGCAGTAATAAAAATGTGTTAGATTGAAGCTACTAAGGATATATAGATTTTTCTATGAAGTAGAAGGTACTGAGCTTTATGGACGAACTATGTTTCCACCTGTTGCTTTTGTTTTGTTTGAATTAGTGAACTTTGTGGTTGAAGTTTTGATTCACCTTTTGAGTGAGTAGTGTTGTATGATTATGTTTATGTAGTCATAAATCGTTTTGATTATTTTCTATATAAAAGATTTACTTCGGTTTTTATTTATGTTTGCAAATGATATTGAAAGAAAACTATAATCTTGCAGAAAGAAGAAAGCAATTACCCTCAATCTCTACAACTTTAGTTTTGTCTATTGGAATCAGTATAATCGAGGCTGCAACATTGTATTTTGGAGCTGCAACTTTTCTCGCTCAAATGGCATATCTTTTTAAGAACCACTTAACAAAACACAAAAAACTATATCAACATACTACAGGTATTAGCACAACAACTTTTAATCACTAAGCCATCTAATAGTTTATTCAAATCTTAAAAAAAATATATATACATTTTGGTTACATCATAAAAAATAAAAAAACCTCACAACAGTCAGAATTTTAAAATTTTATTAAAAAAAATCATAGTAAGTTTACGAGAATTCTAACAACATATACTTGAGCCATCTTAATTGTATATCTTGGTTTATAAAATTTCGTGTAAAAATTTATTGAAAATAAAGCCCTATATAACCACTAATTATTTTATCAAAAAAATAATTAAAACCCGAAATTAAAAATAATAACTTATTTAAAAGATTAGAAAAAACCCCGCGCGTGCGCGGGCATTATCTTGAACTCAAATCTAGAACTCAAATCCATATATTGTTAATTATCTACTTTTGAGTTTGTGCTTATAAAACATTGCATATTTTATGAAGAGAAAAGTTTAACGCATATCACAATGTCTTTAAAGTTGAAAAAAAACATATTTTGACCATTTATTTTTTCATCAAACTAAGACAATTCGTTTTCATCCTTATTATTAAGTTAAATATCTCAAAAATCGTTAATCGTTACGAGAAACGAGTCATACCATCGTGACGAAATTAAATCATTTTTTCATAGAGGAGCACTTGTATATACTTTCGACGAACTTTTTTTTCGAGTTTTTGGTGAATGTTTAAATTTTTACGTCCTGAAAAATCACATGTGATTTGTAAAATCATAGTTGATTAGTTATTTTAAAATTCACACATGAATTATGAAATCACATGTGATTTATGAAGTACGTGTCATATTTCAAACAGTAAATCACTCGTTCTCATCCTTATTATTAAATCACATCTGATTTGTGAAATTATACATGATTTTTGAAATAAGAAGTCACATGTGTTTTTTCAGGGCGTAAATTTCAACACTAAATAAAAAACTCAAAAAAGAAAAAGTTCGTCAAATGTATATCAAAGTGTCTGTTTACTGAAAGATATAACTCGCGATGGTGTATTTTTTTGTCGAATTAACGAATTACGGTTTGCAAGATATTTTATTTTCAGAAAAAATGTGAACTTGTTTTTATGAGAAAATAGATTACTATCATTTGCGCATTTGATCTTTAGATAATTTATAATTTATGTTGATGTCATCTCTTTATGAAGATAGGCAGACACGACTTCCATAGAAAGAACATGATTTTTTTTAAAGCAAGCATAGATTAAAAGCCAAAACCAAAGTACAAAGATACAATCCATTACCAAAACTAGATGATTGAATATAATGAGAACCTCCAAAAGCTAAAACCCACGACTGGATTTAGCGAAACTTAAAATAACAACATAAAAAAGTGAGTGAATTGCAAAAATCGTCCTCGTGGTTGGCGAAATTGTATGTTTTATCCATATGATTCGAAAAGTACAAGCGACATTTTTCTGGAGAAACCTTGGGTCCGATTTCGTCTTTCCCTACCTCATAAACATAAAAATAAAGGAAGATGATGAGGGTATTTTAGTAATTCAGTTTAGGGAAGAACGAAATTGGACCCAAGCTTTTCTCACAAAGATGCCGCTTGCACTTTCCGAACAATACGGATGAAACATGCAATTTCGCCAAACCACAAAGACGATTTTTGCAATTTACTTTAAAAAAGCGATGACTAAACCAACAAGGACAAGAAACAACATGATTCAGATACCAATTGGTCAAAGTCAATACACCATAATCAAATGGTTCCGGAGGCACCACTGCACCAACTCTATAAAGTTTTCAAGTTTGTCCTTCTAGTATTAAATAACACATTCAATTATACTTAACAAGCTATGCAAATAAATTTTAAATACTCTTCTCAAAAACACTAAAACATTACCAAAATAAAAATTACTACAATCTACATAAAAAAATTACATGACATTTTTATATTATTTACCGACTACTTTTAACATAATATAATTTGTTATTGTGTCAAGTTATAAGAACATAAAATTCTTGTCTTTATATAGTTATTGTCACAGAAAATGAATTAACAGAAACATTGTATGTTAAAAATTTTAATTACAGAGTATCCGTCGCAACGCGCGGGTACTCTGCTGGTATTGAATGAAACATGATCAAATATTTTGTTATATTGTGATCTTTTTGAACGAAGTTATATTGTGATTTAAGACATCATTTTACCTAGCGGACCAATTATATGTGCGATTTAAAGCATTATTAAACGATACTTCACCGATTTTACGTAAGCATCATTAATTAGTTATCAGAGACATTAGAAAAAATATATCTAGAGAACAAAAGAAAGTGAATTATTATTACACATAAAAACGGAGGATATGGTAAAGGTTTTCCCTTGTCATAGCCAGGGGCCTGCCCAGCCGAGCCCCCGAAATTTTTTTTGCAATGTAGGGGGTATATAGTTTTCGTGTAGAAAAATTTCGATATATTCGGTTTCGACCCCCCGAAATAACGTTAGGAAAAAAAAATTTAGATCCCGACCCCCCACTGAAAATTTTCTAGCTTCGCCACTGGTCATAGCTTTACATCATTGTTTCTCATTTTCTTTCTCTTTTCTAAATATAATTTATATGTGAGCTAGATGCCGTGGAACCCAATAACATTTAGGTCACTTCATCACCCTCACAATAAGACACTAATAACTAAAACACAATCCTAGCTTAACAAAAAAACCAATAACAGGTTATTAGTTTAAACATTTTTTTTTTCATTTTCTTTTATACAAACACATTTTAAACTAAAATTCAAATATGATATATTAAAATACGATATGAATTACAAATTAAATACGAATATGACAAATATATAAAAAATACGATACTGCAAATTTATAAAGAATATGATACGACAAATATATAAAGGGAATCGAAAACCCTTTAAAAAAACGAAACTAAAAAGTATGATACTAAAAATATTAAAAATACGATACAATACGACAAATATTAAAAACCACGATACGACAAATACTAATTTGAGTCAAAAATGTCTTTCTTGGATCTACTGTTTGATTTTTTCGAAGCCCGCCGCATCTTCCGGCCTCATCCTGTCGGTGTTACAATTAAGAAACTTCAATTCCTCAAATTTCTTTTGAGTTTTGATAGAATCATGTTTTCTAACATGTTCTTGTCGCAACTCTTCTTGGACCATATCCTTGAAAGCTTCTCTACTAGACGAAGATCCCGCCGAATGCGTAAAAGTCCGATTTTTTACTCTTAGAAGGCCATGGCTTGCCGGGAGGACGTTGATGCGTGGTTTTGCGACCTTACAACAGGTTTTACCTCTCGAGGGATCTCAAGAGGCTTGCAATCCCCACCAGGCAGTGTACCTGACCGATGTAGTATAGTGTAGTGGCAAGTACCGGGGGATTGATCGTTCTCTAGGGGAATAGTGTCGTTAGGATTGAAAAACTACTCTAATAGGTCTAAGGGTGAGGGAAGATTCTTTTTGTATTTTTATATTTTTATGAAAGCAAGTAAAATCTCGGGTTTGAAGGAGTGGGCGGAATTAGTTGCTAGTCAACTAACCCAAATAACTACAAATGCAAATAAAATAAAATGACTGAAAATAAAAAGGTTGTGGAACTTATATGGAGAGAAATGTGTTTACTTAGATTTCCTTACTCCCTAACTATCTTTTACCGGTTGATTAGTGTGTATTAATTGCGTGGATGACGGGTGTATTCCTTAATACCAATCGTGGGGTGGCGTACGTACTTCCCCAACTCTACAAGCTCCTACTTCACTCATATGTCGAGCCGGCTAAGAAGCTCCTAACATGGGATCACTAGAATTCGCTCATGCATTAAATACAACCATAATAACCTTAGTACGCATTGGTTCATGTTTCTTAAGACGTTCAAGCAAGTTACCGTATAGGAGGTTAGCCAGTTTTCTTAAGCCTAACATCGATAAACAATCATCCAATACAATTAATAACACACCAACAACCAATAATCAATAGTTAGGTTTCATTAGATCTAAGCAAACACAAGATAAATCTAGCCTAGCATGTTAAATAAAAGACAAGAACAAGATATAATCAAACAACACATAGACATATTGAATGATTAATTGATTACTTATCTTCAATTGAACATGGGAGATCCAAGGGTATAAAACCCTTAAAAATGGCAGAAAAATCGTCTTAGGGTTTCTCCTCAAAAAAGTTGCACACTAATGACTAAAAATTGCAAAAGTATATATAGAAAAACAGACTTGACGGCGTCACCCTTTGGGTCGTGACGCCGTCACCTCGCCGCGGTTAGGGTTTCTTGATGGCCTTCTTGACGCCGTCCCCTTTTAATCCTCCAAAATCCTCTCTGGCGCGTCAAGGGTTGACGCCGTCAAGGTTAAGGGTGACGCCGTCACTCTTTAATCCTGATGGCCATCTCTCTTTGTCTTAGCACGAGACGGCCTTGATCACCTTAAAGGGTGACGCCGTCAGACTTTCTTTGTAAAACTTTCTGGCGCGTCACGTGTATTTGTCATATCCACCTTTTTTGCCAAGCCGTGACGCCGTCAGGAGCAATCCTTGACGCCGTCACGTGTACTTTTCCAGCAGCTTTGGCATTTTGTCGAATTCTTCACTTTTATGCTCAAAAAACGTCCAAAATGCTTCCTTTTCCAGATTTCTTCTCCAAAGTACCTAAAATGACAAAAGGAACGATTTAGGGCAATATTTGATCAAATAAATACGATTTAGGGCTTAAATGACCCCCTAAAAGCGGTACACTTTTCGCTTCATCAAATACCCTTACACTTGAGATTTGCTTGTCCTCAAGCAAATGCGCTTTTATTCTAATCAAAATACAAGTTAGGGGTCATTTAACGCTAATATAAAAGTAATTACAACAAATAGTCGTTCCACTTTAATCATAATAAGCACGGAGATTGCAAACTAGCACCTCACAAGTAGTGTTTAGATACTCACATCTCTCAGGTGTCATAAAAGTATATCTCATAAATGAAAATGGATAATATCTCTCACTACCTGTCATAGCAAATAGATTACCATAGGCTTGGGAAAGGATCAAAAACCTCCTCCACTAGGCGTAAGCACCTAAGATAAACTATCAAAGAGGGCTTTTAAACGGGTTATAACGTTAGGTGTAGGTATATGATAAACACGGTTTTGTTGGATAAAGGATATTTTACTGGTGGCGAGTTAAAGATCTTGATTAATTACATGTACAATATGGCGTTGCTAAGCCAAGACTAGACTCGACTTAAGCTAATGAAAGAAATAACAAAAAGATAAAATAAACATAAAATGAAACGGGATGGTAGTCCGTATGTTTTTTTTTTTTTTTTTTTTTTTTTTTTTTTTTTTTTTTTTTTTTTTTTTTGCATACACTCTTGCCCTACCATCCAAAATAATACATCGAAAGGGCCTCAGTTCTCCCCTTACACTTGAACTTTTACATAACTTTACAATTAACTATTCTAATGACTCGAATTAAGATAATCGAAACACTTGGAGTACTTTTAAAATATTTAGCACATATGGGGGTAATAATGTTGTTCTTCCCCATTACTCCATTACACTAGTACTTTACCCATGAGTCCCAATCGTCCCAAAACAATATGTACAAGGATATGTCTCGACTTAGCAACCATGTAATCAATTAGATAATTAACTTGGGGTTTAAACAAATGTTGTCACAATAATGCACTAAAAATGAGTGCATACAAGGTAGGCTAAGGCGATTTGGGTGTACATTTAAGTGGGGTGTAAACAAATTCTTACTTTAAGTAAAATGCTTAAAATTAGAAACGAAAAGATAGGCTCTGAGGGGTGTACTAGGGGTATCGTGTACTAAAAATGAGTACAACGCAAAGGGTGTGGGAGAATTACTTGACCAATGTAGCCAATGTAATTATAACAAAAACACAGGTGTAAAACAATGGGTTAATCCTAATGCCTCTTATCATGTAGTAAATCTAACTACACTAATGTAGTCTCACTTGTGGCCTCGGAATGGTCCTAACGCAAGTTCTAGAATCTAAGTGCTACCGGTACACACATCATAGCATAAATGCTTTTCCTACCAATTCTAAGGGCGAACCTCACATATTTGGGGGTGGAAAATTTTTTAGTAGTACGGTTTTGTGCTAGTCATATAACTCCTATCCGTGAGACGCTCATTAAGACCAAAGTTTCACTCCTATATGTTGTAAAAAATTTTAAATTTGGCACTAAAATTGCCTTAACAGGTATTTCTCTCAGTTTTATTACACATCTACCATTAAACAAACGAAAAATCAAGCGTAATAGCATTCTCTAAGGTATCGTACTTTACCCCCCCTTACACTTAAGATGAACATTGTCCCCAATGTTCAAATAACAAGATGTAAAAGTAAATAAGGTAAAAGAATGAAATCAAATACTCCCCTGATTCGTTCTGTGGATAAAGGGGTAACATGGTTAGATCTTCTTCCAAGGTAATGTTGAAGCCTCAAGATTAAAGCAGCGCCAAAAGCTTGATTTCACATACATCTCCTTGTCCAAAATAACCTGTTAATCCTGAGAAAACAAACACGAAAACCTGCATAACATCGGCGGGATAAATCTGTATAAGGATATAATGCTTGTGGAATGATAATTTTGCAGATTCCTGGAGTTTATAAGTTAGAGATTTAATAAAGCATTTTATGATTCCGGAAGAAAAACAAAACTTTCAAAAAAAAAAAAAAAAAATTCCAGAAAACTGTTCCTGACGCCGTCAGAAGTGATCTGACAGATTTTTCATGTTAAGTTTCCGGAAAATTTCTGGAAAAACTCAATCCTTATTTCTTGGAAATCCTGCAAAATATCATTATGACTCGATACAAGCATTTGACTCAAACAATTACTAATATGTATGTTAATTTAATATTGTTATGATTCATGTTCATTTGTTCTAATAAACCGATTTGGATTCCCCTTACGCTTATCTTTTGCAAAATACCTTTATATGTAGTTAAGACGAAGTTAAAAACAAGATAAAGCATTTTCACAATTTAGTTTCGTACATGAATCAATAATAATAAAAATTAAACATACATACAGAAGCAAATAAAATCAAACAAACAAATAAATAAACACACAAAGCAAATAAAGCTTGGGTTGCCTCCCAAGAAGCGCTTGTTTTTGTTCGAGTCACGAGCCTGACTCTACCCTTATTTAACGGATAAAGGAGAGGTTTTTCCTACACTTAGGATTAAGTGCGGGTGATAGTAGCGATACACACCATCTTGGTGGAAGTATGCCGCGTGAGGAAAGAGTGGTGGATGAATTATATACTCAAAGGGGTGTGCTCCTTTCATCATAACCTTACCTAGTTCACTTTGGTCAATGGGTGAATTAAAGTTTTCTCCTAGAAAGGGATCATCTTCTATCAACTTCGAGAGATTCCTAGTTGGGAATCCATCTTGACCTAATAAACCCGGTTTAAACCCATAATGTTTCTTGTGATCAATCATGAATGGGTGATGTAAGTATGTAAGGTCATGGTTCACTCCTATATTAGCTTCCACTCCACATGGCCTAGAGTCTACTACTTTAATCTTAACATTACCCGGACTACATGGTTTGATGGGTGGATCGGGACCTTTTTTAATTCCTAACTTTTCATCCAAGGATGGAAAATTGGGTAAGGGTCTCGGTTGAGGCTCCGGTTCATCAAAACTAGGAACTTCCATAGAACTAAAAGAAAGGTTGTGACTACAAGTATTCAAACCTATTTCTTCTAGTTATGTTTGGTCCAAGGGCTCTACCTCTATTGGGGTTCCTATAGTCTCTTCTACTTCGTCTGGGTAAGTCACGGGTGGTGTGGGTGCCTCGAATGATGGTGGGTTTTGTGGAGTACTTGGTGGACTTGGATTTTCTACTTTATCCTCCATCTTATCTTGATTACCTATGTGCTTATTATGTGATTTGTTGAAGTCTATCCCCAACATGCACCTAGGTATCTCAAATCCTTTTCTATTCATCTCAAATTCTTGGTCCGATTCATAAGAATCATTCTCAATAACTTGATCACTATGTTCCATTTGCCTAAAGGATTCCTCATACTCATCATATGTCTTGGTGAAATCTAATCCAAGCATGCACCTAGGTAGTTCAACATTAACCATCTCACAATCTTGGTCGGGTTCATAAGAAACTATCCTAGGTGAAGGCTCATATGGTGCATAGGTTACACTTAATGAGGTATTTTGAGGGTTTGATGGGGCTCTTAAGGTGATTTCCTCAAAAGTTTTATGTACTTGGTCTCTTTTCTCAAGGTACTCACTCAAATCTATGTAAGATCCTGTTCTCATTACTTCATTCCACCATCTTGATTTATCCAAATTAGTAAAATTATATTTCTTCATGTAAAACTCTAGTCGCGGATTTGGTAGATTCACGTTCTCCATAATGGTGAACGGAAGAGTCAATGGAAATTACGAACAAACACACAAAGAAAAATAGATAGACTAAATAAATCCTAGAAAATTAAAATAAAAATCTCACTAGAAAGGAATCTAGTGAGTAGACCTAATAAAATAAAAATTCAACCTAAACAATAACTACTCCCCGGCAGCGGCGCCAAAAACTTGATGCGTGGTTTTGCTACCTTACAACAGGTTTTACCTCTCGAGGCATCTCAAGAGGCTTGCAATCCCCACCAGGCAGTGTACCTGACCGATGTAGTATAGTGTAGTGGCAAGTACCGGGGGATTGATCGTTCTCTAGGGGAATAGTGTCGTTAGGATTGAAAAACTACTCTAATAGGTCTAAGGGTGAGGGAAGATTCTTTTTGTATTTTTATATTTTTATGAAAGCAAGTAAAATCTCGGGTTTGAAGGAGTGGGCGAAATTAGTTGCTAGTCAACTAACCCAAATAACTACAAATGCAAATAAAATAAAATGACTGAAAATAAAAAGGTTGTGGAACTTATATGGAGAGAAATGTGTTTACTTAGATTTCCTTACTCCCTAACTATCTTTTACCGGTTGATTAGTGTGTATTAATTGCGTGGATGACGGGTGTATTCCTTAATACCAATCGTGGGGTGGCGTACGTACTTCCCCAACTCTACAAGCTCCTACTTCACTCCTATGTCGAGCCGGCTAAGAAGCTCCTAACATGGGATCACTAGAATTCGCTCATGCATTAAATACAACCATAATAACCTTAGTACGCATTGGTTCATGTTTCTTAAGACGTTCAAGCAAGTTACCGTATAGGAGGTTAGCCAGTTTTCTTAAACCTAACATCGATAAACAATCATCCAATACAATTAATAACACACCAACAACCAATAATCAATAGTTAGGTTTCATTAGATCTAAGCAAACATAAGATCAATCTAGCCTAGCATGTTAAATAAAAGACAAGAACAAGATATAATCAAACAACACATAGACATATTGAATGATTAATTGATTACTTATCTTCAATTGAACATGGGAGATCCAAGGGTATAAAACCCTTAAAAATGGCAGAAAAATCGTCTTAGGGTTTCTCCTCACAAAGTTGCACACTAATGACTAAAAATTGCAAAAGTATATATAGAAAAACAGACTTGACGGCGTCACCCTTTGGGTCGTGACGCCGTCACCTCGCCGCGGTTAGGGTTTCTTGATGGCCTTCTTGACGCCGTCCCCTTTTAATCCTCCAAAATCCTCTCTGGCGCGTCAAGGGTTGACGCCGTCAAGGTTAAGGGTGACGCCGTCACTCTTTAATCCTGATGGCCATCTCTCTTTGTCTTAGCACGAGACGGCCTTGATCACCTTAAAGGGTGACGCCGTCAGACTTTCTTTGTAAAACTTTCTGGCGCGTCACGTGTATTTGTTATATCCACCTCTTTTGCCAAGCCGTGACGCCGTCAGGAGCAATCCTTGACGCCGTCACGTGTACTTTTCCAGCAGCTTTGGCATTTTGTCGAATTCTTCACTTTTATGCTCAAAAAACGTCCAAAATGCTTCCTTTTCCAGATTTCTTCTCCAAAGTACCTAAAATGACAAAAGGAACGATTTAGGGCAATATTTGATCAAATAAATACGATTTAGGGCTTAAATGACCCCCTAAAAGCGGTACACTTTTCGCTTCATCAGACGTGGTATTGTATCATCTCGAAATAGCTTATTCGTTTCTTCAACATCATCGGTCGTACGAACGCGTCTTCCGGGTTGAACGGCTTTGGAACCACGCCATTTGTGGTGATCTTTCAAGACCTCCCATGCTTCATAGTGGACAAACGCAAACCCCCACACTTCTTTGAATATTTTGTAACAAGTTAGCCATGTCGAATCGTTTTCACAACTCATCCATTCACGTTCGTCGACGATCCCGATGAACTTATTGCAAACCTTTGTCAACGTTTTCCACTTCAGTGATCATAGCCTGGTTACGTTCGCAGGTTGTATTCACTTGTAACTTGTGCCCAAAACGATTTTGAATTTTGGTCAATGCCAAGTCTTGGGTCCTCGGATATTTGTATGTAAGTTTCGGCAAAAAGTTTTCATCATCTTGTGTCCAATAGGTATGTACGACGTCATTTTCATTGGTCTCAGCTTTCTTCCTTTTCCTTTTCTTTTTCATTTTCTGACGAGAGAAGACTCGGTGTGTGAAGCTTGTGATGGTGACTGTGGTATTGAGTTTGGTGGTGAGTCGTTTAAAGCTCGTGGTGGCATCATTTGTGTTGGTTGTGAAGAATTATCGAGATTCATTTGGTTGAAGTATTGCTGTTTTTATGGTAAAGCCAATTGGTTATATTGATCTTGGTTCATTTGTTGTGCAGAAGAGGGTTGTGGAAAGTATGGCATTGGGTTTTGCGGGTATTGTGAAAGTGATGGCATTGGGTTTTGTGGGTGCTGGGAATAAAAAGAACGGGCGGATGATGGGGTACCGAGTGATAGAGAACTAGAATTAGCGGACAAAGAAGATGAATAAAATATATTGTTAAATAGCCAGTTGTTGTTGTGTTTTAATATTTTTGAAAGATAAAATGGAAGTGTATGTGAAAGTGTAGTTAAATTATGATTTGGGTTGAATGTGTAAAAATTATTAGTTAAAAGTGGGTATTCATAAGTCAAAAGTGAGGTATATCTTTTAGCCGTTTATATCAGTTGCCCAACGTTCAGATTTTGCTCCTTTTTTTTTTTTTTTTTTTTTTTTTTATTATGAATAACGTTGCGTTGGTAGGTGGATGGGAAATGAACGACGGAAGACGAATGACATTGTTGTTGTGCAGAACGACGGTGCTATTCGTGCGTTTTTGGTGAACGACAAACCAAAAACACCTTGCACCGTGCTCTCTAACACGTTATCTCATCATCTCGAAAATTTTCTTCTTTTCTATCTATACTACTTTATAAAAGTTTTAGGACTTTCTAAATAAAGAAGTCTTAAAATTTTTAAGACCAAAAACATTTCCTTAATTGGAAATTAACAAACCATAGTCATATATTGAATTCAGTCAACTTGTAACCGTTAACATTCATACAGCCTATTGTAAAACCCCCAAAATATCGCAGCGGAAAGTAATATCATTAGGGTTTTACTTCATAGTACAACAGTAATAATCATAGAAAACGACTCTAAATGAGACGTTTTTAAAAGTTTATCATTCGATCAAAATAAAACATCAGAGTTACAAGAGGCCACAAATAGTTTTAGAGTGCATAACACATAAACATAAAAGTTTATAAAGGTTTATCGAATGATAATTTTATGCAAGCCATCAAAACATTCTCCGTGCGACTTCATGCTTGCCAAATGCCTTAAGGACCTGAGATAAAACATGCTAAAAAGTCAACACAAAGGTTGAGTGAAATTCATAGGTTTATAAATAAATAATGGACCACAAGATTTCAGAGTTAAAATAATAATTGCAACGAATACAATTATGGGTAAATAGTAAATATTGCTCTAAGCTCATGAACTCAAACGTTAACTGAATCATAGAAATGATAATAATAATGCCCTGAAAGGTAATTTGCCATTTTACCTAGATATTCAAATATAGTGCGTTCGGTTGTCTATCCAATCAACACAAACGGGATTCGTCAATCGCAATAGGCCTATTCACAATATTCGCGTTTACATAAAGTAATTAATGGTTCATGATGTTAGGGACTTGTCTGGTAGTAGCAGACTTAGGCAATAATACTTTCTGATAAGCATACAATTTAAAGCACTTGTTTCCAAATTGTAAAATAGCATGTATCTCCCCCAATGGGTTTATAAACAGTTTAAAGAGTTTAAGTGGGGCTATGAACTCACCGTAAGCAAAAGTGAATAGCAAGATGTAAATAAAGTGACGAGTAAACCGAGAAGTCCTACGAGCAATCCTAACAAAATAATATGTTGCATCTTAGGTTTTAAAATAATAGAGTATGAATGCAAGAAAGTTTTATATAATTATTATATCAATTATGCAATTGTACATAGAGTTTTTGAGGTTTATAAAGTGATATGGACTAAAATTTACAAGTAATGAAAGTGTTATGAGCCCTAATTTATAAGTTGTCCGAGGTTTGGGTTTTTATGTTATTTCTACAGTTCAAGTATCCTATTGTGTCGATATGTGGTCAATTGGTCTATAGATAAATTATCGGGTAAGTGTAAAATTTATTAAATGTTAACAAAAATTATAGTTTACATATTTTTAAGTTTGTAAAATAGTTCCATAAGTTTTATTATTACTTATAATGTTTATAAATGTTATAAAATATATTTGACTATTTTTAGGTAAATTTTGATAAGTTATAAAATTTTTTAGGTTAAATGCGGGTTTAGATAAATGTGGATATTCGTTACTAAAAGTCCCATTTCTCCTAAACCGTAAGGAGTTATACTTCAAATTTTATATTCCCGGAAAGGTTTTTAAGTGTTCTAATCAGTTTTGGAGGTCTTACTGCTTATAAAATTCCATAACCTAAGTGAAATTACCATTTTACCCTTATATATCATGTCTGATCCGGGTCAGCCACAGTCAGTCTCACCATTTTGGCGATAAGTTGAGTTCCGTAACTTCGTTTTACGCGAGGTTTTTGGCTACGTTCAAGTTAAAGTGTTATCTAATTTTCATAAAACTCGACTGAGTCTCAGAAATGATTAGATCTATGAGCTTTTTACATTTAAAATCTGGTGTGCGTTTTCCAACAAGTTTTACCGTTTATTTTCTAATTAAATCATCAGGTATCATCACGTGACCCTCCACCCGGCAAATCGAAACTAAGAGATAGATCTACAACCCTGTATTTTTACCTAAGTCTCAAAGTCTACTGATTAAATGCAGAAATTATGAGAACAGTCCCTGGTCTAAATGGTCTTTGAAAATCTAGTCCCAAATCATAGTTTTTGTTATTTTAAGCTATGTACAATGCATAAATTAATACAACAAGCATATGAAACATGAAAAATGCATAAAATGAAATGTACATCAGTAGTAAAATGGAAAACATAGTGTGGTTTCTTACACAAATGAAAGTGGAACACAAGAAAATCAAGATCAAAGCACTAGATCTAGTAACCAATGAACCTTCAATCTTTGCACAAGAAATACAATATGATCAAAAGATGATGATGGTGATCTTGGAGCTGTTTTATTTCGTTCATAGGGTGGAGAGAGAGGAGAGTTTGAGTGGTATTGAGATCTACTTTGTGTGGTTTGTGGTTTTGTGTTTTTAGTTGGATGGTTTTATGAACATGCAAGATTAAGTAAAGAGAGTTAGGACATGTGTCCTTGGTGTCTTCCAAAATTCGGCCACCTCTACATGAGGTGGTAGAATTTGACAACCTTTGGTCAATTTTGGCTTAAGGTGAGTGATTTAGTGTATAGTTTGATCCCGGTAATTGCAAACGTGATGTTTTTAAGACTCGAAACTTAAAACCGGGTAACATAAAAATACAAAACTTACAAAAATGTTAAAACTTGATAACAAAACCTATTTCGATATTTTAGGTGATCCTTGAGCTTGTTGGGTGATTACTTGATGTTTAAAAATTGAAACCGTGCAAAAAGCAAAATGTACAAAGTTTAATTAAAAATGCAAAAGTAAAAATGGAATATTTAATTTATGATTGTAAGAAACCAAAATGCACAAAAATATTTATACTGAGTATAGTTAGGTGTCGGTTTGAGTTAAATGTACGTTTAACGATGTACGCGGAATAACCTATCTAGTTACTCGCAAGAGTAAATTTGCTTAAAATAAAATATTAAGTAAAATTAAATAACTAAATAATGACCTCAAAATTCTGAATTGTTACAGTACCTAATCCTTAAAGATCCCATCCCAGGATTCAGTTCGAGTTAGATGTCGATGGTGTATTGGCGAAGAGATGTGGATATTTCTGACGCATATGGTCTTCTCTTTCCCAAGTGTATTCCGGTCCTCATCGAGAGTTCCAATGAACCTTGGCAATAGGGATACGGCTCTGCTTTAGCCGCTTGACTTCTCGGTCCATTATTTCTACAGGTTCTTCTATAAAGTGTAATTTGTCATCAATTCGAAGCTCATCCAACGGAATGACAAGATTCTCATCTGACAAACACTTCTTCATATTTGAAACGTGAAAAGGGTTGTGAATTCCTTGAAGTTCTTCTGGTAGTTCTAACTTGTATGCTACTGGGCCAACCCTAGCTAGGATTTTGAATGACCCGATTTAACGTGGACTTTGTTTCCCATGCTTCTCAAAAATGAATCACGCTCTTCCATGGCGAAACTTTGAGCATAACTCTGTCTGATATGATTGATATTGGCACACCATGCCTCGAGACTACTTCTTTATGAACAACACCGGAGCTCCCTACGGTGATGAGCTTCGTCGAATAAATCCTTTATCTAAAAGTTCTTGCAGTTGGTCGGATAATGCTCGCATGATACGTGAATAGTCATACCGATGATGACGTCAAAATTTCTAAGTTCAGTCGGTATTAAATCAATATCGAACGGGTGGACTACTAAGTTAAGGGTGCAGCCTCGTACAACATCATCAGTGCTAACTATTTTCCATCAGCTAATTCAGCATCATACTTAGTGTTTAAAATGGTTGGTGTGATGTAATCCGATCTTCAGTTTGAGGTAAAGAATAAGGTTGATATTAACATGGTATGGTTGTGGTAAGAGTCTAAGTAGTTTATGTGTTTACTAATATGTATGCCTGTGACATGAACTTGTTGATACGCACACCAAAATTTGCTTTTTAGGGATATAAGTGAAAGATTGTTTTTAACAATATTTATAGATAACTGCTCCTAGCATAACATGATCTTTCCTGAATTAGACATAGGTGATCAGGCTATGTATAATTGAGGCTTAATGATGCAATGCTCGGCTTAATCAATTAGTTTTTATGGTCTTTAAAGTTAATTAGCATTAATCATACTGTTTATAAAATAGTATTCCAAATAGTTGATATTGTAGTAAAACAGTTCATAAGATTATGTCAAAGTAGTTTATAGGAGAATGGTAAAATGATTTTATAAGATGATAATAGAACAGTTTATGAGGTAGTAGCAATTCAGCATGTTAATTTATAAAATAGTAGTAAAGTAGTTTGTAAGAGAGTAATAAAATGGTTTATGGGATGGTGACAAACAATGTATAAGATAGTAGCGAAATGGTTTATATAGGGGGGTTAGTAAAATAATTTTACAATGAAATGTCAAAATGATTTGTAAGGTGGTAACAAAAATAATTTATACGGAACTTAGTAAAATAGTTTATGCTATAGTAGTAAATCAGGTTAGTAGTTTATAAGGTAATAGTAAAGTAATTCATATGAGGGTAATAAATTGGTTTATTATATGGTGACAAAATAGTTTAAAAGTTAATAACAACACTGTTTACAAAATGGCAGCGAAATAGAAAGTGTAACGAACGAAAATTATCACAACATGTTGATAATAAAATTGTAGATAGTCATAAGTTAAGTAAATCCCACAACTCGGGATAAACATACACAAAATACAACGAAGTTCATGAAGAAGTACTAGTGCTATTCCCTTATGGGATACAACTTAAGAGGGTCTAGGCTTAGGTCTTATCATGCAAGGTAGGAGAATTCATTCTCTAAACATCATCATTTCGTAACGTCTTTATTAGCTTTGGCGGACTTTTCCTTCTTTATTCCGATTCTTCAGTGCTGGACATCTATTTATGTAGTGCCCTACTACCTCACACTCAAAACAGGTTATTACTGGCTGTAAGTTGCTTCCAGTAGCGGGGGTTTTACCTCTACACTTTTTGGTTTGATGGCCCACTTTCTGAAAATTTTGGCACTTAACAGTGCACGGGCCTGTGTGATGCAGCTTGCATCGATTACACAGTGGTTTGTTCCCAGCATAACTCCTTTGGTCACCTGGTCTAACAGTACAAGTCCCAACCACTTCTTGTCTCTTGTTTTGTTGTTGTCCAGAATCTCCTCCATTATTACTTTCCCATTTCCTCTTGTTGTTGTTGCGGTTTTGGTATTCGTTGTTGATACCTCGAGCAATCCTAGTTTGCACAACTTGGCACATTTCATTATGTGTCATACGGATGGCTTCATGCATAGAAGCAGGATTGGATAATGCGACTTTCCTTTGAATTTCTGAGGAGAGCCCCTGGATATACCTTTCGAGCTTCTTGTGCTCGGGTTCTGTCATAGCAGGGTATAGCAGTGCCAGCTCGTAAAAGCGAGTGGTGTACCCAATGACATCATCTACTTTCATAGTCAAATCCTAAATTTCTTGTTCCATTGTCCGCAATTCGTTCCTCGAACAGTATTCTGCAATCATCATCTTTCTCAGTTCATCCCAAGGGGTTGAGTAGGCCGTATCGACTCCTACCGACTGAACATAGGCATTCCACCATGTCAGGGCACGTCCCTGAAATGTACAAGTAGCAAACTTGACTCTGTTTTCCTCGGGGCAGTTTCCATATCAAAGTATTGATTCCACATCTTCAAACCATCTGCACATTCCCACCGCGCCTTCATTTCCAATGAAGGTGTGAGGAAAGTCCTTGTAAGAGCAATCACAAGTTGTGGGCTCCATTCTGACTGTATTTCCACTGAATTCGTAGGCAGCAATCGTCTCTGCAACTCGTTGGGCCATGAGTTGTTCTATATCAGCTTCGTTTCTCTTCTTTGGCGGCATGGTTCTATCAATCATTACAAGTGTACAACACAATGAGTATTTGATCAATGTAAAAGAATTACACACAAAAAAATATAAACAACCATAACAGCATAGAATAACATTCCAATAGCAAAAGTCATAATAATACAAGTAGATTAAAAACTTTTTGCATCGTTTCACAAAATGTGAAGTACAAGTACAAAGGATAGCATTGTTTCACAAAATGTGAATACCAATTGTCAAGGTTCGCTGGGATTCCCGAAGAGGCCCTGAATTCACGTGGGAACGTGAAGATGAATTTAAGGCCAAATATCCCCATCTTTTTGTATCTTCACCTGATAACACGAATTGAATGTCGGGACGACATTTAAATAAGGTTGGGAGACTGTAACAAATGGTAATTTTCCCATTTAATAAAAATTATTACTTTATCAGAAAATGCGTACTATTTATTTTCTGACATCTGTTAATGAGAGGTTATCTCATTTAATTACGTTATCACACTACGATAACTTAAACACATTGATACGTAATTACAATGCATTGGAACGAGCTCACACACGGACCACAAAAATCAATATTTCTAATAAACAACCAAACGGACCATATCAATATTTCTGGCCCAACTTGCGAGCCTGTTACTATTCAAAAGTCCAGCCCAAATTTCTTTTTCTTTTATTCTCACTCGACTGAACACACTAAGCTTTACCTCGATTTCTTGCAAATTCGACACATAACATATACAAGTTTTTACATGGATCGAATATTCATACATCATAGAATCAGGTTCGACCAAGCTCACATCCCATTTTGAACATCTGATCAAAAAACAAGGCTCAAAGTAAGTCTCACTCGACCACATTTACAAGTTAGCATATTTTATGAAAGTCGACCTTAACTTAATTTTACCTAGCTCATTTAACTTCCCTTGATTGAATACAAGTTCACAACCTCATTTAACTCACTCCTAAATGTTTTGGTCATGTTACAATGTATTTTGGACCCTTTGCATATGTCGTACGATACATATATATGCACAACACATACATAACCGAACCTAGCTAGCAACCCCCCTCCTAGTACCTATATACTCGTTTAATATTCCATCTTATCCGCTAAAAATATTCTCTAAATCCTGCAAGGAATCAAATTGCACAACTTGTGCATTTTTATAATATATACTATACATATTCATGCATATATATACAGTCGTACGATACACATACATGCCTCATTCACACTTAAACTCTTTCAAACATATTTCTCCCTAGTTTTTACTCACTGCCGAGAGTTCTCAAGGAACTAGGACCAATTCTCCCCCTTGTCGAACCAATTCCAAGTCGCAAACACTTGTTCTCGGATCATTGGTGATCGTTTATACGAACTACACTCATAATTCTCGTGTTCTAGTCCATACTCACGTATAACATACCACCTTATAGGTGTTGTAAGTCATTTAAACTCTTTTCATACTCGTCTCATTGATTTTTATCATCTCATGCATTGTACTATATTTCTTTCGAACGTATATCCATTGTTATACATTTATACGCTTTCTTTTTATTTATTTTACGTTTATACGCAATGACCTCCTTCATGGATGGCTAGTAACTTGTGTTTTACATTTATTCGACACTTACATAAATGTTTTATTTCTTATTGAACTCATTTTATTCCTATAGTGAATCGTATATTTCATATACCTTATATGTGTCATTTTTACAATTTGAGCATATTGAATTATCGACTAAGAAATGGCTTAATATAATCAAATTTATACATGTAACATGTCACTTTTATTACTTGACCTAATACTCCACAAGACCCTCGAATCAGCTGTATAAATAAGCCATTGTCATAAGATTGTAAAAGCCCTTTTCGAGCCCCAAACCTGTCGCTATATCGCACGGTTACAAACCTTTTATTATTAACGAATGTGCTTTAAACCCAATAATTAGCCCAATAAGCAATAACGAATAAGTAGTTGTATAAGCTGTTTGAACATGTTTTTGAGACACTAAAATAAGCCCAATTATAAGCCCAATTTGTTTCAGAACCCATCGAATCTAAATTCCTTAATGGGCTTTGGCTTAATTCGTTAAAAGCCCATAAAGCGGAAAATAAGCTGTTTTAAAAAATAAGCAGTTCGTATTGACTTAAATAAGCTTTATGAAGTTTTTAAAACTCTCGGAAATCATTTCCTACCTTTTTTGTAAATTTTGGACTTGTTTTGCAAAGAATATTACTATTTGGGTTAAAAGTGTAAAGTTTACCTAATTATGTCCTAAAACTGTTAATTCATAACTTAAGGATGGAAATTGTTAAAACAGTAAACATAAGGCTAAAAATGTAACATTTAACCTTTTTGGACTAAATATGTAACAAGATACTAACGGAGGACTAACAGTGCAAAACTTACACCGTTAGGGTAGAAAGTGTAAATTCTATGAAAATGCAAGGACTGAACAGTAACATTTATATATATTCATTTCTATTTCATGTTTTAATAATTTTCATTTAAATATGTGCATTTTGTCATTTGTTTCAATATATTACCGTCGTTACGTTTATATTTATATAACGAACTTTTAACGATTTGCTTAACGTATTATTCAACGACATTCGAGGAAATGATAATTCATGGATTTAATGACATAAAAACAGGATAATATTAGGTATAATATTATTTTTGAACTTTAAGCATTTTAAGCATATCAAACACACACATCACAAACCAATTCGTTATCCGTTGCTCATTTTCACACTCATTATTCATGTTGAGCCAAAACTCTCAAAATCTCAGACTTCACTATTATATAGGTCGTGCGTTGAAGCCGTTCCAATAACTTACTTGATTTCATATTTCACCTTGCCAGTTATACTCAAGGCGAGTCATAGCCCCACTATTACTTTAATACTCATTTTAAACTACTTGGGGGTGAGAAACATGCTTACTTTTATCGACTACTTAAACAATGCTTTTGTTTGACAAAACTATTACCTGCTGGCCTAAGTATCGTATTCCAGATTATGCCCATGCTCATGTACCGTTAATTCCTGCTGGGAAGCACGAGTGATATAAATAGATCTATTGAGGGTGACACCTCCATCCGTGTTAGAGAAATCAACAGTCCCGATCGGACAAACGGATGTATACCATGTCGAATTACAAGTGACTAGTGATAGAACACTTGCCGGGCTTTATTTTTACATGCACACTGTCGTAGCTTCGGTAGCATGAAACTTAGCGCAGAGTAATAGCTTTTCGTAACATTTCGCACTTTGAAATGTTAACTCTTGAACTTACTAGTCCAACTTTACCGATTTATGTAAACCTATGAACTCACCAACTTTTAGCTGACTTTTAGCATGTTTTTTCAAGTGTTTAATTGTTGCTATATGATGATGCAAGGCAGTGCGTGGCAGACGAATAGGCACACTTTTGGAGTGTACACATAACACTCATGACCAGAGTTTTTGTACTATGGGATAACTTAAAACTATTATGGGCCTTGTTTTCCGCATTTCAATTATGTAAAACTTATATTTTAATTAATGAAGCTTTTAAAACGGATTTGATAAATTCGTTCTCTATTACTTATGTTGTGATCCAAATAAGTAACACCCCAGATATTATATCCGCTGCGATCTGATTTGCGGGTGTTATAGATTGGCATCAGAGCTAAGGTTATAGAGAACTAGGTACACATAAAACCTAGACTATAACCGCTTTTTACAAAAACTCAACCTATGACCGCCATGTGCCAGCCTGCCTTACTTGCCACTTTACTTGCTACTCTACTTATTTGTTTCAGCAAGTTTAGCACATACTACGTGCTACTTTGATAACACATACTTCCTGTTAATGCCTTTGATGACGCATACTTAGTGTTAATGCCTAGCATATACTACGTGCTACTTTGAGGACACATACTTTCGTGCTAACTGTATACATATACATATGTACTTATATTATGGCTAATACTTTCTAGCCTTACACTAATGATTATAGGTATCTTCTATATACTTATACACGTATACCATCTTTGTCACAGACCATGTCTTCCAAATCATTTGATACCACTGAAACTATTCTCTGTACTGCTCGTACATCACCTACCCTTCAGATCACTCCAGATGCTGAAGATCCCTATGTACAAGTGTCACAATGGCAACCTAATACGAAACTTACTCTAAATACCCGAATACCGTCACATCGGAGACTTAGGAGAGCTACTGAGTCTTATTCAGATGAAGGATTTAATGGTTGTCCGGCTACATTCGAGATTGGGCAGAGTTCGAGGGGAACGCACCAAGAGACAATCTGGAATGATGTTGAGCCAAACTCTCCACTATCTGACGTTCCAGACTCCCCAATGCCAGACATCCCAGATGACGTATCATCACTTAATCCCCCTGACTATGTCATAAGTACTCGTGATTCGATATGGACCCTTCTTCATCAACAAGCCAGCACACTAGACGTCTACACTGATCAGCTGGAAAGGTTACAACCAACACGTTTCAAGTGGTATGATCGAAACATTGACACTTTGTTTAGGAGAGCCAATTTTGAGAGGAGAGAATTGTTTGACGTAGGGATGAAAGTTGATGAGATGCAGGATACTTATGACCGGATCTAAACACACTCCTTGTATTGAAGATACTTTGAGTATACGCTAAGTAGCACGCGGAATTTACTACAAAGCACTTAAAAGATTATGTGTATGGTGATGTATGTGATTGTATGAATGTAACAGTGAAAGTATGAACACAATGTTTAACCAGACAAATAGCTTCAATATTAATAATACGAGTGATCTACAATATCACCAGGGTTTAACAACCTTGAAGCTTTCGTATGACTTAGAGATATATCAAAACCCTAACCAAGGATCTCTTTTTATAACATAAAAGAGTCCTTTACAAGTAAACTAACATCCGTATAATTCTAACTTAATAAGATATACACAAATCTATTCTATATATATCTTCACACGTCTTTCATCTTCTGTCTTCATCTCATAATCAGTACTAACCATCTATACTAGCAGTACTAACTGACTTAGTACTGTTAGTGTTAATCTTCAGCAGTTGTAACTTTGACCTGGCAGTACTAACTGTTGGTTTAATTCCCAACAATCCTCCCCTAAACTTATGATTTCTGTGCAAATCATTAAGTTTTTCGAATTAAACTCCAATATAGATGATGGGGGGAATTCTTTCAAACACTTATCTTCAAACTTGAATCACTTCAGAATTTTCTTCACTTTTAAACTTTGAAGAAACTTTGATGCCAGTTATGGTTTCTTTGATATTGAAACTTCTCTTGATCTGCTCTGTTATCCTCCCCTGAATTTCATACTCCTCTTGAATCAACTGACAAACTTGAATTCCTCCCCTGTTTGGAAGAATTGTCACCATCACTTGAACTTGAACTTATGATGCTTGAGCTCAGACTCCAATATGACAATTTTTACAAGTTTCCATCAATTCTGTTTAGTTTCAGACCTGCTCTCATCACTTCCAGATGTGTTACCTTCTGAGAGAGGTGAATCATAGAGCATAAACACATTTCAAAGGTAGTTTGAACTATCAGTACAAACTGTTTATCAAAAATTTTCAAAGAGCAATATAAAAGATTTTTCAAAGAGCAGTATAAACTTTATTTGAATTTGAAAACATTACTGCCCATTCATAGTTTTTAGCAAACTACCAGCTATCAACGGATTTGATGTGTCTTTACCAATTTCCGTTTGCTTTGGACTAGCCAACTCTTCACTGTGAGATATGGTGAGTTGATAACCATATAGTTTTTGTTAAACTATCAACCATAAACGGATTTGAAAAGTCTTTACCAGAAACCGTTGCTCTGGACTAGTTGGTTCTTGATGTGGGTTAGACATGGTGAACCAATTACCATTTGTTGTGTGCAAAGATCACACACTTTAAACACCATATTCTCCAAAGCATAACACATAATTCACATACTTCAAGCCATTTGCTTATTCAACCTGCAAATGTTAGTCCAAAACCAAAGAAAACACAATACAAAGTATTTCCTTTTTGACAGTTATCAAAATTGACTAACATATTTATATAAGTAGTACCAAAATTGAACAAACAGTACAAACTATGCATAACAGTTTTCATCAGACACAACTAGCACAACTAGCAGTACAAAATCCTTTTTATCACAAAGCACTTAGACATTGAATTTTCAAGGATTAAGCATTCCAATACCTGTTACCAAGTACTGAAACCTTGTCACATCAAAACCTTTTGTTAATAAGTCAGCAGAGTTGTCATCAGTATGGATTTTGACAACTTGAAGTAACTTCTTTTCATTACAATCTCTTATAAAGTGATGTCTAATTTCAATGTGTTTAGTTTTTGAATGTTGAACTGGATTTTTAATGATACACATTGTACTGCTATTGTCTATGAAAATAATTGTGTTCAAGAAATTATACCCATAATCAAGTAACTGATTCTGAATCCAAAGAACTTGAGCACAACAACTAGCAGCAGCCACATATTCAGCTTCTGTTGTAGAAGTGGCCACCATAGTTTGCTTTTTGCACTGCCATGAGATAAGTCTGCATCCCAGAAACTGACAACCACCAGTTGTAGACTTTCTATCCATACTAGCACCAGCATAATCACTGTCTGAATATGCTACCAAATCAAATGAAGAGTCTTTAGGATACCATAGACCTAAGTTTGGTTGTCCTTTGAGATACCTAAATATCCTCTTCACTGCAGTCAAATATGACACCTTGGGATTCACTTAAAATCTTGCACAAGCACATACTGCAAACATAATATCAGGCCTGGATGATGTAAGATACATCAAAGACCCAATCATAGATCTGTATGTGTGCACATCCACAGCTTCACCACTTTGATCTTTCAAAAGCAAATGTGTCTCCTTATCAATAGGTGTACTAGCAGCTTTAACATCTGTAAATTGGAACTTCCTCAATATTTCAGCTACATATTTATCTTGAGAGATAAATATTTCATCTGGTTTCTGCTATACTTGTAGTCCCAAAAAGAAAGTAAGCTCACCCATAGAGCTCATCTGAAACTGATCCTTCATCAACTTTTCAAACTCTTTGCACATTTCTTTCTTGGTAGAACCAAAGATGATATCATCCAAATAGACTTGAACCAATAGTATATCACCCTTGTTCTTCTTTATAAAAAGAGTCTGATCAATCTTTCCCCTATGGAACCCATTTTTCAATAGATAAGTAGCCAGAGTTCCATACCAAGCTCTTGGTGCTTGATGTAAGCCATAGAGAGCTTTCACTACCTTATATACTTTGTCAGGATGATCTGGGTCAATAAAACCTGGAGGTTGAGAAACATAGACCTCCTCATCAATTGTACCATATTGAAAGGCACTCTTCACATCCATATGGTAGACCATGAATCCCATAAATGAAGAATAAGCTAGAAAAAGCCTTATTGCTTCAATCCTGGAAACAGGAGCAAAAACTTCCTCATAATCAATTCCCTCTTCCTGAGTATAGCCTTGAGCTACAAGTCTTGCTTTGTTCTTTATCACTATACCTCTTTTATCCTTCTTGTTCCTAAACACCCACTTAGTACCAGTCACTCTCATGCCTTTTGGAAAATCAACAAGAACCCAAACTTTCTGAATCTTGAATTGAAGGAGTTCTTCTTGCATTGCTTCAACCCAACTTGAGTCCTCCAATGCCTTGAGCACATTCTTTGGTTCAATCTGTGATAGGAAGCACACAAATAAACATTCATTCTCATATTCATGGTGTTTTTCTTCATACACAACACTTAGAAAACCATGATGATCTGGATCTTGTGTTTGTCTTCTAGTCTTCACACCAGATTGTACATCTCCAATCACATTAGTAAGTGGATGATTCTTGTGAACTGTAGTATAGGGAGTAGAAGGAACTTCATAATTCATTGGCATGTTGTGCAGACCAGCTCCAAATAAATCAAAAGAATCCATTTGTGGAGCAATAATAGAACTTGAACCAGCAGTAGGATTATTTTGCTCAGCAGTAGAATCTTCTGGCTCAGCAGTACTAACTCCATTTGGCTTAGCAGTACTAACTCCATTTGTACTGCTTTCAGGAACTTCTGTTTCTTTACCATCTTTTCCATTGTTGGAACAAGCATTCTTCTCTTTATCAGCATCACATGATGATGGAACATCATCATTCTTTGAAGAAGAATCATACAATGGATTATCTTCCAAAATAGGCATCAAGATATGATCTTCATCAGAATCTTCTGAACCTGCATTATCATTAGTATTTGTACCTGTAACAGGCACATAATTCAAAGAATCTGAAAGCATATCAAGATCAAACAACCAATCTGGACCACCACCTGCAACATTTGGTATATTCTCTTGAAACTCAATGTGCAGATTTTCCTCTACATGTCTAGTGCTCTTATTATACACCCTAAAAGCCTTACTATGCAAAGAATAACCAACAAAGAAACCCTCATCAGATTTCCCATCAATTTTTCCTAATTGATCTTTGGTATTAAGAATAGTGACATGGCAACCAAAAGGTCTCATAAAACTTAAGGGTTGGGTTCTACCTCTGAAAAGTTCATAAGCAGTCTTATTATGAAGTTGCACTACTAAAACCCTATTCTGAACATAACAAGCAGTACTAACTGCTTCAGCCCAAAATGAAATAGGTAACTTAGAGTCAGCCAACATTGTTCTAGCAGCCTCTATTAAAGTCCTATTCTTTCTTTCAGCTACTCCATTTTGCTATGGGGTTCTAGCTACACTAAATTCCCTTTTAATACCCTTTTCTTTGCAAAACTCATCCATAACCTTGTTCTTAAACTCTGTCCCATTATCACATCTGATTATTTTTACCTTCTTATCAGCTAGGTTTTCTACCTCAATTATGAATGACTTAAGGATCTCACTAGTTTCATCCTTAGTCCTCAAAAAGAAAACCCATGTAAACCTGGAATAATCATCAGTAATAACCAAATAATATCTGATTGTACAATAAATTGCACGACCAGGCCTTCGATGATGATCAAAGGATTTATGGGGTGTTGAGGTTGCGGCCAAGCTTGTCTTTAATCTGAAAAAAGAAATACTAAAACACTACGTTAAGTGATTGCGCAGGGGATGGACCCTGCGAACCACCTCCGGCGTGCGAGTAAGTATGTGTAATGGTAAGTTTGTAGTAAGTTGAGAGAGTTAAGTTGGAGTTCAGTTAACATTACCATGATTCTGGCCCGTCTAAGCTATTTATAGGGGATAAATAGGCCTTAGAGGGCGGTTGCACTTTGTTCGGAGATCATGGGGGCGTCCCATGATTTGTGGTAACCGCTAGGGCTTTGTAGCCCACGATCTCTGTTTTGGCGGGAAAGCCTAAAGGAAGAGGAGACGTGGGTATGACCAGGTCAAGGTAGCTCTCCGTTGTAGTTCCTTCGTAGGAGATACCTCGAAGGGCTTAAGGCTTCGATTGGCGGATTCCCACATGGTAACCACTTCATAGATGAATGGTTTTACGCCAATGAAATGTGTTAGGAGATTAACCTGGGCCTCCGAAAAGAGGGCTTCGCATAGGCTCGAAGGGGAGTCCTTCGACCCGTTCGGAGGGTACATCATCAATATCTTTTATGATTCAAGCTATTAACAGAAGTCCGCTTTATGCAAGGATAAATAAACACGTGTATGGTCAGGATCAAAAAGATCATTGGTATTTAAACCCTTAGGACGGTAAACCCTAGCTTATTTTCACCTTCCATCCAAAATACACATACACCGTACTGTGCTCTTGTGCTTCCGTTGAAACGAAAGGTAAAAATTCTGTCCTTCCTCTTTGATTTTTTACTCTTTAATAGCGACATGAGCATGGCTGCTAAAAGAATAATTAGGCAACAAACATGTACTTTGTCGAAAGAAGCATTATCCGACTTCCTTTGTGATTACCCCATACCAACAGAGTTCAAAATCATGCTTCCGAGCAAGAAGCAAAATATTTTTGATGCTCCCTCTGGATATGTAGGTTTATATGTGCATGCATTCACTCAATCAAACTTTAGGATACCCATACATCCTTTAATTTTGGAGTTTCTGCAATATTACAAAGTTCATATCTCTAGGTTTAATCCATTTGGTCTAGCCAAGTTAACCACCTATATCGTAATGTGCAAAGCATACGGTTTTGAGCATACACTGACTGTGCTTAGAGGCTTTGTCAACTTATATCCTGGTGGGGATTGGATAACCATTGCTAAGAGAAGAGAGCATGATGTGCCACACCTATTGATTAAACCCTTCTCGAACATTCAAAATTGGAAAGGTCAATTTTTTTATGTTGAGAGCACAATCATACCTTCTGAGTATCCAGCTTTGTTAGATGAAGCGTACATGTTTGATGAGAAAAGATTCAATGACCCCTTACCTTATGAGATAAGAAGCGATCCTATGTACCAACGTCTTGCACGCCATCTAGTGGACGTACAAACATTTCCTGAGCCCATCTTGTTTATGGCTGGCATTATGGACCATTGGGAAGGGTCTCCATCAAATCCTGAAATTATTTGTGAAGGAAAAAGTATGTACATTTCCTATTTACATAAAATAAATAACTTACCTGCTGATATTCATCTCTTTTTCTTTTGTTGGTGCAGAAATGGCTTTCAGGAACTTTGTGGTATCTGGAGGTGCTAAAGAAGTGAGCTTTATGCCAAAAGATCCCAAAGATGTTAGTTATGGAGTCGGTTCCCCATCTGTGTCCGTGAACAACAATGATGTTGATGCTTCCCCCGTTAAGCCTCTGGCTGTGCTTCCTCCTGTCAATCCTGTGAATACTGAGGAAGCCCCCCAGTTCGTAGAGAATATTGCTGTCTCTGATGATCCTCCCTCCGAGAGTGACCTGCTGAAGATCGTAGGGTCCTCCGCCATTGCTGATAGGGTGCGGACCAGAAAAGGAACAAGTGCAAAGGTGAAGTCAACAATTTCTAAATCACCGTCCAAATTTTTAGACAATTTTGACGAATACTAGTTCAACTTTCGATTTAAATTTAAGAAGAAGCAAGTTTCTCACATTTATTCATGAACAAACATAAACATTTTTTTTTTCATTTTTCATTTTTCATCACTTTTTCACTTTTTTTTTTTTTTTTTTTTTTTTTTTTTTAACTAACTTTTTACTTGTGTACCCTAAACGATGGAGCTTCACGGTTTAGTTCCAAGACCTTACACCTTTCGGAATAAAGGATCCAAGGGCCGTTGCAACGGAGAGTTCCAAGACTCTAGACATTCCTGAAATGAGGATCCAAGGTGGTTAGACCAAGACCTTACACATTCCTGAACTAGAGGTCCAAGGGCCGGTGCAAGAGGGTAGCCAAGACCTAAACGCCTTCCGGAAATAAGGATCCAAGGTCCGATCTCGAATCCGTAGCTTAGAGCACTTATTTATTCATACTTAAAACTTTAACTTTTGCAACTTTCAAGCAACTACTCACTTTCATTTTGCATTCTTATTACGTTTGTAAGAAAGCATGCTTGTTCCAAAATTTAAATAAAACTTTGAACTAGTATTCTAAATCAAGATTGTATAAAAATTTATTTGCTTAACAAAAACGGTTTTTGCGTTCAAAAGTTTGAAAATAGCACTAATTTAGTCAGATTAGGATCTTCTGGGAGGAAAAGCCATAGATTACTTATATAAGCTCTAAAGAGAACCAACTACTCCACGCTTAGCATTTTCATTTGCACAATTCGTAAAAACTTAGCCTAAACGTTAAGGGTAGCAGCTAGATCAACACTCTAGCAGAGTCGGGATTCCCCTTGTTCTAGCCTAATCAAGTCTAAACTTCCACTAATACCGAAGCATTAATGTATAGCAAATTATTTTTATTGTGCCAAGCACTTCTTTTTAGACGAAAAATACGATAAAAATTTTAAAATTTTTGGTCAAAACGGGGGTGCTAGGGGACTAGAAGTTACAATATGTGAAATTTTTTAAAATTTGGTCAAATGAGAATTCCCCCCCACACTTAGAATTGAATATTGCCCTCAATATTCAAAGTACCGGCCTAAGCCGACACTATAGAACGTAAAAGGGTAAGACTACTACCTAAGTGTGGAAACGAAATCTTTTTCACAAAAAGGATTAATAAGATATCCCTGGATAATCATAAACACAAAGATAGGATATTGGGCGGCTGGATTGAAAACAGGCGCGTCAATCATCACGATCTACGAGAATCCTGAAAACAAAGGCAAACACACAACAAAGCAACAAGTAGAGGAATTTCCCCCACACTTAGTGTTAGAAATAAGAAAGAAGATAGAAGATAAGCATGGGTTGCCACCCACGAAGCGCTTGTTTTTGATCGAGTCATATAGCTTAGACTCGCCCCGAATTCATTTGTTCTTGGGGGAGCATGTGGAAGAGAGAATCTCCATCGGACTTTCATTCAAAATGTTTGGATAAACATTGAAGTTCTTGAAAGTTCCACTTCGATGAGATACCCACGGCTTAAAAGAATGAGAGATGCCGGGGTCAAAGATGGTGTCTTCACTCTCGAGAGAGTGAATGGAAGGACAATCTACCTTATAGGAGAAGAAAGGTAGAAAAACTCGAACGACATATGCGAAGTCAATATAAGGGCGATCCCCAAAAGGCAATGTCACATATGTCGGAGCAAGAATATCTTTTTGATTCTCGGGATTAACAATTGAGGTCGTATTATCAAAAACAATAGAGTCTTTGACCTCATCGATCTCTAACACTTCAACAAAAAGAGGATTAACGTTGCTAGAAAAGCAATCGTCATCAAATTCAAAAAGAGTGTTAGAGAAAATCCCGGAAGTAACCTCAGAGATGTCAAGAGATTCTCCAAAAATTGGAGAATCACATTCTCTATCAAATATCTCCTCAGACTCACTTGGGGTTGGGACAAGGTTCTCAGCACTAGACTTTATGAATTCGTCCGATTCCTTTTCAGGAATAGTGCTAAGATACTCATCCCCCATAATGAGAGAGTCCTCGGGTGTAGACTGAGAGGGTTGAGAAATGGTATCATTTGAAGGAATAACACTCTCCTCTTCGTCTTCTTCATTCTCATCATCGTCATCAAGAAGGGCAGCCCTGAGAAATATGGAATACATTTTTGCTCCTCGTTCTCTGGCTAGTAATTCTGCCATAGATTCTTCATGAGGATTTTCTTGGGTATGTATTTTACCCAAATCCCTAACTTCTTGTAGTAAATCAAGAATATGAAGAACGTCTTCTGAAAGTTCTTGAGACGGTGGCTGAGGTGGTGGCTGAATCATTTGGTACTGTGGAGGTTGGTCATGATAAGAATAGTCATAATTGTCACAAGGGACATGCTCATAGACAAGCGGGTTCCTCGTTTGACAATCAGAGCTATAGTGAGGACCTCCACAGTACTCACAACAATATGATTGTTGTGACTGATTCGGTGAATTATATGGATAATGGTCATACCCGAAGTTTTGATAACATGGAACCTGCTCATAGACAAACGTGTTCCCTGTTTGACAATCAAAACCCGGGTGAGGACTACCTCCACAATATTCACAAGAATATGTCTCCATCTGGTGTTGTGGGGGCTGGTTGAAAAAGTCGGTTGTTTCATGGTAAGAATAAGGATTTTGGTCATAGACAAACCCGTTTCCTGATTCCACCATGCTACAACCGGGACAATTCCCACCATTATGAGGACCTCCACAACACTCACAAAGATCATTTGGCATATTTTGGAATGATGTATCATTGAAGTTTTGATAACATGGTTCTTGCCAAAATGAATCTTGAGGAGGGTTGAAATCGTTTTGAAAATCTGGATTTGTATTTTCGATTTCAGAATTGCAACACACGCAAAGTCCATGGGTAAACCCACATCCTTTGCAGAAGCATCGTTCACAGTGTGAATCATCCCCCAACGGATCTCCACATACAAAGCAATTATGCTGAGTGAGTGAGGATGGCTGGGGTTGTGGAGGGTGTTCGGAAAAACTTTGAGAATTATCGATGGAATTAAGCTCTTTGAGGGCTACTTCACACCAATAACAAGATCCTCTTGGGTTGTGATTTCCACACCGCTCACACGCACACTTTGAACAACGAAGACTGTCAATCAACGGGCTTTTACAATCAAAACAAGTATAGCCCAGTGACGACATGAGAATTAAACATTAATGAGGGTTAAGAAGATAGAATTAAACAAATAGAGGGTGAGAGATAAAGAATTAAACGGATAAGAGGAATAAGAAGAATATTTTTGGGTTTTTTAAAATTTTGCAACATTTAAAAGAAAAAGGAAAATAATTTTTGAAAAGAAAATCTTTTTGGGTTTTTCAAAGTTTTTTTAATTTTTTTGGATTTTTGGATAAAAATATTCACAAGATATATACGAAACTTCACGAGGAAGGATCTTCAAGTCACTAATCGTCAAACCGTAACGATATTGTCGCAACACACCTCCCCGGCAGCGGCGCCAAAAATTGATTATGTCGTTTAAACAATTCACAAGTCAACCTCTCACGAAGAAAAGTCAACTCGCGACGGTTCAACGCAAAAATCAAGTTATAATAAACCGGATAAGTGAATACCCGGGTCGAGGTCCCAACGAGGCGTGAAATTGAGGATATCGTTTTCGGTTCGTAATTAAAGTGCTTGAAATACGGATTGTTGTTTTTGATTATAAGTCTAGGAAAACGAAAAAATAAAGAAAACGCGAATAAAAACAAAAATGGGAAACGAGTCTAAACGTCAAAACAAAGAAAACTAGTCCTAGAAATATATGATAACAACTAAATGATGCAAAAAGAAAATAACAATAAAACTAGTAGTAAGTAAATAAGCTAAAGTTAACGATAAAAGATAACAACTAAAAAATGATAAACTAGATTATACTAAGCAAGCAAAATAAGAAATTTATGATAAAAAGATATACTTGTTAAGCAAATTATCAAGATCCTTAAGTGTGGTTTATTATTTCAATTAAGTCCTCTATTGATGAATTAATATCTTTTATAAATAATCATTTTCTCACAACGTTGGTTTATTTTGAAAACAATTTCATAAAGAGATATCAATATCTAAATTAAAACCCAATTATTTTCACGGCTTTTGCCCGCTCAAACAACCAAAATTTCAATCTAAGTAACTTAAAATTACTAACCAATTTATTTTATAACTTTTAAAACCACACTTAATTCACAGAATAATCTACTCAACAAGTATATAAAAATCTACTCACGACACATATTAAATAAGCTAACCAAAACAAATGATCCAACAAACATGAGCATAATTAACTAAACTAATCCTAAAAATAACAAAGATGGTAATAATAATTAACATACTAAAATAAAGAGATAAAAGAGTTAGAGATAACCAAATGAGACCAAATTATAAAGACGGCAAAACGAGACCCGTTTCACAAGCTTCAAAACTCATATCCTTAAACTCCATGATTACTCCCAAATTTATCCACTGATAACCTTTCTATATCCAAATACCAAACACACTTAACCAAATTATTTGATTAAACTAAAAGTATTTGACGTAATACTATTTAGGCTAAAATGAAAGTGAGACCAAATATGTTTCAAAAAAAAAGGATTAAACAAATAGAAACAACACTAAGTGGAGATGTAATGAAAGAAAATTAAATAAGCTTTTAACTAAATTTAAACACAAATGCAACTTTAAATTGATAGTACTTTAACTAATAAAAATGATTGGTGTCAGTTTGATCCAACGAAAGGAGACACAAAACAGTGAATATGATTGGAAAGAAATTAATGCCAAAGAAAAAAATTTTGGTAACCGACCCCTTGAAGGGAGGTGTCGGCTCCTCCTGCTTATCTCCTCTGTCCTTCTTAGGTTTTTTTTTAATAGGTTCTTCATTTTGCAAACTGGGCCCAGTGTTGGGCTTGGAGCACTTCACTTCTTTCTTTTTAATTGTGGCAAGCGAAGGGCAATTGGAGCTGGACATAACGTATATCTTTAATCTTTAAATTAATTACCATTTGCTCCATTAATTTTGTCTCGCCCGTTGGACTTGAAATTCCGTGCTCTTTCCAATCTCGTGCTCGGTTTTGTCCGTATTTGCCTCGTTTTCAATCCTTTTGTACCTGAAAGACAAAAAACACAATCCAAGGATATTTGTAACATTATATGGTCCATTTGGGTGTTTTTGGTCATTTTTGTGGGGTTTTTCGGGTATAAAATGATGAGTAAAAGGCCACTCATCAAAAGGCTGCAAAGACTGCCCCTAAAAGGAAATTGAACATCCCTACTCCTACATCCAGAACCACCAAACAGAAGACAGAGAAGTCACATGGTAAAGAAATTATGTATTCACCAGAAGAGATGGCTGATGATGATGACATCCATGGTAAGCAAAAGTTTCTTCAATTCCCCTTTTCCTAATGTACTTCGTATCTGATTGATATTTTTTGTGTAGGGCTGCCAAACACCAAGGAACTACCAAATGCTATCACTTGCCACCTAATAGTTGAGAATGTAACTCCTGCTCCCTGGAGAAAGTCTTTGAGTGACATGCCTATTGAAAAGCTTTGTGATCTACATGATAAGAGCTACACCAGGAAAGCCATACTGGACAACCACTTGAATACTCGCACAAGGGAGTTGATTAATATGGTGAAGGATGCAAAGGAGGAGGTAGCTGTTATCGTTGCCAGGGAGAAAGACAGGGAGAAGAAGTATGCTGAGCTAGAGTCCAGGTGTTATGAGGCTATGGCGGACTTTGAGAAGCATCCCAGGTATGAGGCCCTTCGTGCCAAGATGGACAGTCTCAAAGGACAGCTTAAGGAGTCGCAGGGTAAGCTTAAGATAGAGGAGGCCAAGATTTCGGGATGTAAGACACAGGTTACAACACTTGAGTCTAAATGTACTGGTCTTGAGGCTGAGAGAGCTAGGTTAGTGGAAAAGGAGGTCAAGCTTTTCCAGGAGATGGATGGATTAAAACTCGAGTGCAAGAGTTTAAAGAATGAGAGGGCTGAGGTGGTGTCGAAGGTTGTCCCTTACGTTGCTATGGAGTTGTACCATAGTGATGAGGTGGGAGCTGTTGTGGGAAAGCTTGTGAATGCAGCCATATTCTACGGTAAATGCACAACTCTGGAGGAAATCGCCGAAACCAAGAAACCAGTGGGGTTGTCGGAGGTGCCTTATTACCGTCCGAATTCCGAGCATGAATATAATGAAGCTGGAAATGCGTACACAACAACAGAGTACCCGTTCCTTGTCGAAGCAACCAAAGACCCCTCAGCCTCAATTGAAGATCTCCTATCCAAAAAGCCAAGGAAAATACAACCTCCCTCTCCCACCAAAAGAACCCCATCTGTGAAGCTCCCGTCTCCATCTCAGCAAGAGGATCCGAATTCCTCAAAGAATGTTTGAAGGTTGCCATGTTGGCAATAATTTGGTCTTTAAAGGTGGCATGTACCCTGTTGAACAATTTCTTATGATGCTTTGTTAGGCCTGTGCCTAGCTATTTGAACAATTTATCTTTTGTGTTTCTGGGCTTCGACCCAGATTTTAGACAATTTGTTTTGATGCTTTAATGTTGGCTTATGACTATATGTAGCCTTGTGAATGCCAATTTAGGGGACTATGTCCCGCTTTTTATATCATGCTTATCTTCTCTTACGCTTATATACAAACGTAAATATACAACCTAAGGTTATGACCTTATTGTGTGTATTTTGGACCAAGATTTTCAGCAATCGTATAGTTTGACTGCGATAGAGGGTAGCGACCCTCTCCGTCTTTTATCCTTAAGTTGCAAAGGGCTTAGAATACCCTAAGACTTTATAGGAAAGTTAATGTGAATTGTAATGGATGTTATTTTCATACAAGACATGTGTCTTGCTTCATCCTTCGACATTGAAACTTGTAAAGTACTTGGCTGATCAAATCTTTGTTGTATAGAACGAAACAAGAGATTTTGAGGGAAATGCGTTATATCATTAAGTGGGTAGGGAGGATTACATCATTTTAAGAAATGAACACTAAGACACCTACCATTAATGCTTCTTTCTTAAGTGAGAAGAATGCGTTACATGAAATTGAAAAACAAGCTAAGTGCTTTAAAAAGAGTAAGTCTTATAAGTAAAACTTACGAAAGTTAGTATCATTTCCAGTCTTGTCCGTGACATTTCTTGTCCTTTGTTTCCGTAGCCTTCCGACCTGACGTTGGGTCCTTCGAATGTTGGCCTTGGCTTTGCTTGTGCTGTTTTATTCGAAGGAAATATTCCTATATGCCCGCAGGACTTGGGGTAGTTCGTCTACCCACTCATGCTGGTGTTGCCCTAACCTTACCTCGATTTCCATGAAAATGTCCTTGTCAACACAAGTGAACATTTGCTTTATGTTTAGGCCTTCGCAGAAAGATGGGAATACCCCTTCGACGAATTGCTTCCCTTTGTTGTTGGTGATAATTTGTGGGACTCCAAATCGGCAAATTATGTGCTCCCACGCAAAATTTGAGGATAAGACTGAGTTTGAAACGAGGGGTACATACCATTGGGAGGAAGATTTCCTCCCATATTAATTGTAGATGGATTGCCTTCTATGCCTGATGTGTGAGAAGGCTGCAACGGAACCCCAGCTTCAGTCCTTCCAAGATGAGCTGCTAACAATGGAGGTAGATTCACCCCCACTTCTTCCCTTCGTTGGCTCCTACCATTGGAGCCTTCCGTAACCACCCCTTCTCTTCTTGTCGGAGCCCTCTCTGGGACTCCTTCGAACCCAACAGACCTTCCGCCTAGCCTACGACCAATTGGTGACCCAATCCTTAGGGTTGAGAGTGTTGGTCCATGAGCCGGAGGCCTAGGCTCCATTTCCATTTCTTCATTATACTCGTCACTTGAGTATTCCAACTCCCTTCGCATCTCAGCATTCCTAACTTGCCTTTTGTAAGCCCTTAAGAGAGATTCCAACACTTCGTGGTTGGCTTCGACAAAGGCTGGGCTAATAATAGGCTCCGAATTGGCTGATGTCGAAGCATGATGGTTGGGTGTTGTTTCTAGGTGAGAACGTGTTGTGAACGTGGAGGCGGTTATCGGGGGAAGGTTGTTGGAGTCATTGACTGGTATTGGCGACAAGGTCGAGAAACCCGGTGGGGAGTATCTTCTCTCCCTTGATCCATGCCGGAATAATAGTGAAAGTAGTTGGTTAGTTATAAGCTTGGAAATAACGAGACCAATTGTAGCGGTCCCACGGATGGCGCCACTGATTGTACAATAAATTGCACGACCAGGCCTTCGATGATGATCAAAGGATTTATGGGGTGTTGAGGTTGCGCCAAGCTTGTCTTTAACCTGAAATAAGAAATACTAAAACACTACGTTAAGTGATTGCGCAGTGGATGGACCCTGCGAACCACCTCCGTCTAAGTTTGTAGTATGTTGAGAGAGTTAAGTTGGAGTTTAGTTAACATTACCATGATTCTGGCCCGTCTAAGCTATTTATAGGGGAGAAATAGGCCTTAGAGGGCGGTTGCACTTTGTTCGGAGATCATGGGGGCGTCCCATGATTTGTGGTAACCGCTAGGGCTTTGTAGCCCACGATCTCTGTTTTGGCGGGAAAGCCTAAAGGAAGAGGAGACGTGGGTATGACCAGGTCAAGGTAGCTCTCCGTTGTAGTTCCTTCGTAGGAGATACCCCGAAGGGCTTAAGGCTTCGATTGACGGATTCCCACATGGTAACCACTTCATAGATGAATGGTTTTACGCCAATGAAACGTGTTAGGAGATTAACCTGGGCCTCCGAAAAGAGGGCTTCGCCCAGGCTCGAAGGGGAGTCCTTCGACCCGTTTGGAGGGTACATCATCAATATCTTTTATGATTCAAGCTATTAACAGAAGTAGGACCAAAAAAGTCCATATGAAGCATGTATAAAGCTTGAGAATTAGAGTGATGAACCTTGGGCTTACAAGAGGCTCTGTGTTGCTTACCCTTAAGGCAAGAAACACATGTTTGGTCATTCTGAAATTTTTTATTAGGTAAACTTTTTACCAAACCATATTTAGCAATCTTATTAATGGTTTTGAAATTGACATGACCAAGCCTTCTATGCCACAACATTGACTCATCCAATGTGGCTTTTGCAACAAGGCAAGTAAGAACTTCTTTGGGAACAAGCTTATTCATCTCAACACTGTATGTGTTACCCTTTCTAGGGATTTTAAGCAATACTTGACTTTCATCAGGTAACTTAAAGTCAGGAGAAAGAATAAGACAATCAGTATCAGTGAATAACACCTTGTTCTGCTTATCACAAATTTGTGACACACTAAAAAGGTTGTACTTAAGCTCTGGTACAAAATACACATTTTCAAAGTCAAGATTACCAGTTTTAATAATACCTTTACCAGTAATCTTGCCACCAACACCACCACCAAAGATAACAGGTCCTTCATCCAGAGGTGTAAATTCTGAAAGGTATGACATGTTACCAGTCATGTGCCTTGAACATCCACTATCTGAGTATCCTCTATCTTCTCCGTCATTTGTTGGATGTTCCTGCACACAAAATAAAGGATTTAGTTCCTTTTGGGGACCCAAGCCATCACTGAATTGGATCTGCCTCATGCATCAATATAATTATATCTATTGAAAGTCATTGATGCACCATTGGGTTTGGTAGGTTTCCATACCCAACGTGCTGAGGCCTTCACAGCATTGCCCCATTGACCCTTAACACTCCTATGCCTAGCAGTAGGAATTGCTGACCTAGCAGTAGGAACTATTGGCCTAGCAGTTGGAACTGCTGGTTTAACTTTAGGCATCCATTTTTGATTATTGAAAGATGTTTTCTTGTAAAAGGGCTTGTTAACTGTTTGTGCATGATTTGAAAATGGTTTGGCACTTGAAACAGTTTGTTTGTTATTAAACCACTTGTTTTGTCTAGCTGTAGAAACTGATTTGATGCCAGACTTCAACATGACTGCTCTGGGTGTCATCTTATGATTTACATTAGGGTTAGTCAATCTAGTAGGACTGTTTTGATTTACCCTAGCATTGGTATTCCCATACACCCTTGAATTCCCAAAAACCTTCTTTTTCCATGGATTTGAGTCACAATATGCAGCCAAATGATCAAAATTATCACACACAAAACATACTTTATTCTGCATAACAAACTCATCACCAAGTTGTTGAGATTTTAAGTTATTCCCGTTCCTTTGATTGCCCCTAGGAACTGAAGATCTATGTGTAGATCTATACATCTCAGCATATCTAACATTTTTCCTAACTGGTTTTACGTTTTCATTTGTGACCACTTTAGGAACATGTTTTACTTCTACCTTAACAACATCAGGTTTAACCTTAACCTGATCATCCTCATCTTCAGATGTCTAATCCTCTATGGTTGGTGCATCTGAGTCCCTACCAGAGGACAACTTATCCTCAGAAAGTGATTTATCACTTGCACTCACAAAAGAATCCTCAGCCTTAACAAATTTAGTAGGACTCTCATTTGTTTTAGGACCATATCCAGGAAACTCAATATCCTTAAACTCTTCTAAACCTGTATGAGCTAAGTCAATTCCTGGAGGTACAAACATTCCTCTATTGGGGGGGGGGGGTGCAATAGACTTATATCCTAAACCAGATTTAGCTTTATAAACTACTTGACTCTCTATTAGTTTCTGAACTCCTTTTGATGTATATTCAAGAGTATCAACACTTAACTGAGTGTTTTCTTTTTCTTTCTTAAGATTTTCTAGTTTATATATAAGCCCACTCATCTTGCCATCTCTTAGTTGCAAATCTCTTTTTAAAGCAGCTATATCATCATTAAAGTTTGATTCATTCTTTCTATAAAAAACAAGTTGTTCTTCTAAAACTGCTATTCTTCTTTTATGATTTGAAAGACTAAAGTTTACTTCATTAAACTCTGTCCTAAGATTATCATACTGTTTCTCAAGAGACTTATAATCATTCAAAGCTTGACAAGATTTAGAACACTTTTTATGGTTCCTCCTCTTCTTCCATGAAGCTCCAATCAAAGCTAGCTCCATCAAAAACTACCATTGCCTTGGAAGAAGTTTCTTCCACATTCACTGTTCTCCTATTACCCTGCTGACTTCTATACCCTTTAGCCTTGTTGTCCTGTTGTCTGGGGCTTCTACATTCTCTGGCAAAGTGTCCCATCTTGTTACAATTATAGCACTCTACCTTGGATTTGTCATAGCCATCAACATCTCCTCCATTGAGAGTAAGCTTCTTTCCAATCCTTTGGAAGTACTTCTTTGCCCTAATACTTAACAAAGCCATTTGCCACTTCAAGTCCATTGCATGCAAGTCATCTTCATCAATTTGAAGAAGATCTTCATTGTAGATTTGAGACCTACTGGATTGCTCAGATACAAAGGCATAGATAGTTTCATCACTCAAGCTAGCAGTACTAGTTTTTACACTAGCAGTACTAACTTTAGGGCTAGCAGTACAAACATCTGGATCATTCTTAGTACTGCTATTGCTGGGGGATGACAAAAATGCCATACTTCCAGACATAGAACTGGTGCTTCCTCCCTTTTTCACCTTTTGTTCAACAATCTTAAGATTGTTGTACAATTCCAGAGTCCGCTGTTTGGGTAGAGACCATACTCAGATACATAGTAAGCTAGAAGACGTTGAATGGACCCTATGGTTAGCCAGAGACACGACGAGAAACCAGGATCAGAAGATTTCTGTCTTAGAAGCAATGTTAGCTACTCAGATGAGGATGTGCCAGGAGTTCCAGAGACACTTCGCAGACATGGAAGCTGCACAGCTGGAGCTTGAGGCAGAAATTAAGCGTTTACGTCGGGGACGTAACTAATCTTAGATTTATATGTATCGTTTATGTACCCACTAAACCGAGTAGTCTTTGGTTAGTGTCTAATGTATTTTCCAATAAGCTTGCAATTTTCAGATCTTGTAACCAACTTTTAATCTATAACAAGCTCATTTTGTTATATCTCTCTGTTATTGACTTTCTTGATTTAATTCTTTCTATCATGCTCTACTGTAATGCTACTCATTCATGTGATGACTTCTCATACTATTATGCAAAATCTCATCATTTGTTACTTTCTTTTGTAGACAAATGGCTCCACGCAAATCAAACCGTACTCGAAACGCAACTAATGCCACTCCCCCTCCAAACGTAGTCAACCAGCCAACTTTGGCACAACTTGTGGCACAACAAGTGGCAGAAGCCATGGCCGCTGCTGCCAATGTGGGATCAAGCACTAACACAGGTGACAGAGCCGCGAGACCCACTAATGTCAGTCGGGGCTGCACATACAAAGAATTTTGTGCATGTGATCTGGGAAGTTTTGGAGGTACTGAGGGAGCTGTCAGCTTGGCAAAATGGCTAAAAAAGTTGGAAACTGTGTTTTGCATCTGCAATTGCGAAGAAGAATCCAAATTTAAGTATGCCTCAGATACTTTGACAGGCAGTGCTTTAACTTGGTGGAACTTTTACATGAAGTCATCAGGAATGGATATTGCTTACGCTATGGCGTGGGAACAATTTAAAACTTTAATGCTCCAAAAATATTGTCCTCGCACAGAGGTCAAAAAGATGGAAGCAGAATTTTAGAACTTGAAGGTTCAAGGCACCAACATTTTGGTGTACACACAACGTTTCCAAGAATTAGCATTACTATGTCCCGAATTGGTTGCTACTGAATCATGAATGATAGAATGTTATGTCGAAAACTAGAGGGGGGGGGGGTTGAATAGTTTTACCGGTTTTTAATTTGTTTCAAAACTTTACTATTGAAAAACTTTGATTCGAATCTTATGTGTAATCAATCAACACCAATATGAACAATTAAACTAAACTACCTAATGTAACTAAATAAAAGTAAAGGAAAGAGATGGAAAGATCAAACCGGGACAAGGAGATTTATAGTGGTTCGGTTACGAAGCTCTTCTTCGCCCTACTCCACTCCCCGAGTACCACACTCGAGAGTTTCAAGCACTATGTCAACAAGACCTCCCTTCAGGCGGAGAAAACCGTACACGTCGCTTATCCAAATTTCCGACACTAAGCTAAATGTCGAGTGCTAATCTTAGCTAGCACCAATCTACCAAGATCTACTTGATCCTTTCTACTTCACACAATCACACAAGACTCGATCTACCCGATCTACCTATGATCCACTTGATCAACACACTAGCCCGCAAGCTTCAAGATATCTCCAAGATCTCGACACGATCACAATGATCAACTCTCACTTGACTTAATCTATCCTATCTACCTTTGATCAAATTGATCAACACACAAGCTCAATGGCTACTAGAGATATTCAATATCTCTATAAGATCACAATGATCTTCTCTCACAAACTTTCAAAAGAAAAATGATCTTGATGTATACAAGGATACAATCAAGTGTGTAACAAATGTTACAAGTTCTCTAACTACAACTACAACACTTTATATCTTCTTGGATACCTTGTGTTCTTCTCTTGCACTTGAAGAGGAATGAAGAGGATCACTTGGATGGATGATTGGATCATTCTTAAAAAAAAAGAAAACTAAACTAAATGATCAAGAAGAGAAAGTGTGATGAGAGTATTGAACTCAGAAAATTCTGTGTGAAAAAGGATGCCCAAAATCTGTGAAGTGGGCTGGTATTTATAGGCAGAAAAAATCTGGCCATTATGAAGGCACGGCTCCACTAAACCACACACGGTACCACTAAATTTAGTGGTACCGTGCCAGATAAAAACGCTCCTCTTTTTGTCTTTTCTGGTGAAAACTTATTTGAGGAAGTTTGGAGCTGATTTTGGGGGGGGGGGGAAATAGCTGTTATGTTATTTGAACTTATTTTTCTATTAAAACATTTCTTAATTATTCAAAAATAATTTGTAAAATATATTTTTGAAAGAAATGTTTTGTCACATTAAAAATGTGAAGTCTTAAACACAAATTCACTTCTTTGATCATTTGTCAAGTTGTAAATTTGTTTGTGCATACATAGAGTGATTTATGTAGAAATGGGATCTTTCGACTAAAAGCTTGTTTATGTTAATTTTAACGTAACGTGTTTTCACATTTTGTCATCCTCAAAACGTGAAGTTATCGAAAAATATAAATAAACCTTTTAGAACATTATTTGCATCAACAATCTCCCCCTTTTTGATGATGACAAAACCTAAACTCATTTTAAGTTAAAATTAGTTTTAACAAGTTTTTAATGAGTTTATATCCTATTTCTCCCCCTTTTTGTCGAAGCAAAAAGGGTGTGGCTCCCCCTTGATGTGTACTCCCCCTCGTTTGGAAGACATCAAGGAATCGAGCAATGATTCTTGCTACAAAACAAGGTTAGATAACAAATATAAAATATATAACACGTAGCAATCACGACAAATATTGTTGGCATTTAAATTATAAATTGAAGTGATGGTCATTTGCCTTTTATTAGCTTTGTAGTGTGTCGAGTACAAGTTAATAGGATAGTTTACAGTGTTGGGCTTTTGGTCTAAAATATAAGTAAATATGTATTGTCTAAATGTCTAATGTATAGCCCATGAGCCAAAAGCCCAACCGAAATCCCATAGAAGCTTAGGGCGTCACATGTATGCCTATAAAAGCACACTCTCACCTCATTTCCAAGTGTGTCTCATTGTCTAGCATAGGTGAGAGTGTGTGTATGCTTTATGTTTGTGTTTGTTTCTTTCTTTATAAGCTAATAAACCTTTGGTATCATTTACATACGATCCACACTCTTTCTCTTAATCTTGTCTTGAGTAGTACCATACGTATAATATAGATAGTGTGATAAAGTTAGTGTTTTAGATCATTACAAGTGGTATCAGAGCTTCTGAGAGACTCACTCTAGAACCCGCGCTTAACCCGATGGCTTCTAATCATACCAGATTAGGACCCGCACCAAACGTTCAGACTTCTGGACATATCAGTTCAGGACTCGTACTCCAAGGAGCTAAGTCAACTAATACTGAAAAACCAACAAATAAAAAATTGGAAAATTTCTTCGAGTTTATGTATGATGAGTACTATGGTGGAGCTTCGAAAAATGCATCACAACAATGTTCCGCTGCACCCGCTCAACAACATCAACCACCACCACCGCAAGATGCATCAACAACAATCGAAGCTGACGCAACCAACTCCCTCAACGTCATCAGCATCTCCTCCAGCAACTCCAGTAATTGAGATTGTTCTACCAAGAGTTGATGAGCAAAACCAAACTACACCAATTCAAAAAGAACAACAACAAAACGATGCTGTGTTAGAAGAAGAAGTGTTCGAAAACCCATTCGCAACGGATTCTGCTGAATCATCTTCACGGTCACATGAACCATCTAACACACATTTGTCAAATCCAAGGTACCCTTCTACGTTACAGTGGACTAAAGACCATCCAATAGAACAAGTAATTGGTGAACCTTCAAGGCCAGTTCAGACGAGAAAACAGCTCGCCACCGATTCCGACATGTGTATCTACGTTTGCTCAGTTAGCCTGAAAGAACCTAAGAAAATTCAGGAGGCGATGGTAGACAATGCTTGGATTGAAGCGATGCAGGAAGAACTTCTCCAATATCAATTACATGACACTTGGGATTTGGTTCCAAGACCAATTGACAAACTTGTCATTGATCTTAAGTGGTTATGGAAGAACAAAAAGGATGAAGAGATGACTGTAATTCGCAACAAAGCTCGTCTCGTGGCTAAGGGATTTAGACAGGAAGAAGGGATAGATTTTGATGAGTCATTCGCGCCAGTAGCAAGACTTGAGGCAGTCAGGATTTTCTTAGCATATGCAGCTCACAAAAACATCACAGTCTATCAGATGGATATCAAGACAGCATTCTTGAATGGAACTCTGAAAGAGGAGGTGTACGTGAGTCAGCCAGACGGATTCGTTGACAAAGATCATCCAGACTACATCTACAAGCTAAAGGCTACTTCAAAACAATTTCACCAAAGGAACAATTGACTCGACCTTGTTTACAAGAAAATTCAAAGATGACATTTTGAAAATATCATGAAAAATAAATTTGAAATGTCCATGATGGGGGAACTAAAATTCTTTCTTGGTTTACAAATTCATCAAACCCCACGTGGTATTTTTATAAATCAAGCTAAATATACAATTGAGATTTTGAAAAAAATGGAATGGAAAATTGTGACTCTGTTGGTACACCAATGGTCACTTCACCAAAAATAGGTGCTGATTTATATGGGAAACCCATGGATCCGAAGAAATATCAGAGCATGATTGGTTCTCTCATGTACTTAACTACTAGTCGACCCGATATACATTTTGCTGTCTGTTTATTAGCACGGTTTCAGGCAAGACCTACCGAACTGCACCTCCAAGAGGTTAAACGGATCTTTCGGTACCTACGAAGAACCATTAACATGGGACTTTGGTATCCGAAGGATTCGGAGTTTAAACTAATAGCCTTTTCAGATGCGGACCATGCCGGTTGCCAAGTTACAGCAAAGAGTACATCAGGTGGAGCACAATTTTTGGGAGAAAAGCTAGTGGGCTGGTCATCAAGGAAACAAGACTGCACTGCGCTATCAACCGCAGAAGCCGAGTATGTGTCTCTATCTGCGTGTTGTGCCCAAGTTCTATGGATGAGGACACAACTCACAGATTATGGCTTCTCTTTCGACCGCATACCTCTGTATTGTGACTCGAAAAGTGCCATATCCATCTCGTGCAATCCAGTTCAACACTCGAAGACCAAGCATATTAGAGTCGGCTATCACTTCATCAAGGAACACGTAGAAGAGGGTACTGTTGAATTATTCTTCGTGAAGACTGAATACCAACTCGCCGATCTATTTACTAAAGCCCTTCCAAAAGAGAGGTTTGATAACTTAGTTCGACGAATTTGCATGCGAAGACTAACTCCCGAAGAGTTAGAAAGTCTTCTCGAAACTTCTTGAATTTTATCCAAAATAGCTTCGCTGTAAATATTTTTGAAAAAGCAAAATACAAAATTTGAAAAACCAACAAAAACAAAATATAAAAATAGAAAATTTTCAAAAATACAAAAACAATATAAAATCAAAAAACCAAAAATATTCTTCTCACGACATGTCTCTCGTATAATCGATATTCTGTACGTATCTAGAAATGTCATTCAACAATGATACGAACATGTACAGATGCTTGAGCGAGAGTTCATTTAAATTTTTTCTAAAACATGTCGTTTCTCAAAATTTCTTCACTATGGCTTTCGTATACTTTAGTACGAAACCCTCACTAAAATGACGGCTTTCGTATATTTCAGTACGAAACCCGCGCTACATTGATGACTTCTGATTATTTCAGATCAGGACTCGCAATGTTAATGGCAAATTAAAAAATTCTTGAGCACATGATCAAGATTTTTCAAAATCTTTCTCCAAATTCTGTGCTCAAGATTTTTCAAAAAGATAACTCCCTCTATATCCTTAAAATTAATTTAAACTCAAATGTTTCAAAATATGCTTTATTTAAGGGGGAGTACAAAATGAAAAACAAAACTGTTCAAAATCATGCTAAAATGATACGTCTATCTCTCCAAAAAGCTTTATTTCAATCAGTTGATATCAAAAATATCACTACATGCTATTTGTGAGGGGGAGAACACGTGATTAAAATGTGATCAAAAGGTTTAAAGATCGTGGACTGAATCTCAAAAGAGCTCGACTCAAGATTTTACCCTCGAATTGACGGAAAAGTGAATGTTAGAAATCGAAAAGACTTGTCCGGGACGGGTAATAATTTCAAGCTGGTTATCCAGTGATGTAAACGTGTCTCGCAAAGGATTTGTCTGAGTAGAATGTACCAATTCGAAAGATAATCATTGAATATGACCAGGACGGGTAATAATTTCAAGCTAGTCTAACTGGTGATGTAAACGTGTCTCGCAATGTTGATGTTCATTGAAAATCAATCAATACAAAAATGTGTGAACTCTACCCAACATGTGCAAATTTATCTTAAAAAATGCAAGAGCACATGTGAAGGGGGAGTATTTCAAAAATGTAAAACTCTCGAAGTGTTAACTAAATGTGTTTAATCATAAACACTTTGAGATATTTCACAAAAAAGGTTTTATGGCAAGTGATCAAAAAATCTAGGATAATCATGGAGTAGAAAGGTGATTATGGTTAGGTTACGTCCAATGATCCGCCAGAGCCGGAGGGATCTACCGAAGGACAATTCCAATAGATTAGAATTAGAAGTCCTTAGGTAAGATTGAAAAAAGGAGTAAATGAGAAAGGGAAAGAAGGGGTTGAAGAATTAAAAAGAAAAGTTCAATGAAAGGGTGAAAAGAAATAGCCCTCAATGAAAACTTAGGGCAGAAACCGGGTCAATACATTTGCTATCAGTTATTCACTAAGTTGATACTGATATTAAAGACAAGACGTCATGGACCCAGTGACGCGCTGCACCACCCCTCCTAGCCACTCAGATATCTCTTAAAAGATATTTGTTTCATTTCTCACGAAGAACACTGCATAATCTATCGGCCTCTCACTCCGAGATGTGTTGATATTGAAAAGGTGGCACTCTGCTCCATGCCTCCGACCACTAAAACTAAAACGCACATTATCGAGTCTAGAGCCATGAGATTCATCAAAAATCTCTTAGGGACACTTTCCATTTATAATACAACCGTGTTCACCAAAAAGGACACAAGGTGTACAAGAGTCTTAATGAGATCCATAGATCTTGCCATTTATATCATGATGGTTACGTGCTTCAAACGGTCTACAGTCGTGGGGTGATCTCCAGCGACTCACTGAATCGTGGGTGCACTTCGGTGTGTCTGTGTAAGCCCTTTCGAGGGTATCCGATTCAGAACGGCCTTGGTTAAAGTTAGAGAAAGTTTTCACACTATGCTGTTAACTATCTCGAAATCTGAACCTGTAAGAGCTGGACGATTTATTGCTAACTATTTTATGCAGGTACTGCCAAAAGTCCATCTACCATCATCATATGTCTTAACATCTGCATCCCCATATGCTCATACTTATGAAGATCATCCTCAACAAAGCTCAACTGTAAAAGTTCAAGACAAAAGGATCAAGTTAAAGACAAAGTGTTAAGACAACGTCAAAAGGCTAATCAAGATGTCAAGAACAAGCTCATGTACCAAGAAAGGATGACATAAGTATAAAGTTCAAGAAGTATGAGTATGATGGAGGATACGACGCAAATGTACAAGAAGATGTTGATCAAAGGCAAGACGAATCAAAAGACGATTATTCTAAAGATCACATAGCATGAAGGAACGACGAATGAAGACTATTCTACATCGACACACAAAGTTCAAGACAACGAATATAAAAGACCAAATCACTCGGAGCATCATTGAAATAACCATCCCTTAGGGGGAGATTGTTAGCATTTAAATTATAAATTGAAGTGATGGTCATTTGCCTTTTATTGGCTTGGTAATGTGTCGAGTACAAGTTAATAGGATTGTTTACAATGTTGTGCTTTTGGTCTAAAATATAAGTAAGCATGTATTATCTAAATGTCTAATGTATAGCCCATGAGCCAAAAGCCCAACCGAAAGCCCATAGAAGCCTAGGGCGTCACATGTATGCCTATAAAAGCACACTCTCACCTCATTTCCATGTGTGCCTCATTGTCTAGCATAGGTGAGAGTGTGTGTGCTTTATGTTTGTGTTTGTTTCTTTCTTTATAAGCTAATAAACCTTCAGTATCATTTACATACGATCCACACTCTTTCTCTTAATCTTTTCTTGAGTAGTACCATACGTATAATATAGATAGTGTGATAAAGTTAGTGTTTTAGATCATTACAAATATCCAACCATAAAAAAATGACTAAGTAGCCAATCACCACAAAAAAATAAAACAACCACATGAAAAGCCCATTCATTCATAAACATAAATGTCATACATGAATATGACTACAACATAAGAAAAAATCTACAAGAAGCATATAGTAATCTGAAGTGATATGAGGCTCTAAGATTTGCTTCAAATAACAAAAAGGTTCCTAACTTTTTATTTTGGAAACTAAACATGGAGATGTTTAGTTGTTTGGGCTATTGGTTGGTGGAGGAGGTGGTATGATGGGTCCTTGTGGTGGTGTGAGGAGGTGTTCAAGGTAGGAAAACCTAAAGTGCACATCATCCCTAAAGTCGAAGATGAAGCGTCACTTGTGATGACAACATGCACAACTCAAGCTATGTGGCTCTAAGGGATAAAAAATGGGATGACCTATTAGTGGTTGTGGTGAAAGAGAGGTGGAAGATGAAGATGTGTTGGACCCAAGCTCAAATGGAGTTGTGGGTGAAAGGGTAAAGGTTAGTGTTAGTGGTTGAGGAGGACTTTGTGGAGGTAAAGGTATGGTAGTCCTAATGGTGGAAGATGAGGATGAGGTAGGCTTGGTTGAAGTGGCTTTTGATGGAGCCAAAGGTGTAGAGATGGATGTGGTTGAATTAGTTGAGGGTAGTGGTGTGTGTAAATATTCATCATCATCCAAAGTGAGATCAATGAGAAGTATCTCATTTGATGGTTTAATGTTTAGCCTAGGTTTCTTTGACTTGTGAGAGGTGGTGGCCATGGTGGAAGACATGGTTAGTTTATGATAAGTGTGGAGTGGTGAGGAAGATCAATGCATGATAAGGGCTTAAATAGCCAAACAAAGCATGCATGGATGGATAGGATGGTGAGTTTAGGGATTTGGAAGTGTTGGAATCAGCACATAATTGCAGATTCTAGGGAAAAGAAAGTCAAAAAGTGAAAGCAAAAAGTTAAAAAAGCCAACCCAGGGGACGGTACCACTAAATGACCCATAGTACCACTAAATTTAGTGGTGCCGTGCCCTATTTGGTGGAGCCGTGGCCTGCTGTGGACGTTTTTACTAGTTCTGCAGGATTTTAGGCTGCCTAAATGGGTAATCCTAGGGGTACTATTTGCAGTAAATCCTATTGCCTTAATTCACTCAAGAATAATCACATAGTTTTCCTAAAACTAGTCACAACTAGCAACTAACAAGATCATGTGATAATATAGGATTAGGCAACTATTAAGCATGCATCATATCAAGCAATTTGATTATCTAGTGCATGTAAGAAAAATGTAAAATAAAGGATATGAACTAGATAAGGCTCATAAAAATAATCATGCATTAAGCTTGATCAACTAATCAAAGTTACCAATGCCAATTAAGAAATAATAAGTAAATTCAAACTTGTTAATGTTAGATGGCCATAGCCAAGAACCCATTACTAATAGTTTAATACTACTTAAGTTAGTGATACTAATTAAGTTAGTATTATCTAATCTCTTTTCTTCCCCAACTTCTTTATCTTGTTCCCGATTCCCTTGAGTGCTTTTCCTATAGACTTGAACCCCCTGATCATTTTCTTATGCATAGACACTTGTCAGTTGTACATGGTTGTTTGCCTTCTCATCACGGAAGTTAAGTTGGTTTGATTGAAAGGAAGGTTGGTTGTTGGTTCGAACGATGACGTGTCAAGGTTACAAAAGAAGGTGTCGGGAGAGGGAGTACGGGGATGAGACGTTCCTTCTTCGTTCACCTCATCATCATCCTCATCCATAGGTTGAGATGACGAACCATGACCGAAGGAGGAAGACGAGAAAGTAGCATCAGAGGTGGATATACGACCACGTTTAGCGCCTTTGTCACTACGTGGCTTAGTGCGGCGTTGTGGTCCACTAAGAGGTTTCATGACGGGATTGACAAGAAGGTAGTCGACACTATTGAGATGTGGGTAATTGGCCATAACCCAACGGAATAGACGAGTAAGCAACATACCATATGGCATGGGCTTATCGGTCTGACTGTGAATGTTCGCCATTCTTTTTGCCATGTAGTACGTGAGGTTGTATGGCTCCTCGTTACTTAGGCAATAGATCATATGGGCAAGACTTTCCAGAACATGATCCCGGTTGCCCGAAAGACACAAGATGTTTTCACGCAGAAGAAGTTCCCAATTTCTGAGATCGGGAAGGAGTTCTTTGAGGTAGATGCGATTGGGGTCGAGATGAACTATGGAACCATCATGCTTTTGGTGCGTGTTGGCGACTCTCGGAATTTGGACATGTTGCTTTATGCTTTCAATGTCCGGAATATCGGTAAGGAAAGAACCTTCACTTTCAAGATTATAGTGAAGTGACTCTAAGGAATGGTCTTCTGTGTATGCACATTGACCATAGGAAGAGACACCTAGAATGTCCCCGAGTTCAGAAATGGATAAAATGATATTTTCATTTTGAATCCAAAAATCAAGATAGACATTTCCTTTAAGATCATTGAAGGTATGGACACGACTGCAGAATTCAAGGATGAAACGAGGACAAACTTGATCATTTATTTTGTATAAACAATCAAATTGGATCCTAGGAAAACATGCTTAAATGTTATCCAAAAGAACGAAATAAGCATCGACTACACGACCTTCGTGTATATATCGATGTTGGACTCGAAGGAGATAAGCTTTTTGCTCATCGGAGATGTTTGGGTCATTGATTAGGATGGGAATGTAGTTTTTGGTATCTTGATAATCCATACGAGGCATTGTTACCTACAAAAATATAAATATGTATATGTTAACTTGTTGCATTTTGGTGATCACATTTTTAATGTGTGTGTGCCTAAATGCGAACAATGTGAAGGTGCGGTAATCTTAACTAAAAAACTAAACTAATGAGATTACCCAAACGCTCCTAACTTCACTTTTGCTCAATCAAATATGTCGAAGAATACACATTAATTATGTAATTCGATCAATATTTGTAAGATCATGTATGCATGCAAAATCATTTTTAGTTTGCATCAACAATGCACAAAAAAGATTTCATGATCCTAGATACGTAAATTTTTTCGAAAAACAATGGAATTGGGGTGTTTGAAAAATGCATCAATTTTGGCGCCAAAAATCATAAAATTGAAAAGCTTCAATGTTGATGATTCCTAATCCAATTTTAAGTATCCTAGACATGATTCCACTAAAAAAAATTAATTTTAATCCGATTTAAATAGTGAAATTCAGACTAAATTATATAATGTAAGTGGGTTTATGAAAATCCTAGGTTTAGGGAATCATGTAAGTTATACATTGTCTAATCCTAGTCTTAATTGCATAAAAGTTCAACCAAAATTGAAAAACCCCAATTCGATTTTATGCATAAGAACAAACCCAAGACTCAAATTGAAAAGAAATTAAAGTTAATTGACTTACAATTTATGTTGTAGTGATTAAGATTCTTTGATTGCAATGCCTCGAACCTGATTTACAAGAGTGTAGTAGGATTTGGGTGTGGTGTTCAGTTTTGACAGCAAAGGAAGAGTGGGTATTTTGTTTTGAATGAGTGTGCAGAGGGAAAAGGGAAGAAAACGGGTTTCCTCAAACATACGGTACCACGATACCACTAATGTTTAATGGTTCCGTGCCACTTTAGTGGAGCCGGGCATGTCTAAGACCCAGTTTTGTTTCATTTTTAGTTTTGACGAATTAATCTTTACTTATTTAGTAAGACTTTTTGACACGAGGAAAGAGTTCATACCTAATAAACTCTTTTAACGGAAATAATTAGATGAGATGACAAGAAATGACCTTAGTATTTTTGAGGAAATGCATAAGTAGTCATTGGAGGAATACGAGGGATGACTTTAATATTTCCAGTGAAATATTTAGAAGTCATGAGACGAGACGCAAGGAATGACTTGATATTTCCAGTGAAATATTCAAGAGTCATGAGATGAGATAGTGGGAATGACTCGATATTTCCAGTGAAATATCTAAAAGTCACGCGACGAAATAGAAGAGATGACTTCAATATTTCCAGTGAAATATTCAAGTAATCATACGAGGAACGTGAAGGATGACTTAATATTTCTAGTGAAATACTTAAGTAGTCATAAGAGGGATGTGAGGAATGACTTAAAAAGTCATGAGACGAGACGTAAAGAATGACTCAATATTTCCAGTGAAATATCTAAGAGTCATGAGACGAGACATAAGGGATGACTTTAATATTTCCAGTGAAATATCTAAATAGTCATGAGGAGGATGTGAGAAATGAATTAAAAAGTCATGAGGTGAGACGTAAGAAATGACTTCAATATTTCCAGTGAAATATTTAAATAGTCATATGAGGGAAGTGAAGGACGTATTTATTCACATGGGAATTGTGAAATTCATGGAATGTGTTTCATCATTCCTAGATCTAGATGAGGATGGTTAGAGGATTCTAGTTTGAGATTTATGGTTGGAATATTGACGATGTTGTCCTTTGAGGGAAACTTTTCTAAGAAAATGATTCCTCTTTGAACGTTATCGCGACGAAGGAGATGACGTACTTCGATGTGCTTCGTACATGAGCAATCCACGGGGTTCTCGGTCAAGTCTATTTGCACCTTGGTTGTCTCAGTCGATTAGAGCTTGTTTCATCCATAGTGCTTGTAGTCATGTCTTTCCGGACCTTACGTATTCGGCTTCGGTCGTGGAGATAGCAAGAATGGTTTGTTTCTTGGGGAACCAAGAAGTTTGACAACAACCTATGAAGGTACAAACATCATTCTCTCTTCATCAATCCACATTATCTCCCGCATTATCAGAGTTGATATAGACAACAGTTTCTACATCAATCTCCTTGAGATATCATAATCCCAAGTGAATAGTGCCTTTAACGTATCGGAAGATACGCTTAATCGCTTTAAGATAAGAAGTTTTGGGATCCTTCTTTCGAGCGAGCACAAGGGCTGACACTAGACATGATATCAGGCCTACTTGCCGTTAGGTAAAATAAATTACCTATCATGCCCCTAACCTAGTACTATCCGCGCACTCACCTTCATCGTCTCTTGTGAAATTCGTTTCCGCGGACATGGGCGTTAATATCGATTGGGATTATTCTAAGCTAGATACCTTATATATATATATATATATATATATATATATATATATATATATATTATATATATATATATATATATATATATATATATACTTTAGTATACTTAGACTTAAGAAGATACCATCTTCAAGTGATACTATATGGGGGCTAGGATAGAAGCTTAATTCACTCATCATGCTCAACTTCAAACTTGTCATGCATGATCTTTTGAGCGATCATTGTACATTTTTGGACAAGTTGAGTTTGTCATCGACAAATATTTGAGTCATGATGGAATGTGAATTTCGTCCATTATGTTAGTGCCTACTAAGTTAGATTCTACTAACACTACATGCTTAACATGTCTACTAACAAAGGGGGTTTTAAGAAAGCGTACCTTAACCTGAGGTGTTGCCTTTAAAACTAGAAGATTAGACTACCTTTGTTGAAAGCTAAGCAATATGAGACATGACTTGACTTTGCTTCACAAGATTAGTGCAATCACTAATCATACTCCATTAGTTGGACTTCAAGTTGCTTCACAACTATCTCTATCTAGCAAGACAGAAGCTCAAACATTTGGTCCCCAATATCTCATGGGTCCAAAGTTGTTAGTGTTAAACATCCTATGCATTTGTCGCATTTGTTTGGGATGTTGGAATGGAGGACACATTTCCCACGATAAGTAACTTTGTGGTTGACGGTTATTCCAAGTTACGGGAAAGTTACTTGGATAACTGATAGGATCTAAACACACTGCTTGTGTTGAAGATACTTTGAGTTAATGTTAACTAGCGCGCGGAATTTACTAGCTAACACTTAGAAGATTTTGTGTTTGGTAATGTATGTGATTGTATGAATGTAACAATGTAAGCAAGAACACAATGTTTAACCAAACGATTAGCTTCGATATATTATGAGTGATCTACAATATCACTAGGGTTCGACAACCTTGAATCTCTTACAATAATACGTATGATGGATATATTAAAACCCTAACCAAGGATCTCATTTTATAGAACAAGGAGTCCTATAAAAGTAAAACTATTATACGTATCAATCTATCTTAATAAGATATACATCATATATATTCTATATTTATCTTTACGCGTCTTTCATCTTCTGTCTTCATCTAATAATCAGTACTAACTTCTTGTTCTAGCAGTACTAACTTACTTAGTACTGTTAGTGTAATCTTGAACGAATGTCCAACAATACTAATTTATGCCTGGTAGTACTATCTGTTAGTTTAATTCCCAACAATAACTTTGTCTTCTAAAGTTACCTCTCGGTAGAGGAGTTCTTGACCGAGGTTTAGGAACATTTGTTCTTCTAGGTGAAGGATTCGTTGATCTAATATCAGGTTTTACAAAACCAAGTCTGGGGGTTGAAAAAGGTTTGTAAAAACTCTTGACTTCCTTTTTACAAGCAATGGGTACTTCTACATTATTAATAACTAAGTGACTCGGTTTAGGACTGAAGTTATTTTTCAAAATTGACCCAGATCCAACTCTAGCAACAAACGGTACCACGGTACCACAAATTTTAGTGGTTTCGTCTGTACCTTTAGTGGTGCCGTCGTTTGATTTTCCAGATCCTTTAGGCTTTACAAATTTTACTTGTTTAGTACAACTTGTAGAAGCCTGGTTTGGGTCAAATCCTAAGCCTGCACGGTCATGTTCACTAAACCTAATGTTTTCAAGCATATCATTAAGTGCCTTTGTTCCTTCTTCAAACTTAATGATCCTTAACGCATTTTCTTTGATTTTTTCATTTTCTACTTGAAGACTTATGCATGACTTACATCCTACGTCTACTTCTTTATTTTTCTCAAGTCTTTTGACTTGATCCTTTAGTTCTAAAACTTGCACTTCGAGTTCATGCATTTTTAATTTTAGTGTTTTGTTTCTACCTAAAATTTTAGAACTTACTTCGCATAGTTTATTATATTCGTCATGTAATCTGTTATCATCTATTGACGAATTATCATCACTATAATAAGAAGAGTCGAAATGTACCTCATTCGAAGCCTGAGCCATTAGGCATGTTTCATCGTTGGGCTTCTTCTCTTCTTCTTCACCGCTATCACTCCAAGAGCCTCCTATGAAAGCTCTTTGGCTGTTGGTTTTCGGTGGTTTGGGACATTCTCATATGAGATGATTAGGATCTCCGCATCTAAAGCATTTCCTATCACTCGTCCCTTTCTTCTCAACTCGGTTCTTGTGTGACGGCTTCTTGTCATCACGAGGTTGCCTTGCGAACCTATCTCTTCTCCTAAAGAACTTTTTAAAGTCTCTAACGGCTAACGCATACTCTTCATCTTCACTATCAGAAGTTGAACATTCCTCATCACTAGACTCCTTTTTGGCTTTCAATGCTAGAGATCTAACTCTCTCGCTTTTGCCTTTGAGTATATCGGAGTCTTTCTTGATTATCATCTCGCGAACCTTCAAGTTTCCTATTAGTTCATCGAGTGATAATGTCGCCAAGTCCTTTGACTCTTCAATGGCGGTGACCTTTGCTCTCCATTTAGGATGTAGAGCCCTAAGAAACTTCCTAACGTAATTCTTGCTAGAGTAACCTTCATCAAGAGTTTTAAGACTAGTAATAATAGTATTAAATCTAGCAAAAACATTATCAATAGATTCAACTTCCGAAATGGAAAATTGTTCATATTGTTACACAAGAAGATCTATCTTGTTCTCTTTGACTTGATTATTACCTTGGTGAGTGACTAACAAAGTTTTCCAAATATCTTTTGCCGTATTACACATGAAAATTCTTTCAAATTCCTTTTAAGGCAAAGCATTGTAAATCATCATTTTAGCCTCATTATTTTTAGCTAGTTTTCTTTTAAGTTCATCACTTTGTTTGTCATAAGGAACTATTTCATCCCTTTTGGTTTCCGGATTCTTTTGAATCGGTTGAAAGTCACTCTCGGTAATAATATGCCAAAGATCAATGTCTTTTGATTTCACATACGTTTCGAATATTGTTTTCCAATATATAAAACAATTGGTTTCAAAAAATGGTGGTCTTTGTATAGATTGCCCTTCTAGATATTTGTCGGAATCTATTGATCGATTCAAGTATTAAAATACAATTTACTTTAAAATCTTGACTAACCTGGCTCTGATACCAATTGTGGAAAACTAGAAGGGGGGGGGGGGTTGAATAGTTTTACTGGTTTTTAATTTGTTTCAAAACTTTACTATTGAAAAACTTTGATTCGAATCTTCTGTGTAATCAATCAACACCAATATGAACAATTAAACTAAACTACCTAATGTAACTAAATAAATGTAAAGGAAGGAGATGGAAAATTCAAACCGGGACAAGGAGATTTATAGTGGTTCGGTCACGAAGCTCTTTTTCGCCCTACTCCACTCCTTGAGTACCACAGTCGAGAGTTTCAAGCACTATGTCAACAAGACCTCCCTTCAGGCGGAGAAAACCGTGCATGTCGCTTATCCAAATTTCCGACACTAAGCTAAATGTCGAGTGCTAATCTTAGCTAGCACCAATCTACCAAGATGTACTTGATCCTTTCTACTTCACACAATCACACAAGACTCGATCTACCCGATCTACCTATGATCCACTTGATCAACACACTAGCCCGCAAGCTTCAAGAGATCTCCAAGATCTCAACACGATCACAATGATCAACTCTCACTTGACTCAATCTATCTTATCTACCTTTGATCAACTTGATCAACACACAAGCTCAATGGCTACAAGAGATATTCAATATCTCTATAAGATCACAATGATCTTCTCTCACAAACTTTCAAAAGAAAAATGATCTTGATGTATACAAGGATACAATCAAGTGTGTAACAAATGTTACAAGTGCTCTAACTACAACTACAACACTTTGTATCTTCTTGGATACCTTGTGTTCTTCTCTTGCACTTGAAGAGGAATGAAGAGGATCACTTGGATGGATGATTGGATCATTCTTAAAACAAAAGAAAACTAAACTAAATGATCAAGAAGAGAAAGTGTGATGAGAGTATTGAACTCAGAAAATTCTGTGTGAAAAAGGATGCCCAAAATCTGTGAAGTGGGCTGGTATTTATAGGCAGAAAAAATCTAGCCGTTATGAAGGCACGACTCCACTAAATCACACACGGTACCACTAAATTTAGTGGTACCGTGCCAGAAAAAAATGCTCCTCTTTTTGTCTTTTCTGGTGAAAACTTATTTGGGGGAGTTTGGAGCTGATTTTGGGGGGAAAAATTGCTGCTATGTTATTTGAACTTATTTTTCCATTAAAACTTTTCTTAATTATTCAAAAATAATTTGTAAAGTATATTTTTGATAGAAATGTTTTTTCACATTAAAAATGTGAAGTCTTAAACACAAATTCACTTCTTTGATCATTTGTCAAGTTGTAAATTTTTTTGTGCATACCTAGAGTGATTTATGTAGAAATGGGATCTTTCGACTAAAAGCTTGTTTACGTTAATTTTAACATAACGTGTTTTCACATTTTGTCATCCTCAAAACGTGAAGTTATCGAAAGATATAAATAACGTTTTTAGAACATTATTTGCATCAACACGTTACATCGGAGGATTACCCATGAACATCAGAGGGAATATATTGGCTGCTAATCCTAATGATTTGCATAACACAATCTCCATCTCTCACAATTTAATGGATCAAGTAATCCAAGATATGGCAGAAAAAGAAGGAGATAACGAAAGAAAATGGGAGGACAACTCAAGAGCCAACCATCAGCCAAACAAACGACAGGTAGTCGCTAAGGTTTATTCTGCTGGACCCAATGACCAGAGGATCTATGTTGGAAAAGCTCCTCTGTGTAACCGTTGCAAACTCCATCACAACGGGCCATGCTCCGTGAAACGTGGAAATTGTCAAAAAATCGGTCATATGACCAGGAATTGCAGAGCACCAGTTCTTGCTACTGCTCAGAGAGCGCCAGTGACTAATCAAAGAGCACCTACCATCAATGACAAATCTTCCCTTACCTGCTTTGGGTGTGGGGAAAAAGGGCACTTCACGAATGAGTGCAAAAAACAGAGAAACCAGGGTAATAATGAAAATCAAGCTACTGGAGGAAACCAGGGTTATGCAAGAAACGCCCGAGGAAGAGTGTATGTGGTTGGAGGAAGAGAAGCACCAAAGGACCCGAACGTTTTTATGGGTACGTTTCTTCTAAACAACCGCCTATCTATTTTATTTGATACCAGTCAGCTAAGAGTTTCATATCAAACACATTTAGTCAGTTGCTATATATCATCCCTACAGGTTTAGGCATTGGTTATGACGTAGAATTAGCTAATGGTGACGTGGAAAGAGTAGACACTATAATCCGAGGTTGTACGTTAAATCTGTTAAACCACCCGTTCAACATAGATCTTATGCCAGTAGGGCATGGCAGTTTTGACATTATTATTGGAATGGATTGGTTATCTAAACACCATGCGGTGATCATCTGCGACGAGAAGATTGTTTGTATACCGTACGGTAATGAAGTATTGGAAGTATTAGGAGATAGAAGCGACCGTAGGAATACATCTCGATTGAACATCATATCATGCACCAAAGCTCAGAAGTACATTGTGGATGGATGTCTCCTCTTTGTAGCACAAGTTAAGAAGACAAAGAAGGAACTTAAAGAAAACCGCCTAGAAGACGTGCCAGTCGTACGCGACTTTCCTGAAGTCTTTCCTGAAGACTTGCCTGGACTTCCACTAGTCAGGTAACTCGAGTTTCAAATTGACTTAGTACCAGGTGCTGCACCCATAGCGCGAGCACCGTACCGATTTGCTCCTTCAGAGATGCAAGAATTGTTAGAACAACTACAAGAACTCTCAGAAAAAGGTTTCATCAGGCCTAGTTCCTCACCATGGGGAGCCCTGGTTCTATTCGTAAAGAAGAAAGAAGGAACATTCCGGATGTGCATCGACTATAGAGAGCTGAACAAGTTAACAGTAAAGAACCGATACCCACTTCCTAGAATCGACGACCTATTCAATCAACTACAAGGTTCCATCGTATATTCAAAGATCGACCTTCGATCTGGATACCATCAACTTTGAGTTCGAGAAGAAGACATCCCAAAAACAGCATTTAGAACTCGTTACGGACACTATGAGTTCCAGATTATGCCATTTGGTTTGAGAAACGCACTAGCGGTATTCATGGACCTTATGAACTGGATATGTAAACCATATTTGGATAAGTTTGTGATTGTGTTCATAGACGATATCCTGATCTACTCCAAGAACAAAGAAGAACATGAAAAACATCTCAAGTTGATTCTGGAATTGCTCAAGAAAGAGGAATTGTATGCAAAATTCTTGAAATTTGACTTTTGGATTTCCACTGTACAATTTCTCGGTCACGTTATTAACAGTCAGGGTATTCACGTGGACCCTGCAAAGATTAAGTCAATTAAGGATTGGGCAACACCAACCATGCCAACTGAAATACGCCAATTCTTAGGACTTGCCGGTTATTACAGGAGATTCATCGAGGGATTCTCTAAGATAGCCAAACCATTAACCACCCTAACCCAAAAAAATGTAAAGTACGTTTGGGGTAAAGACGAAGAAGAGGCATTCCAGAAACTTAAAGAAAAGCTGTGTAGTGCACCCATATTGGCCTTACCTGAAGGAAGCGATGACTTTGTCGTATACTGCGACGCTCGCCCAAAGGTTTAGGTGCTGTTTTGATGCAGAGACAAAAAGTGATTGCTTATGCATCACGACAACTCAAGACACATGAGAAGAATTACACGACCCATGATCTAGAACTAGGAGCAGTTGTGTTCACTCTTAGGATATGGAGACATTACCTGTACGGCACTAAGTGTACAATGTTTACGGACCAAAAAAGCCTGCAACATATCCTAGACCAAAAAGAGTTGAGCATGAGACAACGTAGGTGGCTAGAATTACTTAGTAATTACGACTGTGAAATTCGTTATCACCCGGGAAAAGCCAACGTTGTGGCAGATGCTCTTAGCCGGAAAGAACGACTTAAACCCTTGAGAGTCAGATCACTAGGAATGACGATCAGTTCACCTCTCCCAACAAAAATCCTCGATGCTCAGATCGAGGCACTCAAGGAAGAAAATAGATAAGTGAAAAACTCTATGTTATGCCCGAGAACGTAAACGGCTTTGTAAAGAGATCAGACGGGGTATTGTGCTTCAACGATAGAAGCTGGGTACCACTCTATGGTGGGATACGAGAGTTAATTATGCATGAGTCGCATAAGTCCAAGTACTCTATTCATCCCGGAGTTGATCAGATGTACCTTGATCTTAAGAAACTATAATGGTGGCCTAACATGAAGGCAGATATTGCACTATATGTCAGTAAATGCTTAACTTGTTCTAAAGTTAAGGCAGAACATCAGAGACCGTCCGGATTACTAGTGCAACCTGAACTCCCTGTGTGGAAATAGGAACGAATCACTATGGACTTCATAACCAAACTACCAAGAACATCCAGTGGATATGACACAATTTGGGTGATTGTTGACAGACTCACCAAATCTGCACATTTTCTTCCCATCAAGGAAACTAACAACATGGATCAAATTGCTCATTTATATCTAAAAGAAGTGGTCTCCAGGCATGGAGTACCAATTTCGATCATCTCTGATCGCGACAGTCGTTTCACTTCAAACTTTTGGCAGTCACTCTAGAAAGCTTTGGGGACTAAACTCGACATGAGTATAACTTATCATCCCCAAACAGGCGGCCAAAGCGAAAGAACCATTCAAACCTTGGAATATATGCTCCGAGCTTGTGTTATAGACTCCGACAAGAAATGGGATGGAGATTTGCCCCTAGTCGAATTCTCGTACAACAACAGCTATCACACTAGTATAAAAGCTGCACCATTCGAGGCACTCTATGGACGAAAGTGCCGACACTAGTACAAAACTGGGATTTCATCACACCAAAAATGTGTGACGATATGCATATAGTCACACACGTTTTTTTTGGTGTGTGTCACCAAAGGTCGCGCCACCGTAGGTGGCATATGGTCACATTGTTTAGTTTGTGGCCGTTTTCATTGAAAAAGAGTGACCAAAACCCGAATATGTGTGACAAATTAGGCACAAGTTTTGTTGGATTAATCAGTTTTGTGTGACCGTAAACACTTTATAGTCACACAAATGTTTTTTGAGAGTAACTATTGTTCGTCCTTTGGCCACATAAATATATAATATATGTGACATTTGAGATGATTTATTCAAGTAAATGTGTATTTTGTGTGACTATTTCCCGTCCTATGGCCACATGAATATATAATAAATGTGATGTTTGTGATGATTTAGTCACACAACGTGTGTTGTTTTTTTGGAGTTAGTCACATACAATTTAAAAAACAGTGGCCAAAAGTGTTAATAAGTGTAACCATATGCTTTTTAAAATCAAGTAAAAGTGTATTTTGTGTGACTATTGTTCATCCAATGGCCACATGAATTTTATGTTTGTGTGGCCTTTTGTAATATTTAGTCACACAAAGCATGTTTGTTTTGGGTATTTAGTCACATACAATTAAGAATAAAGTGGCCAAAAGTGTTAATAAGTGTGACCATATGCTGTTTAAATTGAAGAAATGTGTATTTTGTGTGACTATTGATCATCCAATGGCCACATGATTTTTTTTGTGTGGCCTTTTGTAATATTTAGTCACACAAAGCATTTTGTTTTGGGTATTTAGTCACATACAATTAAGCATAAAGTGACAAAAAGTGTTAATAAGTGTGACCATATGCAGTTTAAAGTGAAGAAATTTGTATTTTGTGTGACTATTGATCATCCAATTCCGACATGAATTTTTTTTGTGTGGCCTTTTGTAATATTTAGTCACACAACGAATTATGCAAACAGTGACCAAAAGTGTTAATAAGTGTGACTATATAAATCTTGTAGTTACATTTAAGAAATCAATATATATCAAAACAAATTCAAATATATATCAAAACAAATTCAAATACAATAAAATTGGAATGTATATAACTGAACCAAATATAAAATTGGACCTCCTTTTATACACCAAGGAGTACTAGTCAGCTACAATACTTTTCTAAGTATCTATAATCTTTTCCATAAACAACTAATACATATCATATAAGCAGTACTAACTATATGAACCAACAGTACTAACTTATAACTAACAGTTGTAACTAATACACTAGCATTATTAACTTCGAGCAGTCTTAATCTCTGAGCAGTCTTAACTTTGTACTGTCAGTACTAACTTCGAACAGTCTTAACTCTGTTTTCATCTTCAATTTTGTCATTGCGCTCTGTATCACAGACGTATTGTATAACAGCTTGTACATTAAAGAAAACTGAAAAGTTTGAAATTACCAGATTTGAGAAGGTTGGAGATAAAATACTCTTTCTCTTTGATCGTTACATTTGCTTGTCTATGCTTTTCTTCGAGATCAGACAATGAATGTTCAGTTTCTTGGAGTTTAATCTGAAACCATTTTTCTCTCTAGCAGCATACACCTCTGGTCAAGCAACAGTTACGGAGATTGTTAATAATGGACTAAGGTAGGTTAAATGAGGGATAAGTTCATAAGAGTAGTAATTTAACAACCTTGCTTAAGCCGTTCAATTTCAAAATACAGATCCTTCATCATTTCAGACTTCATTAGTTTCTGTTTTCCCTCCAATGTACAATGTTGCAGCAATTGCAAACAAGATGACGAGAAGAATTAGCAGCGCCAACTGAGCACCTGTTCCAACAACTGCTGACAACAGAACCAAATTGCGGGGTGGTCGGAAAACATCTCCATGCACAAGTTTCCATCCAAATTCTTCACTTACATCTCTTTCCTGAAAAATAAGCATTTCATTAGCTAGCAACTGATTGCTACCACTTAAAAAAATTCATCAAGTAAACAGACATTACCAGACTTTCCAAATCGTCATCTTCCCTAGCATACTTGGCATAGTCATTTCTTAGAGTTCACATCAGTATCATTGAAACCAATCCAGTGAGGAAGATAACCATCATGAACGAATTGAATATGGAGAACCATGAATCTGTATTATTAAACAGAAAGCTCAACCTCATGAGCGAAATTCATAAGTATCATAAATAATAGTCTTTTAAACCAAAGATAACCATTCTCATACCTGATGCTCAAAGAAATGGTAATCCAGATAAACATCAAAATGCCGTGCGAAAGTGACGTTAGTTTCGCTCCACGTGACAGAGTAAGTCATGTCAAGTGTTTTCCCAGCTTCCAGCGGTTTTGGGTTCTCTTGAGTGAGATTAACATGAATGATCTGTGTTAAGAAAAAAAACATTATATAAGAACAAGGTGAACTATGAGATCCATTCACCACTGTTACATATAAAAATTAGAAGACCTGATGTTTGTTGTATTGAATGGTAATGTTCTTATGAGTGAACATCAAATGCTTGTTTTCGTTGTTCCTATCAGGATGTAGCTCACCAACAAAACCAATAGAAACAAGTGTGCAATAAAAGAAGTATTAGCATTACATACTAGCATGAAACTGAAAATAAATTACGTCAAGAGAAAAGATGTTTAATTGATGCATACCCCACAATGGCAGATCATCTGAGAGCATGTTCCGCGCAGCAAGGACCAAAGAAAATGAGATCAGATGGTAGATAAGATATACAAATGCATAAAAAAGAAATTGTGATACGAATATAGTGTAACAAACAATTTTGGCATTTAACATACCCAAGTACGTGCCGTATCAGCACAACATAAAATAATAAAATCTTGTTTAAACAAGAAGAAAGAAACTAGAAGGCATACCCATGAAAAATTCAAACCAATAGTTATTCTCAATAGCCTCCTTGAACACCTTAACCTTCGCTTCATCGAGTTTAAGCTCACAAATTTTGGTCTTCTCCACGTTCTCTGCCAAAGAAAACATGTCAGCTACCATTTGACTACATATGACACAAACACAACTATAGAAAATCATTTGACCAACATACTTCGGAATTTGATGTTTTAAACCTCTGTTCTGAACCAGCACCTGTTCTTTCATTTTATTATCTGGACCGTAACTATTGTGGTCCTCTATCAAGAGTGCAGGCAAGAAATCCTCATAGTTATACTCATATCCGAGGTTTGATAAATTAAGCATACATTTTGGCGACCATTGACCAGTCTCCTTTGTTAACTAACTCGTTTCAAATTTGACCCATTATGTCAGGTTTGCCTACTTTTTTCCATATTACCAAACACTCTACAAACATGTTCTCTGACTTAATTAAAGAATTTCCAATGTTTAAAGTTATACTATCTACTTTAAGCACCTAATTATCTGAACTTGTTACTCTTTAGCAACATAATCATATAAACAAGACACATAAAAATACGCAATTGTTAGCAACAGTCGAGAGGTCACATCTAACCTCTTTCAACAATGAAGACTGACTCCAATCATCATCTCCATCATCATCAGATTTAACATTGATTACATGGTTTTTGGAGAAGCTTCTGCTCGCAGATGCCTCGCCAAACACACTTCTAACTTCTTTAGAAGCGACTGGGATCTCCAACAGCAAAGGCCCAATCACCGCCCCACTACAAAAAATTAAAACCAAACAAGCATATCACATGTCGGATAAAAACACATTATTATAAAGTTATAACTTCATTGCATATTCGCATAAAACATCCATAATGTATATAAGTTTAACTTGTTCTACAAACATATCACAGTCTCACACGTTGGGGGAGTTTGGGATTGCGTTTTGCAAAACAGTACTTGTTCAAAACGGAATCCCAAACACCCTCATTTTAGCACAAACAAACAATAATTAATCATACCAATGCTTCATATCAGGCCGCTCTGAGACGCGTCTCCCTTGCTTTACACAATCCTCGACCCATCGAGGATTGACCACAATAATTTTCAACTTCCTAGCAAGTTCATATTTCTTTCCTTCAAATTTTCGACAAACCTGATCAAACAACCAATTAACTTACATATCATTTCAATAACCAAAACCCTAACATTTTTATATATAAAAAAAAGGTACCAAATGAGTGGTGGATTGATTCATAGCTCCAACATAAATTGCACCGGATCGGGCGATTAGTTTAATAAGATTAAATCCCTCAGATCCATGGTATCCGCTAACCGTAGCAATAACTGAAGCATCCTTTTCCTCTCGTGATCGCTCAAATTGGGCAGGCTTGTAAAGTATCGACCCAACCAAGTTTGTAGACACAATCTACACAAATAAAAATCATTTTATGTAAAAAAAAAAGTGCCCAAAATTCACAGATACAGTTCTGTATATCTTTACTCTAAAGTAAAGACTTCTGGAAAACTAATCGCATAGGAAAGCAGTCAAGCACATACCTGTTGTATATCTTCATCGGTAAACTCCAACAGCGGTCTGAAACATTTGTTAGTCACGGCATTGTTTATCTGTAAAACAATAGAGTCAGGAATCAAGAAAGTAATGTAGGTAAGTAGGTTCAGATATCAATTGCGTGAAGCTTATATGTAGATAAAGTCAAATTTGCTCACCCAAATGTCTATAGAGCCTAGTTCATTGACAGCAAAATTGGCCAAATTTTTAACATCATTAGGATCACAAAATCACATGAAGTCCCGACCACTTTTGCATGAGCCATGTTTTTCTTTGATGAGCTTGCTGCGGTTGCTATACCTTCTTGTAAGTTCTCTTCAAGCTCTTTAATTGTCACTTCAACAGATTCTTCACTGAGAAGAAAGATAAAAGAAACACAGGTTTTTATTAGTTAATGTACGCAATATACAGATTGGATAACAGATTTCATGACTTTAAAAATCACCTTCTTGAAGCAATAACCACACGATCTCCTGAAAGTAGGAACTCACGAGCAAGAGCTTTCCCTAGCCCTCTAGTACTGGGATTCCTTCAATCTTTCACCTTCAACCTCAATCTTTCCTACTCGTTCATTTCCCGCCAAGTCCACTAGCCAAAGGTGGCTTCTAGTCCGTTTTCCATTCACCAAGTTCTCTCCAAGAACAGTCACTCACAATAAGCTATAAAACAAGATATCAGCACTAAAAAACCATCTATTTGCTTACAGGTTAGCTAAAATGTAATAAAGACTTAACAGTAAGAGCGACTACTAAGCTCATTGGCATTGGTTGATCCAACAGATCGAGCACGACTCCCGCTTTTAAGCAATTCCCAAACTTCATCTGTCTTGTGCACTGGCACCTTAGAGAGTCTTGGAAGTTCTTGGGTTCCTTTAGCTGATTGTTTGACCTCTAACCTGCAATTAAACAAGAACAATTTAGTCAACCTCTTCTATACAAGCAATTAATAAACAAGATTCAATGTGTGAAAAAGGATAAATTTACAAATTAAGAAGCAAACCTTAGTCGTGGATGCCGAGACTTATCTCGCACATGCTTCATCAATAACTTTTCTAAAAATGGTCAAAGTATACACAACCAAACAAGCTTCATCAATAACTTTTCTAAAAAAGTCATGTTATTTGGGCTGTTATCCTAAAAATGGCCAAAGTATACACAACCAAACAAGTTAGCATAGTCTCTATAATAGATAAAATTGACAATGAAAGCATAAGTTAACATATGTAACATATATTACGACGTAATGAACTTCAATAGTAGCAAACTGATGGTCCCGTTTATATAAATTTGGGGCTACATAAACCTTAAACTAGAAATTACAAAGTAAAAAAATATATATATAGAAAATCACAAAATCACTAACGCAGAAACACTTCAAATTGATTCCCTAACTGAAGATATAATACAATAAAGTACCTAATTTATGGATAAAGGAACTTGAAATTGGTGTCGATGGCTCGACCGGTGACTGGTGGATCGTTTTCGGTTGACCGCAGAGATGAGAGAGGCTGTTAGATAGATTAAGAAAATTAGTTTGGGGAGAACATATTATGAAGATGAAGTGTGAGATCTGAGAAAAAAGATAGAGATGGGTGGAGGGGCAATTTGATTTTTGGGAAAAATTTAGGCGGGGCTACTGAAAAGTTGAGTGAAAAGTTGAGTGAGAAATTTTATTTTGGAAAAACTAAGTGCGGGACATGTAAAAAATAGCAGTCACTTTTAAATAATGATATGTGACAAAATGTTTAGTATGATCATATATGGCATTTGGTCAAAATGTTTAAGTGTGTGACATATATTTGTCACTTTTAAATGCATATCATGACTAATGCTTCAAACTTACTTTTCAGTTGTCACACATTTCAAATTCATATGTGGCTAAATATTCAGCAAAAAATAACAGTCACTTTTAAATAATGTGTGACAAACTTGACTATATGATTTAGCCACATACATAATTACTTCATGTGACCATATATGGATTTTGGTCACATTGTTCAATTGTGTGACATATATTTGTCACATATCTATATATATAGTGTGACTAATGTTTCAAACTTATTTGTATCTGTCACACGTCCTAAATTATAAGCGACTAAATAATAATAATAAAAAAATTGCCAGTTACCTCTAGTCACATAAATATTCAAATGTGTGACAATGAAATTCTGAAATGGTCACACAAGTCGGATCAAGTGTGACTATTTATTTTATTCTGGTACATTTAGTTACATAAATATCTGACTGTGTGGCCGTTCAAAAAACAGCATGTGTGACGAAATCCTATATTTGTACTAGTGCGATCACCCATTTGTTGGACAGAAGTGGGAGACAGTCAACTCACAGGACCCGAACTCAATCATGAGACAACCGAAAAGATTGTGCAGATTCGTAACTAGATGCAAGCGGCACAAGACAGACAAAAGAGCTATGCTGACAAGAGACGTAAACCTATTGAGTTCCAAGTAGGGGACAGAGTCATGTTAAAAGTTTCACCATGGAAAGGCGTGATACATTTTGGCAAACGTGGAAAACTAAATCCTTGTTACATTGGACCTTTCAAAATTCTAGAAAGAATTAGACCGGTAGCATACCGACTTTAGCTGCCGCAAGAACTCAACAACGTACATGATGTCTTTCATGTATGCAATCTAAAAAAATGCTTGTCAGAGGAAACTCTTACTATTCCTCTGGAAGAAATCAAAATTGACAATCGACTACACTTTATCGAAAAACCTGTTGAAATCATGGACAGAGAGGTCAAGAGATTGAAACATAGTTGAATACCAATTGTCAAGGTTCGCTGGGTTTCCCGAAGAGGCCCTGAATTCACATGGGAACGTGAAGATGAATTCAAGGCCAAATATCCCCATCTTTTTGTATCTTCACCTGATAACACGAATTGAATGTCGGGACGACATTCAAATAAGGTTGGGAGACTGTAACAAATGGTAATTTTCCTATTTAAAAAAAATTATTACTTTATCAGAAAATGCGCACTATTTATTTTCTGACATCTGTTAATGAGAGGTTATCTCATTTAATTACGTTATCACACTACGATAACTCAAACACATTGATACGTGATTACAATGCATTGGAACGAGCTCACACACGAACCACAAAAATCAATATTTCTAATAAACAACCAAACGGACCATATCAATATTTCTTGCCCAACTTGCGAGCCTGTTACTATTCAAAAGTCCAACCCAAATTTCTTTTTCTTTTATTCTTACTCGACTGAACACACTAAGCTTTACCTCGATTTCTTGCAAATTCGACACATAACATATACAAGTTTTTACATGGATCGAATATTCATACATCATAGAATCAGGTTCGACCAAGCTCACATCCCATTTCGAACATCTAATCACAAAATGAGGCTCAAAGTTATCTCAATCGACCACATTTACAAGTTAGCATATTTTATGAAAGTCGACCTTAACTTAATTTTACCTAACTCATTTAACTTCCCTTGATCGAATACAAGTTCACAATCTCATTTAACTCACTCCTAAATGTTTTGGTCACGTTACAATGTATTTTGGACCCTTTGCATATGTCGTACGATACATATATATGCACAACACATACATAACCGAACCTAGCTAGCAACCCTCCCTCCTACCTATATACTCGATTAATATTCCATCTCCCCTAAAAATATTCTCTAAATCCTGCAAGGAATCAAATTGCACAACTTGTGCATTTTTATAATATATACTATACATATTCATGCATATATATACACTCCTACGATCCACATACATGCCTCATTCATACTTAAACTCTTTCAAACATATTTCTCCCTAGTTTTTACTCACTTCCGAGAGTTCTCAAGGAAGCCAGGACCAATTCTCCCCATTGTCGAGCCAATTCCAAGTCGCAAACACTTGTTCTCGGATCATTGATGATCGTTTATACAAACTACACTCATAATTCTCGTGTTCTAGTCCATACTCACGTATAACACACCACCTTATAGGTGTTGTAAGTCATTTAAACTCTTTTCATACTCGTCTCATTGATTTTTATCATCTCATGCATCGTATTATATTTCTTTCGAACGTATATCCATTGTTATACATTTATACGCTTTCTTTTTATTTATTTTTCGTTCATACGCAATGACCTCCTTCATGGATGGCTAGTAACTCGTGTTTTACATTTATTCGATACTTACATAAATGTTTTATTTCTAATCGAACTCATTTTATTCCTATATTGAATCGTATATTTCATATACCTTATATGTGTCATTTTTACAATTTGAGCATATTGAATTATCGACTAAGAAATGGCTTAATATAATCGAATTTATACATGTAACATGTCACTTTTATTACTTGACCTAATACTCCACAAGACCCTTGAATAAGCTGTATAAATAAGCCATTGTCATAAGCTTGTAAATGCCCTTTTCGAGCCCCAAACCTATCGCTACATCACACGGTTACAAACCTTTTATTATTAACGAATGGGCTTTAAACCCAATAATTAGCCCAATAAGCAATAACAAATAAGAAATTGTATAAGCTGTGTGAACATGTTTTTGAGACACTAAAATAAGCCCAATTATAAGCCCAATTTGTTTCAGAACCCATCGGATCTAAATTCCTTAATGGGCTTTGGCTTAATTCGTTAAAAGCCCATTAAGCGGAAAATAAGCTGTTTTCAAAAATAAGCAGTTCGTATTGACTTAAATAAGCTTTATGAAGTTGCTAAAACTCTCGAAAATCATTTCCTACCTTTATTGTAAATTTTGGACTTGTTTTGCAAAGAATATTACTATTTGGGTTAAAAGTGTAAAGTTTACCTAATTACGTCCTAAAACTGTTAATTCATAACTTAAGGATGGAAATTGTTAAAACAGTAAACATAAGGCTAAAAATGTAACATTTAACCTTTTTGGACTAAATATGTAACAAGATACTAACGGAGGACTAACAGTGCAAAACTTACACCGTTAGGGTAGAAAGTGTAAATTCTGTGAAAATGCAAGGACTGAACAGTAACATTTATATATATATTCATTTATATTTCATGTTTTACTCATTTTCTGAAACCTCCTCGTGCTGCAACTTCCTTATCTACCTCAGATTGATGTTGTTTTAGAAAGTCATACATTAGTCCATACTTGACTTCACCAATCTTCTTAGTTTGCCTGACAAATGTTGCATATTTCTGCCATTCTGGTCCAAGGCAACCCAGAAATTTTGAATTGATAGCAATCTTAGGTAACTTGATGTCATGACGATCGAGGTCATTTACCACATTTGTGAAACGGTGGTAGTATGATTCAATTTTCTCCCCTGGTTCCAAGATGAAATTATTGTATTCCATGTAAAGCTTTGACTCAAGGTCTTCTTGATTTAACTCAGTCCCTTCCATTAGAAGATGCACATATTCCCACATGTCTTTGGCAGTCTTTTGAGCATCAATACTTCGGTAAATAGGATTGGGAATTCCCTGAAGTATGTAAGACATTGCCAATTGATTTGCCTCTTGTTGCAATGTTTGTTCAGTTGTGTAGTTAGTGACAGTAATAGGAGTTGATGTCTCTTCTCTTTCTGAAGTTCCTTGAACAATAGTTACTGGAAGTGGAAAGGGTCCTTCTTCAATGACTTGCTTGAGATATTTCCCATGAGGTTTTCTGAGTTCAATGAATCTGAGGAATCTACTAGCCCATTACACATAGTTACCAGGTGTCAGCATAGGTGGAGTGTCCTGATTCCCAGCCTCATGTCGGGATTGCTGACTGCTGATTGCCTCACACATCTTGTTAAACTAATGTGGTTCTCTGGAGTAGGATGGATTGTTCAGCATTTGATTATGTTGCATGATTTGTTGTGGGGATACTTGTGGTGGAGAGAGAAATTGATGCTGTTGCATGAATGCTTGTTGTTGTTGATACTGAGGATGAAATTGCTGTTGTTGAGGATATTGCTGTAGCTGATAGTAGTAATTGAAGTGAGGTGGTTGAGACATGTTTGGATCTTGAAGATAATTAAGATTTGTGTGATGAGTTATGTTAAGTTGGTTTTGGTTAATTGAAGATTTTTTGTCCAATTGCGATAATTACTGTTCAACCAATTGCGATAAGTACTGTTCACCCAATTGCGATAAACTCCAAATAGCGATAAGGAAAAATAGAAATTGCGATAAAAATGACAATTTGAATAAGTTATCTTAAATTGCGATAGAAAAGGCAATTTGCGATAATTTATCAGAATTGCGATATTTTATGGCAATTTCGATAATTTTATCTAAATTCCAATTTCAATAATTCTCAACTCTTATACAAGAGAAGAGAAGCAACCAAGTCGAAGTATTTTCACTTTCTTATACAAGGAAGTAAAATACTGAGTCCCAATGCCGATAATCTGAAGATCTGCCAATTGCGATGAAACCCTAACTTGTCGCTATTCGAATCGCGATAAACCCTAAGTTGTCGGAATTCACCCAGAAGCCAAAATGCACTTTTCACCAACTTTTCCAATACGCGACTTTCCCGGATTTCACTAAAACGTCTAGAAAACCAATAACAAACCGATTGTTTTGATTGTTAACGATTAGAAACCACAAAGTATGATAAGATTTATGATTAATAGCTTTGTAAATGGAAATTTGATGAGATTTGTTGAGCTTTTTGACGAGATGATGAACACGTGCCAACAAAAAATGATTAACGACGAAACTAAAAGAGAAACCTTACTTAATCCTTAAAACCAACCTAAAATACGATTAGATCTACTCAAAACACTATCCTAACTATCCCTTTGGCGAATGATACCACTTGTAGGTCGTGTATATCTCAACAACACACACACGTATAACAAAGTAAAACACGTACTACTACTTATCTAATAAGCTACGATAAGGAGAAAAGAGAATAAGCTAATAAGAGAAGAGAATAAGAGATAAAGAAGAGAGAATTGGAAGGTAATTCATTTCATACGATGGATGGACAAGGCTTGCGCAACATACATGAATAACCAACAAGTAAAATGAGCTCCCTACCCTTCTATTTATAGGCAAGGGATTAGGACAACTCTTACAATAATGTTTCTAGAAGAATTAACACTTAAGTGGGTGGTCCATGGGCTTCTAATGGACCGCACCTTAAACGCAAATATAAAGCCCTATTTAAGCAACATTTTATCGCTAATGAACAAGACTTGAAATATATTAAAACGTGTTCCTAACACCTTTCAAACAAAATCAAACAACGGTTCACAAAGTCAAACAATCAATCATCACCCTCAACACACAATCACTAATCATTACACATTCGAGTAATCATTATCCTTTCACGGTTTATTCTTGATTATTGTAAAATCCCGCGAAAGAATCTATTTCTCGGTTTAAATCATAGAATTGTAAAATCCCGTGCACGTTAACATCATGTCTACTACTTCAGATTCGTTCATATCTGAGGTACTCAAGTTGTACGACACGTATGATAAACACAAGACTTCCAACTCTGTACAACAAATAAACGTGTGTGATTCGGATAATGCTAATATGGAATTGTTGTGCTCGAATTCTCAAGAGAAAGAGTTTCATCAGTCACTAATGTTGCCTAATGCAAAGGAAAGTTGCATTGAATGTTTTAGATTGCTTCATTCACATCTCAAGATTCTCTTTGAAAAACCTGGATACTTAGGAGGATACGAACGTGTATTCGCATCACTCTTTGGTCAAGATGTTCAGACCTTCACAGTTAAAATGACTCTGTATTTGGATCAACTTGAACAACAACTTGACAAAGGAGAATTTTCTGAAGATAGATCCATGGCTGCCTTGTGTGTGGTCAACAACCAACTCCAAGTGTAAAACCCCCATTCTCCATTAAGTGAAAATCCCTAAATTACCCTCTAATTATGAATTTATAAGAACACATGAATTATTGTACAAAAGTATTATGAAAGCTATAACCTATGTAAATAAAATAAAAATTGGCACAACCTTTAACTCTTAAGTATTTATCACACATACCAAGTCATTGAACATAACCTTATATATAGTGCACAAGATTGAAAATATGTAGTGATGATAATACAAAATTTTACTTAAAATATGGAAAGAGAATAATCACGTCATTTAACAATATATCTCACCTATTTTACGCCCTGTATCAAAACGTATCTTCTATTTTACTTTACATACTAGAGAAACACATTTAGCATGTTGAATTAATTCATAGACCCAAATAAAGAAGTATAGGCAACGCATGCTTGATTTTTAAAATAAAAGCCTATACCCTCACACATGCATAAGGCACGCCTATAAAGCTATACATTGGGCTGACTCCTCTTTTAAAAAGGTAAATCCCATAATTCACGCCTAAATATCAGCTCAAAAATTACTTGCCTCATTTTTTTTATATATACCGATTCTACACCCATATAATAACACGCTAGACCCTAGAAATAATCTAAGTAGCGGCAGTCTTTTTCTTCTTCATTTAGTCGAGTAATAAGGTGGTTCAAGGAGGCTTAATCAGGGCTAAACAAGGTGGTTGATCATGGTCTTTATCCGGGTCGATTGGGGGGGCTGTATTTAGGTTCGAGCAGATTCTGTGTTTGGGGTTTTCGTTCTGGTCTTTCCTTTCTCAGTCGACATTAAGGTACCACTTATTCTGTTTTGGTTATACTCTCGACTTTGATACACATAAACGTTATGAAGATAATCTAAAACAAGACTATGGATCAACTTAATGAGAATAAGAATGGGACGTAATATATCACATAAAACATAAAATGATGACCTACATATTTGTCACATAAAAAAAATGAACTACATAATATATATATATGTCTGTTTGGAAATTTCTTTTTCGAATACGTTTGAGTTGTGTCTTTGGTATGTTCATTAGAACATACACACGAGGTGGATATAAGAATACGCATTAAAACCTGGATATAAAACGCAAGGAATAAATGTGAGGCATAGGTGTTGTTTCATGTGAAGATAGGTTGAGAAAACATGCATATCTAATGAGTTATAAAACTGGGTAAAATAAGTGAAATGAAGGTGTGGGTGTTTCATTAAACTAGAAATGAGTATATATATGCTCATATATACGAAGCATAAAAAGCATAAGAACCAATACATGCCAAATTCAGTTGGAAGATCTATTTGTTTGAATCTGTTGTAATACGCGTATTTGAGTGGGTCATTAGAACATACATGTCGATCCTTGTTTCAGCTTCTAGCTATTCAAATCGATAATTATATGAGCTCTTGAACCTGATCATTGGTACCCTAATATACTCATAATGCACAACCAAACCTGGAAATAAAAACATGAATAATTTAACATGGGGCGTACAGGTTATATACGTGATAGAGGGTTGCTAAAGGTGGGATTTTATGTTACTAGTTTGGCTCATGAACTGTGTTGTGTGCATGATCAATCAAGGCAGAAATCATGTGAGTTAACCTAGTCAAAGTGTAGGAAGTCTGGTTGTTTTGATTTCACTATTTCATGGTTGCCTCTTTAAGATGTGTTCAAATGGTGTGGGTATATCGAGTAGTCAAGAGAGGGTCTAAAGCGTAGTGACAACTGTTCTAAAAAGGGTATAACAGTATGAGTTATCTTTGTCTTGTGGGCTTCTAAACAAAAGTAAAGTGGATATATAAGTGTGTGTGCATGTAGCGTGAGTTTGCATGCATGTGGGTGAGTTGGAGTAGTCAATTATGTTGCTAACTAAATTAAAAAGAACTAAGAATGATCATCTATAATTTACATTTTAGACCCTAAACTAATTGTCATAATGAACCCTAAACTATCATGACTTGCTAAAATAAACCTCATTTCCATAATATCATTTAATTAATGGCTTAACCTAATTATGGAAACCTGCTAAAAATAGAAAGTTACTAAATATGGAAAGTTGCTATTTTTGGAAAGTTACCTAAAAAGAGAAGTTACTAAAAAATGGAAAGCCAACTAAAATAAGTAATCTGTGTAAAATAAGCTTTTAATAAGTTAGTTATGAATTCGTGTAGATTCGCTGAAGATGGAGTTGCTTCCGACTTTGATATTTTCTGTTGTGTTTTCATTTGCGGTATAAGGTACAGATATTCTGACCTTCCTTATAAGGTTTCTCATGATCTCTTTCATTTTCTGATCCGTTAGTTTCTGAACTGATGCCATTGCTATTATTCCCTTGCTTGAACCTTCTCTGTTGATCCCATTTGACATGACCTCCGTTATGAACCTATGTTATGAGAACCTTTTTAATTATACCATGAAAATGTTTTGAGGAAAACCAATTTAAAAAGATGTTTATAAATGATGCGAAACTACTTTTATATGAAAGGTTACTAACTTTTATGAACACTATATTTTGAAGACTAGCCTTATGAAAAACCGTTTTGAAAGACTATTTTCATGAAAACTACTTTAAAGGATCGTTTTATGAAAATCATGAATTAAAGGATTGTTTAAAATGGACTTTTGATAGAAACTTCTGAAACGGACTTTTGATCTGAACCATGACTTGATTATTGAATATGAATCTTGATCTGATAAACTTTGATTTGGACCTTTGATACTACTTCTGATATATTTGATATGAACCATCTGTTATGAACTATCTGTATGGGACCTTTAGATATGACCTTCTGATTTGATTTGACACATGACTCTTAGTTTGATACCCGAGCCAAAATTTGTAACCCTAGCCATGAAGGTAACATGGCCATGTCATTGATGCACCGATGGCATGAATCTAGTGTGTTGGAGTGATGTTACACACTGTCCCTTTAATTTGGTCTGCATGTGATTGGGTAGGGGCGTATGGATGCATCCTAGATCTGTTCTGTTTAGTGGATTTAACATGATTTGATATGATTTGTCTGGTGACTGGTACTGTGTGCAATACATGCCTTTCACATATATCTGGGAGCTAGCTACTCCATTTGAAGAATGAGGACACCCCTCATATTATCTGATTATCTGAGAGGTCTCCCCTCTATATGATTTGAAGATTTATGGTTACGATATGATATGATCTGTTTCTGGGCTCGTGGTGGATTACTATCCCTTTTCTCTTTCCTTTATACTTATTCATTGACTTACCCCTTGAACCATATTACATCTGTTTGACCTTTGTTTCTGTTATTCTGTACTATTCTCTATTACTGTTTGTTATCGTTATATCTGTTCACTGAGCTCTCGTAGCTCAGCCGCATTTCTTTTCCTGCGGCAGGTTTTAGTAGGAAGCTGGGAATGTGTGGAGAGTGTACCTTTGGACTTAGAAGACTTGATAGCTATTCTGGATTAGAGTTGACTAGAAGATATTATATTTTAGATTTAGTGTTTTTGGAAGTTCTCATTTGTAACCTTGTAGTTTCAGATTTTTCTTTGTAACCCTTGAAACTCTATTGTATTATTTAAGTCATATGTCTGTGTTTGCTTTGATGTGTCACCATAACGTAGCACTTCTACCCTTATCGGGTTGGGGTGTTACAATTATGGTATCAGAGAGACAGGCTGCAATTTGTAATACATTTACCCTTGACCTGTGAAGTTTGGACAATTAAGTTTCCACTGTAGGCGCTCATAAGATAACCGTTGAGGAATTGCTTTAGAATCTCCCCATAGGAACTTAAGTATTACCGGTGAGGAATGGGTACACTACTCCAACTCATGAGTAATGTTAAGGAGTTCATTAATGAAAGAGCACAACACATGGAGAACGGGACATAGTCAAATAAGCATGATGATAGCAACAGCTTAGGGACTGATATCACACATGGTGTGGATGCAGATCTCAGTCCAGTAAATCACCAAGTATCATCTGCTGAGGTACATCTGTCTGATCAACATAATATTCTTTCTAATGAACAACATCATACTGATCAAATTAAACCTACTTATGACACATATCTGTTGGAAAAGACTGATAGCAATATCACCTCTGATTCAACAAATATGAGTCATAAGGGGGGAGAAATTGATCAGAATGCTGAACATGATGATGCGTCAAGGTCTTTGCTTACGGCTGAGTTTTCCAAATCAAATGATATGGTTGAAAAGGAGGTTTATAATGAACTTTCAAAAAGATTTTTACAGCTTGAAAAACTTTGTATTTCACTTGAAATCACAATGCAACAAATGGAAGAAAGTTTTCAAACTAACTTACCATGTAAAAATCCGGAACTCCCTGAATTCCGTGAATTCTTTGCAATAAATGATTTGAAAGCTCAGCTAGAAGCCAAAAACCTAACGATCAAAAACCTGAAAAACAGTTTGACTGAGATGCGTGACATGTGCAATGAAGTTAAGACTAAACATGACACTAAAGTGGCTGAATTACTTAATGAAAATGAGACTTTGAAAATTCATTGCAAAGAACTGTGTGATACAATCAAAGAAACGAAAACTAAAACTGTAGAGCAAACAACCTCTTTGATTGCCAAAAATGATGAATTCAAAGCTCAACTTCAGGAAAAGGGTTTTGCAATTGCAGCGTTGAAAAACAAGTTAAGAAAATCGACAAGAAATGGTGTGAACACTAAGTTTGCAAAACCATCAATCTTGGGGAAACCACCACTTAGAAACCAATCAGTTGTTAGACAACCGACTGCGTTTAGATCTGAACGACCAAAATCCTCAAAACCATGGTTTTCCTCCCAAGTTGATTCAAAACAAGTTTTGTCAAAACCAGTCACTTCACAGTCTAGACCTAGTGAAAAGGAATATGTTGTTGCCAAACCTCATCATATGAGTGCTTCTAGTTCTTCTAGGATTAGTTCAAAGCATGTGTCATTTGTGACACAAAAGGAACATGTTAGACATAAAAACAATGTTCAGAACTACAACCTAGAGGATGCTAAGAAAAACACTCATGAAAAGACTAGGAATTTGCCTGTTTCTAAGAGTAGTTACGTATCGATTAAAGCAATTCCCGTAGCAGATCACTCTAAGAATTCTAGATCTTTTTCTGACTCCAAACACTATATTTGCTCAACTTGTCAGAAATGTGTGTTTAATGCAAACCATGATGATTGTATAACAAAATTCCTGAAGGAAGTAAATGCTTGTAATAAGGTTCAATCCTCTAAGACTAGAAGCTACAACAAGCCCGTGTAACCAAAAAGTTATACTCAGAAACCTGATAGGCAGATTGCTATAGGACAAAAGTTTTCTCTCGACAGGTCTTCCACTGTGCATGAGAAACTAAACACTCCTAGATCTTGTCTTAGGTGGATACCGACAGGTAGAATTTTTAAGATTGTTGGTCTTAGATGGATACCTATTAGAAAGATGTTCACTAAGTGCAAGACCAAGGTTGACAATGAAACCTCAAATGGTCGAGATGCTGATATTACTAACCCATATAAATGCAAACAAACTCTGAATGTCAGTGCAGGTAGTCTTTACTTAAGTGCAGGTACATCATTCACTCATATTAAGGAAAGACTCAGGGTTTGGGTGCCGAAAAGATTGATATCTCATGAAGTAGGGGTTCAAGCAATTCAAGCTTGATGAACATCATCGACTATGATGTCTGTTCACATCAGTTCAGGCCTCGTTCTTTAATGACAATGACGTTTGATCTTTGCAGTTCAAGCCTCGGGTCTCAATGTCAACATAATGGCGTCTGCTGAAAACACTTCAGGCCCCGTTCCTCAAAGAAAAGAAAAGTGTACGCTTGAGTGCTCTTTATCTTCGAAAGAAGAGAAATCTTCTTGTTTCTGACCATTCTCATTAACAAGCTTCATGTTCTATCCATGCTCATTCAGTTACCAAAGTGGATCAACGTACATTGGAGTATATTCTTATTCACCCGTTTAATAAAAAATGGCACTCATATGCAATTTTTGAAGGGGAGAAGTGTGAATAAACAACATGTCAGTTATAAGGTGGATCTACTTACCGTTGATGGTGTTCTTATTCACTCGTTCAATCAAAAATTGCAGATGGCAGTCATATGCAATTTTTGAGTGGGAGAAGGGTGAATAAACCACGTGTTGATTGATGATTGAGAAATGGTCATACGGCTCCTGAATACATCAGTTCAGGAGCCGTGCAAACCAAGTTCCTCCAACACCAAATGTTCTACTAACAACGGATGACTGGGATTTATTAGTTCAATCGATGTTTGATGAATACTTCCAACCTCCTGCGAATGTTGATCATCCAGTTCCTGAAGCTCCTGCTCCGGTTCCTGCTGACTCAACTGGTTCACCTTCTTTAATCTCCATTGATCAAGATGCACCATCTAGAAGTACAACTCAAACTACTTAAGAAACCAAATCTCCAGTTATTCCTCAAGGTGTTGATAATGACTCTCATGATATTGAAGCTGCATGCTTGAATAATGATCCGTTCTTGGGTATCCCTTTCCCAGAACCAGGTTCTGAAGAATCTCCTTATTCACGGATTGTTGTTCCTTTCAATGTGCACTCGGTAAAGCAACCACAAGAACATAAAGAAAATGTTGGCTAAAACATCAAAACGGATAAGATTTTGGACATAGAATATCAAGTGATCACGGAGTTTATTTGGCATACCTTAATTGAGATTGAAGTTGACTTTCACAAAGGCGTAATCTTATTTTATCTTGAAGTCGGGGTTGGTTGGATGCATGACTTTCAATGATAACTTGCTCGTGCTTAAAATTTATGATTGGGACTTGGATTATTTAGTTATACCCGATGAAAGGAGTTACAATGAAGTTCTCACGGGTTATAGCTATCACTTCAAGGAGTTACATTGTAGTGCTCAGTGTCACACGCAAATGCAGATGTGGATAGTCTCAAGAGGTGTTGTACTTCCTTCGGCTCTTAGTTGAGTGTATAAGGGTACTTAGGGGTTTTCTTATGCATCGTTCTTCAATCAAAAATAGTGCAAGCTTAAGTAACAAATTTGGGGAATTATTCATCATTTTCAAGTTTGGTATATCGGGTTTACTGCACCAAGTGGTCACAGCAATAGCCGACAGAACATAAGGGTTGGTAAAGATAATCAGAGAGAGTTTCTGTAGCAGTTGATTCTCACAGGATACTTTTGAGCTAATTTTGTTCTTCTCACAAGATTTCAAGTATATGTGCGTAAAATGTGCTGCTGGTTCTGAGGTATCAAAACCAGCAAGGGGGTAGGAGACATACATCTTAACACACAACAAGTACACGTGATGAACTTTATACTTCTTCTTAGTTGAAGCTATTCCGGGAAGACAAATGTCATGATTGCAGAGAATATCAGTGTCTTAACTCGTGGTTTTTGGTGTATTATTCCAACTACGTGGGGGAAGAGATGTAAGAAACAGTTTCTGATGATAAAAGAGGTACACAATGGTATGATGATTCCTCTAGTTAGTCTGTATCATTTCGACTACATACAGGATAAATTGCCTACACTCGGGACTTAGTTGACTTGCGTGTAACAATTCTCATCTGCAATTTCCTGAAGGGAGAAAAGTGCATCTCCGAGTCTTAATTGATCTTGATGTTACATTTTCTACTTCATGAATGGGATTGAGTGTGTACTTTGGGTTTTTGGGCTTCATACAATGAGACTGATTGCATCAATTCAACTACTAGGGGGAATTGCACTCTGGATACTTTCGGTATGCATTCCTTCAGACTTCAGCAGGAAGTAATGTGAGAAGAATTATTCAAGTGTGAGATGATACACTGCTGATCTATTTGAGGATCCCCCGATCGGAGAATCACGATGGTTATTCTTAAAAGGAGCAGCAATATTTGACATGGTTTGCTACGGTTTCCGTTGTACACTTACCTTATGTAAGCTTGAAAGAGAGCTTGGAAACTGCTCAAAAAGAAGATTGTCGGTTTGGGGGGAAGCTATCAAAGCATCACATTGTGAAGGCTCAAGTTCAGGCGATTATTCAGGAGCCTTGAAAGCTTTGGTGGTGAAAGTTTAAGAGATGTTGACTATAGACTTCCACAACGTACAAGAACGATATCCTTATTTTGGTATTCATGTCATCATCTTCTTAAACTGAATAATATAGGTTGTACATATCTTAAACCAAATTGTAAATAGAAAATTATAAAACCAGAAAAAAGTATATAGAAAAATATTAAAACCAAGAAAAACCATAAAAATCAGAAAAATAGAAAATACCAAAAATAGTTGTTCTAGGCATGTCTTCTGTTTATCGATAACATTTACGGACCTAGAAATGTCATTCAATAATGACACGGGTCTTTAAATGAAGCTCGAGCAGAAGTTTAAAAGGTTTATCAAAACATGTCATTATGGCTTGCTATTACTTCATATAGAAACCCGCGTTTCAAAATGGGGAAGGCACGTCGCCAAAAAGACGGCTATTCCTTCTACTGGGTGATGTTCACCCGGACATGGATTACTTTATATCCATGTTTCTTCGATTTGATGTACGCCTCAGTGCATTATTTCTTGTAAAAGAAGAGAAATCTTCTTTGTATACAAATAATTTTCATTTTATGATTCTTCTGAAAATTATTTTTGTGACACATGGTGGTAATGTGTTGTTTGAAATTCTTTCAGACTTGGATTGTGCATAAAATTTGTCACTCAATCAATGACTACAACTCTTTAACTAGAATACGGGTCATTGATTGAGGGGGAGAGTGGTTTCAAATTTTATATCACAAACGGGTTTCTTGGTTATCTCATGATTGTTAGAAAAGGTTTTGTAGTTAATGGGTTATTAGTTGAAGAGGAATTTACTATGCTTTATATCTAATGGCCAAATGTGTTAGTTGTTAGAAAGATTAGGGCATTATGTGCAACTTGCGTATAGTTTCCTAGCTTTATGTAACTAGAAGGCCCATTTGTGTCACTTTAGAATCCTCGTTTAATCCCCTAAATACTTTAAAACTCAAAATCTAAAAGAAGTTAGAAAACCCATTTTGATTGATGTTCTTGACTACTCCACAGGCATTTGTATGATTTAACTGAATGAGTTTCAAATGTTGATTGACTTGTGTTAGTCGAATCGTAGTTGATTTATTGCTTGTGCACTCAGAATATGCTTAGGTATGTAGCTATCATGTTAGAATCATGTCCCTAAGATCCTGAGTTGAATGTTGAAATATGAGTGAATTGCCATGTTCATGATTGCTGATTGCTCTTCATGCTAGACAGCGGTTTGATGTATTTCCTGACAATGGTTTGATTATGAGATGAATATGGTATTATGAGTTGGCAAGTTGCTATGTGGTAGCTATTAATGAAAAGTGAATCTGTATGTATGTATATCTGTGTTGATATTCTTATGCAGATTCCATGGCCAATATGAATGTACCAGTTCCCGCTCTAACCATTTGATCAGATGTTCAAACTCTATTGACTGGTTCTGAATTCACCACAACAACAACATTAGCAACAACAACAACACTATTATCACCACCACCACCTTCATTTCAACAAAGCAATACTTATTCTGGTCTCGCCAAGTGGGGATCTACAATACTTGGGAAGTTTTTTTGGTGGATGGTTAATTGATGTTGACTACTGACTCCCTCAGAGAAGCGGATGATCACATCGTCTGCGCAAAAAGTTCAATATCATTTGTGTCATAACGATTATCTTTGTACATGATAAGTAGTGGATCTCCCTCATAAATTGAGGGGGAGCAGTTGTATGCTCCATCATCAGAATATATTAAATCTGACCACATTTTCTCCCACATTTTCTAACTTATTTAAATCAATTAGGATCACAAATCTCAAAAGGTTTGAAATTTTTGATCGGGGGAGAGAATGTGATTTAAATATGAAACCTGATGAAAATGTAATTCTTTGGACTTAAATGTAAGCTCTCCCATATGTGCTAAACTCTTTCGCATATCGATGCACATATTGAGGGAGAGCAAATGGCTTGTGATAACAAAAAGGATGTGGCATCTCATGTGAGCGCGACTCAGAATTCACCACTGAATTGACGAAACAAAAGCTGTCATTAATCAAAAGGACATGTCCTGGCCGGGTAATAATTTCAAGCTGGTCTAACCAGTGATGTAAGCGTGTCTCGAAGAGGACGTGTCTGAGTAGAGTGTACCGTTTTGAGAAACTTTCTGTGGACTTGACCAGGCCGGGTAATAATTTCAAGCTAGTCTAACTAGTGATGTAAGCGTGTCTCGAATCGGTCATGTTCACTAAAAGTGGATCAATTCAAAATGTGCAAACTCCACCCAACATGTGCTAATTTATAATATAATCATCCGAGCACATGTTAAGGGGGAGCATTTGAAAAGTATAAAACTCTCAAAGTGTTGGCAAAATGTGTTTTCATAATCATAAACACTTTGAGAGATTTTTCAAGGATTTGGTTGACGGCAACATAGGATAGTCATGAAGTTATAAGGTGGCTAAGGTTAGGAAAACCATCCTACGATCCGCCAGAGCCGGAGGGATCTACCCAAGGACAATACCAAATAGTTAGTATTAGAAAGTCCTTAGGTATGATTATGAAAAAGGTGTAATATGAGAAAGGAGAAAGAAGGGGTTGAGGATTTAAAAAGAAAAGTAATGTGAAAGGGTGAAAAGAAATAGCCCTCCAAATTATTCAACCTTAGGGCAGAAATCGGGTTCAATTCATATGCTACTGGTTGTTACTAAGGTGACGCCGGTATTGAAGACAAGACGTCATGGACCCAGTGACGCACTGCACTAAACCTTCTAAGCCACTCAAGTTCTCTTAAAAGGACTTGTTTCATTCTCACGAGGAACCCTGCATAATCTATCGACCGCTCATTACGAGTTATGTTAATATTGAAACAGGAGACACCGCTCCAGTCTCCGACTACCAAAATTGCACTTATCGAGTCTAGAGCCACGAGATGCATCATAAGATCTCATAGGAACACGTGTTACTTCTACACTCGTTGTTCAACATTAAGGACACTAGTTGTAAACTTATGAGTCCTACGCAGATCTTAGCAATCTGCCAGAACATTTATGAGGGAATTTACAAATGTAATTCTCAGTGATTGAATGGAAATTCCTGCCAGGGTCAACATCAAACAGCCCTGAAAGCAGGTCACTTTGGTAATTCCTCTTGGATTACGCTTAGTGGTCGCGGCGGTTTCAAATAGTCTACAGTCATGGAGTGAACTCCAGCGACTCACCTAATCGTTGATTTACTACGGTAGATCTTGTAAGCCCTCTATGGGTTTTCGATTTAGGAACGGCTTTGGTAAGGATTAGAGAGAGTTTTCACACTATGCTATTAACAATCTCGAAGTCCGAACCTGTAAGTAACGGACGTTTTATTGCTAACTGTCGTATGCAGGAATTCCTGACGGTTGTAGCTGATTGCAGAAAAGATGCCAATCCATTACCACATGCTCACACTACACCATCATCGTATTCAAAGAAGTCATGATAAACTAAAAGACCTTCAACACTGCTTCTGCAAACTCTAATGCTGAAAATCATGACCTAAAATAGTGTGAGCGTGTCGGCTCAAAGAGTACCACATCACATGGAGACATACTGCTAAAAGATGACTTGGAGACATACGTTGGATGAAGACATCAAAGAATCACCAAAGATCATCCAAGACAGAAGAACGGTCATCAAAAGTTCACTGCTGAATATACAAAGACTAATGAATTTGAAGAATCAAAGACTACGAGCTATGAAGTCAAATTCATATGAAAGAATGCTAGAATTCAAAATATTATTTCCGGGGTGACCTCCCTTGGGGGAGATTGTTAGGAATATAAATATTCATGTGAAGACTCGGTCACCCCGAGTATCTATTTAGCATTTATGTAGCTCGTAGGCTTATTAGTATTATTAGTATTAGTTTAGTTATATTAATATTTGTGGAGTTGGGTCGGGTCTTTACCCACTGTCAGCTCACTCCACAGCCCACTAGGGGCAACTTAGCTAGAACTATAAATACACCTTCCCAAGTGTGGGAAGGGTTGGAGCTTTTCATTCCTTCTAATCTAACCTTCACATTTTTCTCTACACTCTTTCTCTCTAGAAAAGTTCCCAACTACTCTCTATCTCTAGAATTCGATTTTGCTTTAATCTTGTGTTTGTGTTATGATTTAGAGTATCTTACACCCACTATTACTTTAATACTCATTTTAAACTACTTGGAGTGAGAAACATGCTTACTTTTATGGACTACTTAAACAATGCTTTTGTTTGACAAAATTATTACCTGCTGGCCTAAGTACCGTATTCCAGATTATGCCCATGCTCATGTACCGTTAATTCCTGCTGGGAAGCATGAGTGATATAAATAGATCTATTGAGGGTGACACCTCCATCCGTGTTGGAGAAATCAACAGTCCCAATCGGACAAACGGATGTATACCATGTCGAATTACAAGTGACTAGTGATAGAACACTTGTCGGGCTTTATTTTTACATGCACACATCGCATGCACACTGTCGTAGCTTCAGTAGCATGAAACTTAGCGCAGAGTAATAGGTTTTCGTAACATTTCTCACTTTGAAATGTTAACTCTTGAACTTACTAGTCCAACTTTACTGGTTTATGTAAACCTATGAACTTACCAGCTTTTAGCATGTTTTTCTCAGGTATTTAATTGTTGCTATATGATGATTGAAGGCAGTGCGTGGCAGGGGCATAGGCACACATTTGGAGTGTACACATAACACTCATGACCAGAGTTTTTGTACTATGGGACAACTTAAAACTATTAGGGCATTGTTTTCCGCATTTCAATTATGTAAAACTTATGTTTTAATTAATGAAGCTTTTAAAACGGATTTGATAAATTCGTTATCAATTACTTATATTGTGATCCAAATAAGTAACACCCCAGATATTATATCCACTGCAATCTGATTTGGGGGTGTTACAGAATGCCAGTAACCCTAGTCTGAATCCCATCCAACTCCCTCCTAAGGTCGCTAACTCTGCCATCAGTGGCAGTCTCCTGCTCCTATAGGTGTACAATGGCAGCACCATCGAAACCTAAATCCTGTTCCATCCGCGCTATATCTCGACGCACATCTCGAGCCCATGCACGGATCTCCTCATAGCGGAGTATCATGAATCCCAAGTTTCTCCCAATGTCCTCTCATGCCCCCAAGTCCCTAACTTGGGCACGGTCAAACTCCTCTATCCTCTTCCGTAAGTTGAGAATCTCCTGGTCATGAAGCTCTAACCTGTCAGTCACTCTGGTAGAAGGGCATACTATAGAAGGTGATCCGCTAGGAACAGCTGTGGAAGTACCTCCAACCTCGAATGTACTCTGGACTAGGCATGTACGGTCAGAATTAGTAAAAAGAAATTTTTATATAAATAATCTTTTATATAAAGAAATAGTGATCGAAAGTAAATCAAGTATATATACACTTATATAAACAAGTGTAATAGTGTATAGAATAAGTATTTAGAAAGTGTAAGCGCATGGAGAGTGTAAGGCAATACAAAGTGGAGTAGTTAAAATATAAAAAGCGGTTACAGTCTAGGTCTAAAAAAAATGTGACCTGGTTCTCTATAACCATGGCTTTGGTACCAATCTATAACACCCCCAAAATATCACAGCGGAAAGTAATATCATTGGGGTATTACTTCATAGTACAACAGTCATAATCATAGAAAACGACTCTAAATGAGACATTTTTAAAAGTTTATCATTTGATCAAAATAAAACATCAGAGTTACAAGAGGTCCCAAATAGTTTTAGAGTGCACAACACATAAACATAAATGTTTATAAAGGTTTATCGAATGATAATATTATGCAAGCCATCAAAACATTCTTCGTGCGACTTCATGCTTGCCAAATGCCTTAAGGACCTGAGATAAAACATGCTAAAAAGTCAACGCAAACGTTGAGTGAAATTCATAGGTTTATAAATAAATAATAGACCACAAGATTTCAAAGTTAAATTAATAATTGCAACGAATACAATTATGGGTAAATAGTAAATATTGCTCTAAGCTCATGAACTCAAACGTTAACTGAATCACAGAAATGATAATAATAATTCCCTGAAGGGTAATTTGCCATTTTACCTAGATATTCAAATATAGTGCGTTCGGTTGTCTATCCAATCAACACAAATGGGATTCGTCAATCCCAATAGGCCTATTCACAATATTCTCATTTACATAAAGTAATTAATGATTCATGATGTTATGGACTTGTTTGGCAGTAGAGGACTTAGGCAATAATTCTTTTTGATAAGCATACAGTTTAAAGCACTTGTGTCCAAATTGTAAAATAGCATGTATCTCCCCCAATAGGTTTATAAACAGTTTAAAGAGTTTAAGTAGGGCTATAAACTCACCGTAAGTAAAAGTGAATAATAAGACGTAAATAAAGTGACGAGTAAACCGAGAAGTCCTATGAGCAATCCTAAAAAAATAATATGTTGTATCTTAGGTTTTAAAATAATAGAGTATGAATGCAAGAAAGTTTTATATAATTATTGTTGGGTTTTAAAGGATTTTTGAGTTACTGCTGCTTATATGATTAAGACTGCTCATGGTTTACACAAAAAATGCTCCAAGTCATTACTACAGCTAGTTATGATGGTTAATGCTGCTTATGGAAGTTAAGACTGTTAGAGTACATTAAGACTGCTGATAGAATTCAAGGAAAAATACTCTAAGTAGTTAATGCTGCTAGAAGGAAACTTATTACTGCTAGTACTAAGTTAATGCTGCTAGAGACTTAATGCTGCTAGAACAAAGAGTTAGTGCTGCTGATGCATTATTAAGTGTTGCTAGAGTATTAGAGTCGGTTATTATGTATAGTATGTCTGGATAAGTATAGAAAAGATTCTATAAAGATTTATCTTGTATAGAAAGTCATTGTAAGCCGACTAGGACTCCTTAGTCTATAAAAGGAGGTCATAGGGCATAGAGATAGATACTGATAACACACACGATTCTTTATAGAACTTCAAGGTTGTAAACCCTAATACTTTTGAGTATTCGTATTATATCAATAATATTGAAGTGTTTAGTTTGATATTCTTGTGTTATTGTTCACTATTTTATACAATACAAAGTTCTTCTTAAGATCAAATACAAGATTCCGCATTATGTTTGATAAACTTCAAGACAGTTTCTATACTTAGTTGTTTTAGATTTATCTAAGATAACTAACCCTCACAAGCTAAGGAATTCGATCAAGTGCATAACTGAGATCAACAAGTGGTATCAGAGCTTGTGATCTAGAAGCTGTGATCAGGAAGAACCTGTTTAAACTCAAGACTGTTGTGATCTTACTGAAGACATAGAGTCAGAATCTACACACATGATTACTGCATCAAAGGTGCCAATGCTCAAGTCTGGAGAGTATGAGCTATGGAGAATGAGAATAGAGCAGTATATTCAGATGGTTGATTACTCTATGTGGGAAGTAATAGAGACTGGCAATACTTTACCTAAAACATAAATTTCTGATGATGGTGTTGTCACTATCTTGCCTATTAAAACTACTGAAGACAAGGCACAAAGAAGATTGGAAGTTAAAGCTAGAAGTACTCTCATGATGGACATTCCTAATGAGCATCAATTGACTTTTAATCCTATCAAGGATGCAAAGTCTCTGTTAGCTGCTATTGAGAAAAGATTTTGGAGGGAATGCTGCTACTAAGAAGACTAGGAAGTATCTTTTGAAGCAACGATATGAGAATTTTGCTGCTCCTAGTTCTGAAAATCTTGATCAGACCTTTGACAGACTTCAGAAACTTATTAGTCAACTAGCACTTGTGGAAGTAACAATTCCTCGAGAAGATATAAATCAAAAGTTTCTAAGAAGCTTGTCCCCAGAATGGAACACACATACTGTGGTGTAGAGAAATAAGGTTGATCTTGATACAATGAGTTTAGATGATCTGTATAACAATCTAAAAGTGTATGAACCTGAATTCAAAGGGCCATCTAGCTCATCCTCAAGCTTACAGAGCCTAGCTTTTGTGTCCTCCTCCAATAACAGTTCTGGCAGTACTGATGAAGCAGTTAATATTGCTCATGGAGTTAGTACTGCTGGCACACAAGTTAATGCTGCTGGGTCTACAACCCTTGATAACTTGAGTGATGCTGTTATCTATGCTTTCTTGGCTGGTCAATCTACTAATTCTCAGATTGTGCATGAGGATTTAGAACAAATTCATCCAGATGATCTTGAATAGATGGTCTTGAAGTGGCAGATGGCAATGTTGACAATGAGGGCAAGGAGATTCTTGAAGAAGACTGGAAGAAACCTCAAGGTCAATGGGAAGGATAACATGGGTTTTGATAAATCCAAGATTGAATGCTACAATTGTCACAGAAAGGGACACTTTGCAAGGGATTGCAGGGCACCAAGGAGCCAGGACTATAAGAATGGAGAGAGCTCAAGGAAAGCTGTGTCTGAGGAACCTAAGAATTCTACAGCTTTGGTATCTTGTGAGGTTTGGGTGGATATGACTGGAGTGATCAAGCTGCTGAAGGACCAAACTTTGCACTTATGGCTTACTCTTCTTCATCAAGTTCTGATTCTGAGGTATCTAATGATTCTGGTTGTTCTTATAAATCTTGTTTAGATACTATTGAGGAACTTAAGGCTAGGAATGAAAAACTAATAGAAGATGTAAGGAAGTTAGAATTAGATAATCTAGGCTATAAAGTACGCTTAAAATGTATTGAACAAAGACTTGAATTTTTTAAACAGAATGAGTCAGAGTATGTTGAGAAGGTTAATGTTCTAGAAAGTAAGCTTTATGTTAGAGAAAATATCATTAATGAACTTACTAAAAGGTTAGAAAAGGCTCAAAAAGAAAAAGATGCAGCTTATCAGGAAAAAGAAAAACATCAAGTTAAAGTAAATAAGCTTGAATTTGCATCTGAAAGTGTAAATAAGACAATTGAATGTCAACTTATAAGGAGAGGTAGTGGTATAGGTTATAACGAAGTTTTTCCTTCAATAACATGAAAGTATGTATCTCCTATACCTGAATTGTCTTGTTTAGTTGAGTCTGATGATAAGTCTTTAGTTGAGAATAGTAAGTCTAATGAGGAGAAACCTAAGGTTGAAAAGACATATACTGATGCACCTATCATTGAAGATTGGGTGTCTGATGATGATGAGGAATAGGTAAAGTCTACACCTAAGTTAGAAGGTAAATTAGTTAAGTCTAGTGTTAAACAGATTAAGTTTGTCAAACCTAGGTTTGGTGATAAGGTGTCTAGGAAAATTGTTGAATACATTGAGCAACCTAGGGAGTACACTAACAGGCCTAGAGGTAACCAGAGAAATTGGAATAACATGATGTCACAAATATTAGGAAGTGACTTTGTGATGTTTAACAAGGCTTGTTATCACTGTGGTAGTTTTGAGCATTTACAGGAAAATTGTTTTTACTATCAAAAGCCTGTTTGGAACTATGCTAGGGGGTGAACCATCAAAGTTTTTCTAAAAATACTTACCCACATGCTAAAAGAAACATGGTTCCAACAGCAGTACAAATGAGATCTGGTTTAGTATCAGTTAATACTGCCAAACAAAATATTTCTAAACCAGCAGTAGTAACTAATACTGCTAGATCAGTTAGTACTGCTAACTCAAAAAGAACAGTGAATGGTGCTAATTCAAGGTTACACTTTTCAAATGTAACACATTCATCTATAAAAAGGCCCATTCAAAAGAACACAACATTTAATACTACTATGGCAAAAGCAATAGTTACTATTGCTAAGCCAAAAGCAGTAACTGATACTGTTTTGGGAAATCATTTTTATGCTGTTAAGGCCTCAGCTTGGTTGGTCTGGAAACCAAAAGTTAAAGTTTTAGATCATGTTTCCAGAAGCAGCAGTACATCAATAGTTTTAAAGAAATACAATTACATTGATGCACAAGGCAGATCCAAGTCAGTAATGGCTTGGGTCCCCAAGAGAAACTGATTTTCTTACTTTATGTGCAGGGCAATCCACAGGTGGAATTTGAGGATGAAGGAGTTTTTGACAGTGGATGCTCTAGGCACATGATAGGAGACATGTCCTATCTTGAAGATTTTGAAGAAATTGATGGAGGATATGTTTCTTTTGGGAGTAATCCCAAAGGAGGGAAAATCAAAGGAAAAGGTACAATAAGAACTGGTAGATTAGATTTTGAGAATGTGTACTTTGTCAAAGAGCTTAAGTTTAATCTTTTTAGTGTCTCACAAATGTGTGACAAAAAGAACAGTGTTCTTTTTATTGACACTGAATGTTTTGTCGTGTCTTCTGACTTTAAGTTGACTGATGAAAGTCATGTTTTACTTATGGTTCCTAGAAAAGACAAAATATACAGTGTTAATCTAAAGAACATGGTTCCCAAAAGAGGTTTAACTTGTCTCTTTGCAAAGCCACATCTGATGAATCTAAGCTTTGGCATAGAAGGCTTGGGCATTTAAATTTCAAAACAATAAATAAATTGGTTAAGGGGAAACTTGTAAGAGGGTTACCTTTAAAAGTTTTTGAAAATACTGAAATCTGTGTTGCTTGTCAGAAGGGAAAACAACACAGAGCTTCTTGTTAGACCAATGCAGTGAACTCTATAAGTCAGCCTTTACATATGTTGCACATGGATTTATTTGGACCAACATTTGTAAAAAGTTTAATGAAAATGATGTTTTACCTAGTTGTCATAGATGATTATAGTAGGTTTACCTTGGGTTTTCTTTTTAGCAACTAAGAATGAAACCAGTAGCATTCTTAAGGCTTTCATAACCAAGATAGAAAACCTAGTTAGTCATAAGGTTAAAGTGATAAGATGTGACGATGGAACTGAGTTCAAGAATAGGGATATGAACCAGTTTTGTGAGTTGAAAGGTATTGAGAGACAGTATAGTGTAGCTAGAACTCAACAAAATGGTGTTGCTGAGAGGAGGAATAGGATACTTATTGAGGATGCTAGAACAATGTTAGCTGATTCTAAATTACCTACTACTTTTTGGGCTGAAGCAGTTAATACTGCTTGCTATGTGCAGAATAGAAGTAAAGTAGTTAAGCCTCACAACAAGACCCCTTATGAACTTTTACATGCTAGAAAACCATTGTTAGATTTCTTAAGATCATTTGGGTGTCCTGTTACTATCTTGAATACCATAGATCACTTAGGCAAGTTTGATGGCAAGGCTGATGAAGGTTTCTTTGTTGGATACTCAATGAATAGCAAAGCTTTTAGAGTGTTCAATAGTAGTACCCGGAAAGTGGAAGAGAACTTGCATGTTAGGTTTAGTGAGAGTACACCTAATGTTGCAGGGAGTGGACCAAACTGGCTGTTTGATATTGATTCACTAACTAAGACAATGAATTATGAGCCTGAGTATGCAGGTACAAAAGCTAATACTGTTGTAGGTATACAAGCAATGAAAGAGACTGAACCTGCAAAGAAGTACATTTTGCTACCCATATGGACTGCAGGTCCACCTTTCTCAACCCAAGAGTCAAAGAGTTCACAAGAAGATGATCTTGCTAAAGATCCAAAAGATGATAAAGAAGATGGTGTACAATCTTCTGGCGATGATAAAGTGGTTAATGAAGAAAAGCAGACTGGTGAACAAGTAAAGGGTGATGTGTAAGATAATATTGGAAATGAAGAAAATAACACTAGCAGTACCAACTTTGTTAATACTGCTAAGCCAAGTGTTAATGTTGCTGACAAGGAAGGCTTTACTTTTGATGAGGATGAATATCCACATGATCCTAACATGCCTCCATTGGAAGAAATATATCATGATACTGATGATGATGTACTTGGTGCAGAGGCTGATATAACCAATATGGAAGATGAAGTTCCTGTCAGTCCTATTCCAACTACGAGAATTCACAAGTATCATCCTAAGGAACAAATCATTGGAGAGCCACAATCTGCTGTTCAAACAAGAAACATGACAAAAGGTTTGAAGGAACAAGGTTTCTTTGCTAGATCCCTTCATCAAAGAAATAGTCACAAAGACCTTCAAAATTGTCTGTTTTCTTGTTTTCTATCACAAATAGAACCCATGAATGCTTATAAAGCATTACAGGATCCAAGCTGGGTGGAGGCTATGCAAGAAGAGCTTTTACAATTCAAGCTTCAAGAAGTTTGGACTCTGGTAGATTTGCCTAATGGGAAGAGGGCAATTGGTACTAAGTGGGTTTTCAGATGCAAAAAGGATGAAAGAGCCATTGTGATTATAAACAAGGCAAGGTTAGTAGCTCAAGGATACACTCAAGAAGAAGGCATTAATTATGATGAAGTATTTGCTTCAGTTGCAAGAATTGAAGCTATAAGGTTATTCTTGGCTTATGCTTCATACAAATTTGTAGTGTATCAAATGGATGTGAAGAGTGATTTTATATATGGGACAATTGATGAAGAAGTTTATGTCTCTCAACCACCTGGTTTTGAAGATCCTAATTTTCATGACAAGGTCTACAAGGTGGAAAAAGCACTTTGTGGTTTACATCAAGCTCCTAGAGCTTGGTATGACACATTGTCAAAATATCTGTTTACAAATGGTTTTAGTAGAGAGAATATTGATAAAACTTTGTTAATTAGAAGGCACAAAGATGATATCTTGTTAGTTCAAGTTTATGTTGATGATATTATCTTTGGATCAATAAACAAGGTGTTATGTGTTGAATTTGAAAAGCTAATGCATGAAAGATTTCAGATGAGTTCTATGGGTGAACTCACATTCTTCTTAGGGTTACAAGTTAAGCAAAAGGAGGATGACATATTTATCAGTCAAGATAAGTATGTAGCTGAAATTTTGAAGAAGTTTGGGTTTACTGATGTGAAGCCTCCAAAGACAATAATGGAAACTTCCAAGCCCTGCTCAAAGATGAAGATGGTGAAGAAGTTGATGTCCATTTATATAGATCAATGATTGGCTTATTGATGTATCTTACAACTTCAAGGCCTGACATTATGTTTGCAGTGTGTGCCTGTGCCAGATATAAAGTTACACCAAAAGTTTCACATCTTAATGCTGTGAAGAGAATTTTTAGATACTTGAAAGGTCAACCCAAATTGGGTCTTTGGTATCCAAAAGATTCACCTTTTGATCTGGTTGCATACACTGATAGTGATTATGCCGGAGCTAGTTTGGATAGAAAATCAACAACAGGAGGTTGTCAATTTCTAGGATGCAGGTTAATTTCATGGCAGTGCAAGAAACAAACTGTGGCTGCAAATTCCACAACAGAAGCTGAGTATGTGGCTGCTTCTAGTTGTTGTGGACAAGTGCTCTGGATTCAGAATCAATTGCTGGATTATGGGTACAATTTTATGCATACAAAAATATATATTGATAATAGCAGTACTATGTGCATTATAAGAAATCCTGTTTATCACTCAAAAACAAAACATATTGAGATAAGACATCATTTTATAAGAGATTGTTACGAAAAGAAGTTAATACAGATTGTTAAAACTCATACTGATAATAATGTTGCAGATTTGCTCACAAAAGCTTTTGATATGGGTAGATTTCAATTTTTGGTTGTCAGTATTGGAATGATAAATCTTTGAAATTTTTTATCTCATTGTGTTTTTGTAAAGTTTTGTAAGGATTAGTACTGTTATTAGGTCAATAAATTGTTTCTACTGCTAAGTATACTTAGTGTTGCTAGTTTACTTAAAACTGCTGTGTTAATGCTGCCAGTTATACTTTGTACTGCTAAGTATAATTGATAATGTGATTATTGTAAATTGTGTTATGTTTGTGGTTTTGTGTTTTTGGGACTAATCTTTTGCAGGATAAGCTGAGATAAGTGCTGGAGTGCTGATTAATAAGCTGTTAGGAGTGGAAATTAAGTTCATGCTGCTAGGCATAAGTTAGTGCTGCTAAGCCTAACTTAGTGCTGCTATGTTTGAGAGTACAGGGTACTGTTTTATAAATATGAACGATTAAGGGTTTATATCATTCAATCGTTCACACAAGTGTTGTTATCCGATCAAAACTCTCTCAAACATAAACCCCAACTCGTTTTTCATCAATTAATTGCAAAATTCAGCAAAACCCTACCAAAAATTTTTAAAATTTACAATGTCGAATCTGTCTTTTGTAGACCAACATAACATGATTTCATTTTTGAAAAAAACCCAGAGAAAGTGAAGGGTTTACTGAAATCATTGATTTTCTTAATGCTACTCATATAAAGTATGCATTGACAGTAAATCCTACCATATATATTTCCAACATCAAACAGTTTTGGGCTACTGCTAAGGTCAAAACTATTGATGAGGAAGTACAAATTCATGCCCTTGTGGATGGGCAGAAGATTATCATTACTGAGGCTGCTGTTAGGGATGTTCTTAATCTTGCAGATGCTGAAGGTATTGAAAATCTTCCAAACTCTACAATTTTTGAAAACCTTGTACTGATGGGGTATGAAAGGCAAAGTAATTCTTTAAAATTTTCAAAAGGGGCCTTTTCTCCATAGTGGAAATTCTTAATACACACTATCTTACAGTGTCTTAGTCCAAAGACTACTGGTTGGAATGAGTTCAGTAGTAATATGGCTTCTGCCATTATCTACTTAGCTAAAAATCAAAGATTTTAATTTTTCAAAATTAATTTTTGATAGTGTGGTTAAGGGCTTAGATAGTTCTTCAAACAAATATTACTTATATCAAGGTGTTTACAACTTCTTATGGACAAACAATTTACAAATAACAAGGTACATAACAAGGTTTATCCTGCTTTCTCTCATACTAAAAAGATTTTTTCTAACATGAAGAGAAAGGGAAAGGACTTTCATGGCATGGTTACACCATTGTTTCAAACAATGTTGGAACTAGGTCAAACTCAGGGTGAAGGTTTAGCAATCCCAGCTGATACCCATCACACACCCACAATTTTATTATCCACATCAACAACTCAAAATACCTATACCCATAGGTTCATCAAAAAGGGCACTCAGCTACCTCTGGCTAGTGCTAGTATGGAAGCAGATGAGGCTGTGCATAAAGAGAGGGGTCACAGTTTAGAAAGGGCTGCCACTACTGCTGCTAGCTTAGATGCAGAGCAGGACAGTGGTAACATAATTAAGACCCGATCTAAGGCAACTTCTAATGAATCCAGTTCCCATGGAACTGATTCAGGTGAAGGTCCCAGCCAACCAGAAAATATGAGGGGTGTAGATGCTCAGGCTAGGTCTGAGGCTATGCCTAACTCACCAAATGATGCATCACTCGGGAGAGGTAACACACTCCGAAGTGCTGAGGGTAGTATTGAACTTATAAATGAATTGATGGTAACCTGTACAAAACTGTCAAGGGATGTTCTTGATCTCAAGCAGCTTACAAGTTCTCAAGGGACTGAAATTACAAGGTTGAAGAGAAGGGTTAGGTATCTTGAAGGAAGACAGAGATCAAGAACAAACAAAATTAAAAGATTATACAATATTGGTACTACTTCCAGGGTTGAATTTTCTGATGAAGCACAAAGTTTGGGGAAGGATGCTCCCAAACAGGGGAGGAATACAAGTAAAGCTTCAGGGGAGGAAACTAGGGTAGATAATGATGTGATGATAGATGCTTAGAGCAGCTTCAAGAAAGTGATGCAAAAGAAAACACCCACCAAAGCTGAACAAAGGAAAGTAATGAGTACATACCTGAAAAACATGGATAATTGGAAGCCTAGTCAGTTGAAGAAGATATGGTAAGAGGTTCTAAGAGAGTAAATACTTTCATTGCTATAAATGAAGAAGATGTGGTAAGAGGTTCTAAGAGAGATGGAGATGAAATTGAATTTGAAGGAAGCAAGAAGCAGAAAACACATGAGCAAGCTGAGCAAACACAAGAGCAAATAGAGCAACTTCAAGAAAGTGATGCAAAAGAAACAGCTGATCTACAACAATTGGTTGAAATTGCAGAACATGATGATGAATTTGTTGATGTTGTTCCTTTGAAGACTAAAGTCCCTATTATTGATTGGAAAACTGGTTATCGTGGACAGACTCTTTGGTGGGTGACAATCAGAGTTGGTGGACAATCTTAAAGGGTTTTAACTTTTCCCCAAATGCTCAGAAATTTTGACAGAGAAGATTTGGAGACCTTATGGGCGTTAGTCAAGAACAAGTATGGAGATTCTAGACCTGAAAATATTTTGGATAGAGTTCTCTAGGGAGACTTGAAGATTATGTTTGAAACTCATCATGAAAATAGAGTTTGACATGATCAATACTCTAATAAAGTTCTGATTTGGAAGCTTTTTCAATCATATAGAGTTCATACTGTTATGATGAGAGGACTTCAACTCTACATGTTAGTAGAAAAAGACTATCCTTTTGCAAAGCAGACACTTGACATGATGCTTAATGGCTCTATCAAACTTCAAGTTGAATATTGGAGTGAAATGGTATATCAGCTTCTCAAGAAAATGGAGAAACAACTTTATGGGGCTGATTACAAGAAAATGAGGGAATAAGTGTTTTGAAGCATCCTCCTGGTGAAGGTTCAAGCTTAGATTGAAACTTGATGATTTTAAGGGAAAATATCAAGTTTAGGGGAGGATTGTTGGGTTTTAAAGGCTTCTTGAGTTACTGCTGCTTATATGATTAAGACTGCTCATGGTTTACACAAGAAATGCTCCAAGTCATTACTGCTGCTAGTTATGATGGTTAATGCTGCTTATGGAAGTTAAGACTGCTAGAGTACATTAAGACTGCTGACAGACTTCAAAGAAAAATACTCTAAGTGGTTAATGCTGCTAGAAGGAAACTTAGTACTACTAGTACTAAGTTAATGCTGCTAGTACTAAGTTAATGCTGCTAGAGACTTAATGCTGCCAGAACAAAGAGTTAGTGCTGCTGATGCATTATTAAGTGTTGCTAGAGTATTAGAGTCGGTTATTATGTATAGTATGTCTGGATAAGTATAGAAAAGATTCTATAAAGATTTATCTTGTATAGAAAGTCATTGTAAGCCGACTAGGACTCCTTAGTCTATAAAAGGAGGTCATAGGGCATAGAGATAGATACTGATAACACACACGATTCTTTATAGAACTTCAAGGTTGTAAACCCTAATACTTTTGAGTATTCGTATTATATCAATAATATTGAAGTGTTTAGTTTGATATTCTTGTGTTATTGTTTACTGTTTTATACAATACAATGTTCATATTAAGATCAAATACAAGATTCCGCATTGTGTTTGATAAACTTCAAGATAGTTTCTATACTTAGTTGTTTTAGATTTATCTAAGATAACTAACCCTTACAAGCTAAGGAATTTGATCAAGTGCATAACTGGGACCAACAATTATTATATCAATTATGCAATTGTACATAGAGTTTTTGAGGTTTATAAAGTGATATGGACTAAAATTGACAAGTAATGAAATTGTTACGAGCCCTAATTTATAAGTTTTCCGAGGTTCGGGTTTTTATGTTATTTCTACAGTTCAAGTATCCTATTGTGTCGATATGTGGTCAGTTGGTCTATAGATAAATTATTGGGTCTATTCCCGAAAGTGGGTGCTACCACTTCGGGTAAGTGTAAAATTTATTAAATGTTAACAAAAATTGTAGTTTACATATTTTTAAGTTTGTAAAATAGTTCCATAAGTTTTATTATTACTTATAATGTTTATAGATGTTCTAAAATATATTTGACTATTTTTAAGTAAATTTTAATAAGTTATAGAAAATTTTTAGGTTAAGTGCGGGCTTAGATAAATGTGGATATTTGTTACTAAAAGTCTCGTTTCTCCTAAACCGTAAGGAGTTATAATTCAAATTTTATATTCCCGGAAAGGTTTTTAAGTGTTCTAATCAGTTTTGGAGGTCTTACTGCTTCTAAAATTCCATAACCTAAGTTAAATTACCATTTTACCCTTATATATCATGTCTAATCCGTGTCAGCCACAGTCAGTCTCACCATTTTGGCGATAAGTTGAGTTCCGTAACTCCGTTTTACGCGAGGTTTTTGGCTACGTTCAAGTTAAAGTGTTATCTAATTTTCATAAAACTGGACCTAGTCTCAAAAAATGGCTAGATCTATGAGCTTTTTACGTTTAAAATCTGGTGTGCGTTTTCCGACAAGTTTTATAGTTTATTTTCTAATTAAATCATCGGGTATCGCCATGCGACCCTCCACCCGGCAAATCGAAGATAAGAGATAGATCTACAGCCCTCTATTTTTACCTAAGTGTCAAAGTCTACTGATTAAATGCAGAAATTACGAGAACAGTCCCTGGTCCAAATGGTCTTTGCAAATCTAGTCCCAATCATAGTTTTTGGTATTTTAAGCTATGTACAATGCATAAATTAATACAACAAGCATATGAAACAGGAAAAATGCATAAAATGAAATGTACATCAGTAGAAAAATGGAAAACATGGTGTGGTTTCTTACACAAATGAAAGTGGAACACAAGAAAATCAAGATCAAAGCACTAGATCTAGTAACCAATGAACCTTCAATCTTTGCACAAGAAATACAATATGATCAAAAGATGATGATGGTGATCTTGGAGTTGTTTTATTTCATTCATAGGGTGGAGAGAGAGGAGAGTTTGAGTGGTATTGAGATCCACTTTGCGTGGTTTGTGGTTTTGTGTTTTTAGTTGGATGGTTTTATGAACATGCAAGATTAAGTAAAGAGAGTTAGGACATGTTTCCTTGGTGTCTTCCAAAATTCGGCCACCTCTACATGAGGTGGTAGAATTTGACGACCTTTGGTCAATTTTGGCTTAAGGTGAGTGATTTAGTGTATAGTTTGATCCCGGTAATTGCAAACGTGATGTTTTTAAGACGTGAAACTTAAAATCGGGTAACATAAAAATACAAAACTTACAAAAATGTTAAAACTTGATAACAAAACCTATTTTGATATTTTAGGTGATCCTTGAGCTTGTTGGGTGATTACTTGATGTTTAAAAATTGAAACCGCGCAAAACGTAAAATGTACAAAGTTTTATTAAAAAATCAAAAGTAATATGGGATATTTAATTTATGATTGTAAGAAACCAAAATGCACAAAAATATTTATACTGAGTATAGTCAGGTGTCAGTTTGAGTTAAATGTACGTTTAACGACGTACGCGGAATAACCTATCTAGTTACTCGCAAGAGTAAATTTACTTAAAATAAAATATTAAGTAAAATTAAATAACTAAATAATGACTTCAAAATTGTGAATTTTTACACCTATTGAATTTAATCAACTTGTAACCACTAACATTCATACAACCTTTTGTAACAGCTTATTGGTTATTATAATAAAAATAAAATAAAATAATATACGACACATATTTAGACACACAAAAAAAAAAAACACACCCTATTTTCTTTTCTCTCTCAAATAAGAAATTATCTTCTCAGGTACACCACCGTCATATCCTCCTCAACCGCCACCATCTAATCCTCCGCCGCAACAGTACGCGTGAACCACTATTTTTTATGGTTTAGATATATATATATATATGGTACTAGGTTATTAACCCGTGAAATTCACGGGATTAAATGGAGAACCGTAGAATAGTAATTTTTAATATGTTATAGAAAGAAATACGTTTATAGAAGAGAACGATTTTTGATATTATGTGAATAAATAATATGTTAGTTAGACGTATGAATAGAAAATATTCATGCTACATAAAATCTATAAACGATATAAAGGTCATCTAATGTTTTTTGCTAATTAAGTTTGAAAACATTTCTCGTATAAAAAGAGAAAAAATAAGGTAACAACAAAATAAATAAAATATGTAACAACAAACAAAAATAACATTTCATGGCATTTTATAAAAAAATTGTAACATACTCTTGACATGTTTGCTACATGGCCGAACATTATGTATTGTATAAGTGCTTACAATTAAACTATATAAGAAAGTAGCATATATCCTCGGAGTATCCAAAAAACATTTATCCATCACAACCTTCAAATATATATTTGTCTCTTATACCTTGTTGAGTGACTAAAATCATTCTATTTTAGCAATCTTTCAAAACATCAAAATCACGCAGTAAGTCACTTATTGCAACAACTTAATTCAAATTTATCAAGTCTCGATTGTAGTACCAACAATCTCGTAGATCTACAAAAAATTAACAGTTTCAAAGACCGATAACTTTTTCAGTTTCACAGACCGAGAACGGCTTTCCATTTCATCAGGTTTCACGGTAAGTCACTTATAGGGAACAACTTAATTCAAATGCTTCTCAGTCTATTGACCCGTGAATTCTCGGGATTAAATGAAAAACGTGAAACCAATAGAAAAGGTGTTATATAAAGAGATTGGACAGATAAATGATCGATTGTTAACAAAATGTAACATCACGGGATTAAAACGAAAGCAATTAAATCATTTGAGATTAATCGATAAATCAAAACCTGAAACAATCAACTCTTATTAAGATTATTATCAGCATCAGCATCAACATCCATCCATATTCTTTTGATGAAAAGCACTGGAAAAATTAACATTCAAATTCGAATAAAGGGCAACAATCTTGGAAACATTTTGATTAATCTCTTGAATCAAGGCAACGTTTCTAACCATATGAGGTTGTTTCGATCCAGACCCTGTTTCGATCCAGTACTGCTTGCACTTCACGGAAGCTGTCAGTGAAACTGGACCATATGAGGTTGTTTTCTTGTTCTTGTTCTTGTTCTTCTTCGTCGGATGTGTGACGGTTGTTGGTTTCGTCCATGGTTGATGATGAGGAGGAAGGATTGAGGGTTGTCATTGGGTTTGATGGTTTTGTTGTTTGGGTTAAGGGAATATTTGGTGAAAGTCGGTCTTTATCTAATTTTATAAACTTAATTTTGTCCCTGTAAGAGTGGGTGAGTGTGTGATTATGAGGATAGAAAAAGAAGAAAGAAGGTGTGATTGAATGGATGAAAATACCCTCACACACATACAACGCCTTGTGTTAATAGTTTCAGAGTTAGGGACCGGGAATGCAAGAAAAAAAGTCAAAGGACCAAACCTGAAAGTCAACCCAAACCACAAGGACCATCTTTGTAATTTACTCTACATTATATATAATTTGAACACCACCGGTCAACGAATATTCATTATGCATACCCTTTACTCTTCTAATGAAATGTCAGCTCAAAACTCCTGATTTGAACTCCCAAATATATCTCGGTTGGAAACTTCGCATGTCCTACAGAATCACCAATATGAGCAAATAACTACTCTGTTTAACACATTTTTTAAGTTTAGTTTTATATAAAAATGCTTGGTCAATAATATAATGGTAATTAATAGGACATCTTGACTTTTTCACCCATTAAGAATAATGTTGCATATCATCATCGTAACCATCAGTACAACAATATGAAACAAACAGCTTAGTACAGTGAAATCCAAATCAAAGGTAAAGCAGATAATTAAAACATTTCTAAACATCTCGATTATGTATTCATACGTCGCTTTAATAACAAACTAAAAATGTTTTTCCTTTGAGAGCCACATAAGTAGTGTATCAATCTTGATAAGGGAAATTCTTACTTGAATATTCGGTCTTCATCACAAACCTTGTTTTGTCTTTGTGACTCACATCAGCATACATGTTAGCTCAATCGACAAAATTTTCACTTTGTCAACCATATATACTCAAAAAGTAGCGCAACTGAAATTACACTTCAACGAAAATCAAAGTAGGCCAAATAGCATTTCCTCAAAATTTCAGTTGCATGAAATCAATGAACAATCTCCTTTATACCTTCTTCGTTGAGTAATCACTATCAATCAATCCATCGAATGTCATATTTTTTGAAGAAAAATAGATTATCCAGTATATATACACCCCGCCAAAACCATGAATAGGTCTATTCCCCTTATCAAAACCATAATTCGGGCTATACCCGTAATAAAAATCCTCTTCCTTCTGGTAATTTTTGATCCAGTTCATTTATTTCATATAAAGATAATATCTTTCCAATTTTACATGAGTGACTCATTAGAAATAAAAACATTTCATGATTAAAACATTAATAGCTACCGGGTTGAAATTCTGACCTTCATTTGTTAGACTCATTAGAATAGAAAAGTATCCCATAAAAGACATCCATAACACTATAAACATCTTATTTATCTACAATAATGTTTATCATCAATGTTATTTGTTATGTTTTGTTACGGGAATCCATTTTTATTTGTAATTAAGAAGATCTCAGAAGTCAAAATACCTTGTCGAGGAATTTATCAAGACACAAAATACATTTCCCAAGACTTGCACTCCTGATATAAACCGAACCCCATGAAGAGTCAATCTCTTTCAAATATCACATTACATGTTAAAAAATAGTGTACAACCAAAATATTACTTTGAATGCAAGCATTTAGACGTTGGGTACCTTATCTGTGTCAATTTTTCAGCCAAGTAATTTTCTAGGTGCTGGACTTCTTCCTTCTTGAGCCATAAGTTCAGCACCTTGAGAAAGTTCAACAAAAATCAATATTAAAGGATCCTTAAAGAGTTTTTGGATGTTCCTTTTAAATTCACTATGTGACATTACTTAAATATTAGTAATAAGCATCTAGTTACTTCAAAACACATTGATTGACAAATCAATTCTAGACGCAAATCCAAGTACCCTTTAAATGAAGTACAAGGAAAGAAAATATCATAACTGATAATATTCGTAAACACACATTAACTTATCCTTGCCCGTTTAAATGTAAGACACTTGAAGGTTAAGCATGGCTAATGAGAATTAATTTAAAAGTTAATTTAAAGTTGTTATCTACTTTGTTTAACTTCTAAATCTCATGGGTGGTACTTAATTTTTTGTTTGACTTATATACATATCGTCATATCGCACAAACTATTATACAATCCGTTAAAATATCATATGATTTTTTGGTGAGAACTATTTGCATAAAAAAACAACTTTGGCAAGGTACTTACATGACCATGTCTGACATGTTGCTTCAAGATCACCATCACATTCATCTGCATCTTCATTATTTACCAATTAAAGTACTTCACCATTGACTGAAATAATAGCTGCATCAGATGAAGACATTATATACACACAAAAAGAAAAAGATTACACTTGTCTATAACCATAATTTATTTTTACTCCGAAAAAAAACTTAAAATGAGAATGGGTGTGAGCACAAACTTTCAATAACTTCCCCATGAGCTGAGTGCATACATTACAAACATAAATAGAACATGCAATAAATTTCCCATGAGCTCGAGCGCATACATTACAAACAACATGACATAAACGTGCTTAACTAAATAATGTCACATTCTCAATTGTGCGAATCAAACTATTGCTTGATTACAACCCTTTTTTTTACGTTCATTCCTCTAAATTACCAGAATAAGTTGGAATTTAAAATACCTTATAAACATGAAAGATTATAGCTACCAATTGTATAAAAGATTATAAATGAAACCAAACAGGCAAAAAGGCTATAACTACTACATCCACATCAATTTAATCTTTCCATAGTTCACATATAGCTGCTACATCCTTACTTTGCATAAAAATTTATATATGAAATTAGAAAGGCATAAGGCTGCAATCAGTTAACATAACAGATCTGCCAAAATGAGGAAATGATGAATATACTTCACCTCAAGATAATCTATCTCTCAAACCAACTCAAACTCGAAAAGTAATCCTAAACAACCCCAATAAGCAGTTTCTATAAGAAATCCCAAACATCCCCTAAAAGTACTTATTATAAAAAGCATTCCTATATAGGTTCTGTAAGCAGTTTCATAAGCAATCCCTTAATCTGACCCAACCCCGGTTTGAGCCTGTTAAAAAAATATTTCATGTTCAAACATGTTTTAGTGATGTGTTTTGATCCATTACCTAGTTTGACCCGTGTACCCCTGTTTTGACCAACGTACCATTAGCTCACCATTGCACCACGTGCCAAAGCTACCGATTCGACTTCATTTTCCTGGTAAAAGGTGTCGATAAAATTTTTAGCTAATATTGGAACATGTCTGAATTGGTTGAACATGTCATAATTGTGATTGTTAACTAAAAATCATGATCAATTGAAAACAAAATAAAGAGAAGAACACAATATGAACCCAATCACTTGGAAGAACACAAAATGATAAAATTAACAATCAATTAAAGATTTTAAAAACATAAGAGAACTAAAATTGTAAACATACTTGAGACACATTCGATCCATGCTAAGGAGCGAACCTCTTTTGAAAGTGAACCTGCAAGATTAATAAACATCCGATCAAAAATAGAGATTAACAAACGGTGTAAGCAAAGGATTAACAATTGATAATCGCCAAATGAGGTAGATGTTAATTTTATGATATTTATCTAAAAATAAAAAATGCCAATTGATCTTACCATAATTGATACTATCTTTTTTTTTTAAATCGTTCAAATCAGTAACTAACATACCTGATTGATTGTTGAAGAACATATATTCAATTTGCTTGACTCATCACGTGCTGTACTTTTGGCCTACAAAAAAATAATGAAACCATAATTAAATCATGAACAAATGAAAAATCTCATGTTTCAATTCAATTCTAAAAATCATAACTATTAAAAAAGTCATAAGTAGATCACAGAAAGGGTAAGGGATGCGTTGTTAATTGATTAGAGAAGATGTTGGAACCATGTGCTCAAATAAACTAATAGTATACAATCATCCTACTAAAGCCACGTCTATTAAATGTTATCAAAAGAGTAGATAGGTGCAAGTATAACACGTGGTTCATTGCATAAAGGTCGCTTGAATAAACGGACAGTATGTTTAAATAAATTTAAAGCTTACAAATTACAATCATCCAGCTAAAGTCAAATCTACTAAACATCATCACAAGTAGATACGTGCACTAATGATCGTCCAACAATACAACATTTGAGTTTGCTTAAGAAACTTACATTCACATAGCTTTTAATTTTTCTTGCCTCAACCTCTATGCTTCTTTTCATTCTCGCCTTCTCGTGGTTTCTCTTGTTTTGTATCTGGCTGCACCGACTATGAACCAAATAAATGATCAAAAAAACCTTGAGTTAAATGAAAGTGGTCACCTTGATAATCAAAAAACACCTAACAACATAAACTACCAACAATCAATCCATATCATTTAGTAACACACAAAAGAATAATGGAAAGAGATGTGGAAAGTGATAAAACTTGTCAAACCTGATAATTCTACATACGTGATATTGTGTATCAATCTTCTTCATTGACCTTCTACCTACAATCATAAAATGACCAACAAAAAAATAAGAATTAGAAATTGTAAATAGTTGAATAATGAGTATGTAGTAGAATTAGTTATCATTTGAAATTCATAATCAAAAATAGAACATTAAATAATTTCCTTCAATTATCCATCATCATTTATTCATCGTGCATATCCGTTCACATGTGAACATATTTGAGTGAAATTAGAATGAGAAACTGAAATTGATAACAAATAAAAAAGCAATCAATCGCTGGAAACAGAGATGCGTATGTTTACATTATATCACAATTGAAAACTTGATACAAAAGATAAAATATACTTACTGTTTTGAATTGAAAAAGCAATATCCTTTTTATGATTAAACTTCTAAAGAATGAAAGAAGCAGAAGATATTACCTGATGCAAGATAGTTGAGATTGGGAAGAATCAAAGCTGCAAATATTTGCTTTTCTGATGATGATGATGATGGCGATTAGGGTTCTATTGTTGGGGTTTGATAAAGAGGGTGAAGATGTTTGGGATATGGGATTTTTTTGGTTTATCTGGTCCAAAATTTTGGCTTCTTCCACCGAAAGCTTTGACTTTTTAAAACAATACAAAAAATAATGTAATTTAAATTGTTAAAGCAAAATGACAAATGTAGACATCTTAGAATTTGAGTATTGCTTTTTTAGAGGGCATTCATTTTCTTTTTCAACTGCTGTATATTAGAATATATATAGATATAGATAGATAGATATAGATTGGTGGTAGATCTTGTGGTTTCGGTGGTAGACCGGGATATAAAACCTTAAACACAACACAAAAACATACGTAAACCATTTAATCACGCATTCTCTAAACAAAAAATACACAAACTCCTAGAAATACGTCAGCCGCTACCACCGCATCAGCCACAAAAATAGTCACCGGGTACCCGCCGCTGTATTGCACGGGTACCCTTCTAGTTATTTGAAATACATCCAATACACTCACACAACACATACATGTAAAGTTCTTTCTCTTCCATCTCTCGGCTACGATATGCTGAGGAAAGCACAAAAATTCCTTTCCCAAGGATAACCGGAGCAGGGGTTTAAGCGATCGAGTCTTTTTCACAGACCTTGAGCTGTTTGCCGAAAGTTTTTGCTTAACACACCCTTTGACCTAACATCCAACAATTTGAATGTGACATTTGTACTTTTTCCCTTCAATGTGTATTGCGAACCACTCATAGAAAAAGCATTAAAATACAATAAATCAAAATTTATGTGGGCTAAGTTTAAATATAAATATAACAAATAAAAACACAAACGCGTATAAAAGGAATATAGGTTTAGCATGCTCATGTATTAATTGTCCTCTTTAAAGACTCTTTACTGTTACAAACAAAGAATCACTTCCTTGCTTAGCAAGGAATTAATCCCTGAAATCATTTATCAAAATCTTCACAACCCAATTCAAATCCATAAAAGAAATTGTTAAAATTTAATCTAAGTATCATGAAAATATTCGTATGCACCTTTTTTTTTACCATACTTTCATTAGCATTCTGTCATGATCATAATTTGATCATTGAGCTTCCAGGAAAGTTGGAAAGTCAGAAGGATGGTTTAGACGATGCACGATTAAAGTGTACGAGTTGGAGAGTTGCGGGTGAGGCGAATAACTTAAGTCCATGGACAATGATACCTAAGGAATGTATTGAGTATGTTAAGGAATATATGATGGGTAGGTCATATGAGATGGATATTGAGATGGTGTCGAATGAAGCGGTTGAGTTTGCAAAAAGTGTCGTGGTGAATGAAGATGGAATGGATGTTTGGATTTTTGATATTGATGAGACATTGCTTTCGAATTTGCCTTATTATGGTCAGCATGGTTATGGGTATGGTTTCTTTTTATTTTTGGTTTAAGTTGTTTTTCGTGTTTATGTTAATGATGTCTGTGATTATGCAATGGGGTATTGGGGATTTAGCTTTTGGGTTTTGAGTTTTGTTGAGTTGAATGTGGGGGGGTTTAATAATGTTGCAATCAGGTTTTGATTTAGGGATTTTGCTGATAGGTTATGGATGATGTACTAACCCTATGCTCTTGCTATAAAATGGGTGGGTTGGATGCCGGTGGGTTGGTAACATAGTAAATATGGTTCAAAATTGTTCGTGTTATTTAATATGAAACACTCTGAGACATTCGACCCGTTTGACCCTAATTTTCACAATTTTATCTGTTTGATTCAATGATGCTTTATTATAACCTAAAACAATTTTGTTTATTACGAATCAGAGTATTGAGGAGAGTGGATTGAAAAACCAATTATACTTGTTTCTTTGTGTCATACTACTCCTCTTTCTTGTTATCTGTCACTAGACATATGTGAGGGTGTTTGGATAAGCTTATTGATATGCTTATCTAGAAAAAAAAAAGAGGCTTATTAGCTTATATTATCAAAACACAACGTAGCATATAGACATATAGTGTTTGGGTTAGTGTACACTTGTACAAAAGTGATATGAGAAAAGCATTCTCAACAATGATGCAAGGTTTTTCAAGAAGACACGTGAAAAGAGCTTCTTGAGAGTAGTTTAAAACCATAAGCATAGGTGGCTTGACTTTACCCAAACACCAGTTCACCGAAAGTACTTAATACCTTTACCAAAATGCAATAAGCCAAGAAGGTGCACAGATGATCTTACTCAAACACCTCTAACAATTAGCTCATAACACGTGTTTTGGTAAAGCATATGCTAAGAAAGCTTAGTTGATTATTTGTAAGAAATAAATTTACAATCTTAAGCTACAAATTTGGAGCTTTTTGAAGATGCTTAAGCTTTACCCAAACCCCCCTAGACAGCATTTGTTGATTTCATTTACATTTTTTTCGTTGGTTCTATATGAATTTCGGACCTTATGTGACATTATAAACTTTAATTTATTATAAATCAATGGTGAAATTTGATTAGCAAATTTAAGGTTCCATAACAACTGATATTATGAATTTCATAGGTCCGAAATGTTCGACCATATTCAATTTGACAAATGGGTCCTTGAAGGAGTGGCACCACCAATTAATCCAAGTTTAAAGCTTTACAAAGAGGTTTCCAGCTTAGGCTTTAAGATGTTTTTGCTGACTGGAAGAACTGAGAACAAAAGAAATGCCACTACCAATAATCTGATCCTGGCCGGATTTGAGAATTGGGACCGTCTAATCTTAAGGTAAGCGTTTATAACCTTAGATGCATATGGTTTCTTTCTTACATTTTGCTAAACTAATAATTACTATATTCTTAACAGAGGCACTGAAGACCATGGGAAAACCGCAGTGTCATTTAAGTCAGACAAGAGGAAAGAGATCGTGGAAGAAGGGTTTCGAATTATTGGAAACTCAGGTGATCAATGGAGCGACCTAATAGGTTCATCAGTGTCAATGAGATCATTCAAACTTTCAAACCCAATGTATTTTATATCATGATTGATAAAACAATTATTAGTATGACAATTGTAACCATGTATGTATCCTTATGAACTTGAGATTGGTTTATGCTCAAACCGAAAAATGGGAGCATATTATCTTATTTGAAATATTGCGTCCATATTTTCACTGTTAAATGTTTACATGTACAACTGGACCGGTCATATGTTAGCGTTTTAACGCATGTTTGAAACAAAATGATTAATATTTTATATTGAAAATTTTAGCAGATACCAATCGTAGCTCCTGCATAATGAATTTGACATTGGGGCGTGATGGCTCTTAACAGTCTGAAACTCTGAATTGCCCAATAGCGCGGTTTTGACCAGGCCTAACCAGGATTTTTGATCAACAAGGACGGACATTGGGGCCTCTCAGCTCCTGTGACCTGATTTTGCCCAATATTTCAGGTTTTTTGACAGACTTGTTGGGTTGGTCCCGCAATCCTTTGTGCATTTTCAAACTCACATATATTTTTTTAATGAATCTTGAAAACTTTATGTTGAATCATTCATTGATAAAGTTAGGACTTAGAAGAACCTACCTCAAAATTTTATATGATAAAATTGTTGACTAGTTCAATTAAAGTATAGCTTACATAGCAATCTTGTTTTTATAAGCTTCCATTGCAATCTTTTACCATGAAAAACTCACCTTAAATACGCCTTTTCTCCAACACACTTAATTAACCAATATCCAAAAATGGTGAGCACCAGGAGACAACTCAAAAAAGCAAAAATCATCCGTGAAACCTGCTTCTCGCAGTCTTCCCTTGCGGAATCCAATCATCAATCAACTCAGTCTGGAGCTTTAATCGCTTCCAACGATGACATTTTAACCAAAATTCTTCAAAGGCTTCCTGTTACTTCCGTCCTTCGGTTCAAATCTGTATCCAAACACTGGCTATCACTTTTGAGTCACCGTCATTTTACTCTCAAGTATGACCACGCCTCGAGGTCACCTGGTCTTTTTGTTCGCAATTTGTATATTCCATATGATGTTGAAAACAAATTCACCCCTCCTTTTCGTAGTCTAGATTTCTATCCTGATATCAAGGGTCTCAGAATTGTGCAATCTTGTAATGGATTACTGCTTTGTTGTAGTGATCTAGGAAACCAACGTGTTCGTAAATACTATGTATTTAATCCCACAACCAAACAATTTGCAATCATTCCATCGGTTCCTGGAGGTAGGGATGTTCGTAAAACTATCCGTTTTATGGGCCTAGCATACAATAAAGATTGTGTTCATTACAAAGTTCTTTGTATTCGTCATCCAAATGCAAATTGGATGTTGTTTCAGATTGGGGACCAAGATTTGTTTCAGATTCAAATCTACTCATCTGATAATGGGAAATGGAAAATTTTAAATGACTCTTTCTCAGCGGACTATTATACGTCTTTCAGCTATGGAGTTTGTTGGAATGGAGCTATTCATTGGACTCCAAAGGGGTATGATTCTTTGTACTTTAACCTTGAAGTAGAACAGTTGCGAAAGTTACCTCTGCCAGTGACGATGTATTCATTATTTTACTTTGGGGAATCACGAGGTCATCTCCATATGGTGGTAAGACCGAATCCTGAAAATCATCTACAGCTGAATGTGTACGAGATGTTGAGTGGTCATTCAGGGTGGTTTCTTAAGTATCAAGTCGAGCTTGATGAGCTTCCGGTTGCTTACCCAGAGTTTAAGCATAAATACCTACCTCCGTCTAGTCCCCATTATTATGAATTCGAAGTGTTGGATGTGGTTAGAGGTGAAAACGAAGAAAATACATTCATGGTGGTGAGAATTCCTGGGAAGATCATACGATACAATGTCTTCGACAAGAGTTTCAATCAGATATACGATCTCAGCAAAGTTTACTATGGATATATCGGAAACTCAGAAGTTCATCATTATACAGAAGCCATAACTTCTTTCTAAACCGGATTCCAATTCGTGTGTAATAGTCAATAATGAATAAAGAGTATTAAATTTAGAATTAATAACATTTTTTGTCCTTGTGGTTTTCCGGTCATTTCATTTTCAATCTAATTTTAAAAAAAGTCTCGGATTCATTCCAAAAGCGAAACACCCGTATTGGGTTTGGTCCAAATTTTCGAAGATTGTTAGTTTGACCAGTTCGATTATATGAAATGGCTTAAATACCCTCTTTTTGATATTGCGAAATCTCCAAATTACCCTTCATTTATTATTATTAGAGTAAATTACACCATTAGTCTCAAAACTCAAGCCAATCTTTGGGTTTAGTCCTAAAATCGCCAAAATTGCACTGGTAATCCCCAACATCCCGATTTTGATTCGTTCTGGTCCAAAAAACTAACAGTCATTAAAAATCTCATTACATGCAAGGGCTTTTTCATCTTTTCATTATTTCTGTTCAAACACCCTATAACACCGTTGGTCCATGAACTTTTAAATGGTCGAATTTAAAAGTTGTCGTTTATGACCCTTTTTTTTACTTAAAAAAATATATTTAAATTCTTATAAATTCATATCCTTATCACATAAACCATCACTACAACAACTCCTTATTTTTATTTTCCATACTCTCCATCACAATTTTTATTTTATTTTTTAAAACAACAATTAACTATCTCACAATATAAATTATAAATCATCTCAAATTAATCACACACTATGTTCTTATGGATTGTTCTATTACATATACCATCGAGGAAATCAAAGTTGAATTAATGATACTATTTAAAAAAAAAAAAAAAAAAAAAAAAAAAAGAAGCTTTACAAGTTTACAATATTTCTTTTGATTTCTTTCACATTGTGAACAAAATAAATACTCAAGTGAGTGATAAAATTATTTGGATGCATAAAATCAAATATGATTTTTTTTTTTAATTTATGTATTGTCTTTTTTCTATAATGTATTATTATTATTATTATATTAATGTAATGTGTTTTTACATGTGTTTTAAAGTGTATGTATGTATTATGTTTGGTTTTTTAATTTATTATTTTATCAACAACTTGAACATAATCTCAAACACCTCCTTCTGTTCATCCTTTATAATGTCCACCATTTCCATTGTACCACCACCAACATCTCCATTGTACCAACACCATTTTCACCGCACCCTTGCCACTACCATCATCTCCACTAAATTAAAACATATAAAGCAACTAATATAGACATTTATCAAATAAAGCAAACAATATATAATCTAATAAAGAAGAGTTGTGAATTGAAAAAAAAAAAAAAACCCTTCAAATGAGATAACATGAGTAGATCAATTCCTACAAGATCCATCATATTCATGTGTTAAATCCCCAAATCAAGATGTTGGAAAAGAGTAACGGGATGTTTGGGTTGATGTTTAGATGTGGTTTGTAGAGTGTTAAAAAGATGTTGGTTGTTTGGTCAAAAATTATCGAATAGACGAAAAAGCCTTTACAGCTAATGAGATTTTTAACGATTGCTAGTTTTTTGGACCCAGCGAAGCAAAATAAAGATGTTGGAGACTAGCAGTGCAATTTCGGCGATTTTGAGACTAAACCCAAAAATTGGCTTGAGTTGGGAGACTAGCGGTGTATTTATTATTATTATTATTATTATTATTATTATTATTATTATTATTATTATTGTTATTATTATTATTATAAACACAAACACAGACGTAAAATATATTTGATTCACAAACACAAATTTATTGAAACTAGCAGTAGCAGTTAACAGTAAGTAGTTACCAGTAACAGTTTAATTTATTAAAATGTTTGGTAGAGTAGATGTAGCTGTAATTTTAATATGTACAATAACGTAATACGAAATGCTTATTCAAAGAGTATTGAGAAACTATAGTTTTTATAATTTTAGTAATGCTATCTGCTTCCTTCCAAATGAGCTTTGTAATAATAATGTTAAATGCTCTCAAAAGCTTTCAGCCAAACACACCTTCATTTTTCAACTTCATACCTTTCAAAACCAAAACCAAAACCAAAACCAAAACCAAAACCAAAACCAACATCAAAACCATCATCATCTTTCAAAATAATAATAATAATAATAATAATAATAATAATAATAATAATAATAATAATAATAATAATAAATAAATAAATAAATAAATAAATAAAAAGGTAAAAATAAATCTAAGAAACACTTACAAATACTAACATCAGAATCGTCTTTAAAAAAGCGCACACAGAGACTTCATACTTTGGTTTTCATTCAAAATTTTAGTAGGCCTTGGTAAGGTAACTGTAAGATTTGTTCGGATAGTCATTGTATTAGATGAATAGTTATTTCACAATATAGGTTCCTGTTGAGGAGGGTAAACGAACTTATTGGGCAATGCATGATGCTAGGAATAGAGAGTTGTGAAAGATGAAACTTTTTGGTCCTATAAATGCATTGCCATAGGAGGTTTGGTTGGTTCACAATGATGTGATCTATCTGTTTGGTGAAGCCTGTCTTCCTTTTGTTTCATTGATGAGCTAGTGAGGATGTGACTGCTAGTTCAAAAATGTTTCAAAAAGTTATGCAGGGAAATGTAACCATTAAGAAGTGTCTATTCTTTGTGAGGATTAGAGTTGCTTTAACCTTTATAATGATGCCTTCAATGGGGACATTTCATAGGCTGTAATGGTTTCATTGTAATGTAAATGTAGTCATGAGGTTATGATTTGTGGTGAATTTTATGGTAAATATTGTCTGTTTGGGTTTAGGCACAATAGTATACATAGGTACATTGTTTTCTGCAATGTTTCTAACTGCATGCAGTCATTTATTGACAGAAGATATGGGCATGTCCATTTTTTTCTCATATTTATTGTAGAGTTTTGTATAAACAAATTCACCTCTTTTCACCAAAACACACACGCACATTATTCACCATGATTTTAAAATCATGTTATTTGTCTTCTTGTTGTGAATCTAAATATCAAAAAACTCATATTCAAACAACAAGAAAATCCAAACACAAATAAATATATCTTTTTGAACCCATATTGTTTGTGTTCTTGTTATCGTTTGTAACACCCCCAAAATTTGGTTCAGCGAAAGACAAAACAACCATTGGAGTGCTACGAAATTGGTAAACAACACAAGCATAAGATAACGGAATAACATCATCCGTTTAAATAAAACATTTCAACATCCAAACTTCAAGTTTACATTTATTCAAAAGTACGGAAATAAGGCCCAAAAGAAAACATAACGATAGGTCCCAAATGAGATATCAGATTCAAAATGATCCATAAACCATGTCGCTTGCCAAGCCTCCAACGATTAAACATCCAACAAATTTCATCATCAATTACCTGAGAAAACATGCTAAAAGGCAACGCTAGTGAGTTCATAGGTTTAATCATATGACATTAACATTGGACAAAATCACATATATTTGTTACACTGGACTAAGTCACGAAACCAACACATCAACCGCACAAAAGGCGTGCCATACAGTAATAACCACGCACAAGGTGCGACATGTAATTATAACCACGCACTAGATACGACATAATACAATCACTACGCACAAGATGCGACATATAATAATAATCATGCATAAGATGCGACATATAAAAATAACCTTAGCCAGCTCATGTAACAATTTGCGTAAATTAAAAACAAGTTTCAGGTCCAATCAATAAAAGGTTTTGCATGTTTTCACACCCCAAGATTTCAATAAAACATCAATACGAGTAAAAGTGGGGCTATGAAACTCACCTTAGTCTCAGCAATGCACAAATACAACAATATCAGGGATATAACATGATGTGAGGATTGCGTCCACGCAAAAGGTTTTACTTCTCAAGGGATCTTGAGAAGATTGCAATCCTCCAGGCAGTGTACCTGATTGTTGTAGTGTAGTATAGCTAGGTCCGGGGGATTGATCGTTCTCTAGCGGAATAGTATCGTTAGGTCGAGATGTATGACGAAATAGGTCTAGAGGTGAGGGATGATTTTTTTGTATTTTTAAATTTTTTAGAAAGCAATTAAATTCTCGGTTTTGAAGTAGTGGGCGGAATTAGTTGTTAATCAACTAACCCAAAAACTAATTATAAAACTAAAATTAAACTAAAAACAAGAAAAAGTAAATTGGTGAACTTCTTATGATAGGAAAGGCGTGTTTACTTAGATTTAATTACTCCCTAGTTATCTCCTATTGATTCGTTGAATTGTCATGTCCTTGTTTTAGTTGAAGCGTCGTATTCTTTATTATTGGTCGTGGGGAGGTGCCAAAGTCTCCAACTCTATGAATATTAGTCTCCCCTAAATCCCTTAACATCCATTAAGTTTTCTAGGATCTACAAGCCGCAATTCACGCAATAAATACAACGAACAAAACCATTAGTGCACTCTACGGTTGCGTTTTTAATACGTTCAAGCTAGTTACATATAAGAGGTCAGCCAGTTTTCTTAACCTAACGCGATAACAAAAGACAACAAATCAATATTCAATAACTAGGTTTCATTAGATCTAAGCAAACACAAATAAACTTAAGCTAGCATGATAGATAGAATAAAAGATAAACAATTAATCAAACAACACATAGACATATTGAATGATTAAACGAATAACTTATCTTCAATAAAGCATAAGGTTCAAGGGTTGAAGAACCCTTACAAAGCTGCTGAAATTCGACTAGGGTTTATTCTCCAAAAAGATGTCACACTTAACAATGAAAACTTTCAAAAATATATATAGGAATACAGTTCTGACAGCGTCAGGTTATAGCCTCTGACACCGTCAACTCGCCGTGGTTTAGGGTTTCGTCTGTGTAATCGCCGCTCTGACGGCGTCAGAAAGGGATCTGAGGCCGTCACTTGTAAAATCCTTCTGAGCCGTCTCTTGTTAGCATAAAGCGTGACGCCCATCTCCACTCTACACCTGACGGTGTCAGGTTATAAAGCCTTCAAATTAAGTTTTCTGGGGCATCACTTGTTAGCTCAACACTAGAAATCTTCCACGAGTTTACAAAGGACGGCGTCACGTTGTGTCTAGCGACGCCGTCAGACCTCCAAGTCTGAAGTACTTTTCGCCACTTCGTTGTTTTCTTCACTTTATCGTGCAAATATGCTTCAAAAGTGCCTTTTTCCACAATTCTCGTCCCAAGTACCTAGAATACAAAAATCAATGATTTGAGGCAATATTTGATCATATTTACTCGATTTTTGGCTTAAATGACCCCTTAAAAAGGTACCAAATAAATCCTTATCAAATATCTCTACACTTGGGATTTGCTTGTCCTCAAGGAAATAAGCTTTTATTCTAATCAATTTACAAGCTAGGGGTCCTTTAACATTAATATAAAAGTAATTACAACATACAATCGTTCCACGTTAGTCAAAATAAGCACGGAATTTATATACTAGCACCTCACATAAAGTGTTTGGATTCTCACATCTTTCGGGTGTATAAAGTTATATAACACATATGGAAAATTGAAATTGAAACACTCTCTACCTGTTATAGTACATAGATTACCATAGGCTTGGGAACGGATAAAACCTCCACCACTTTGGCGTAAACACCTAGGATAAACTATCAAAGAGGGCTTTTCAAGGGTTGTAACGTTAGGTGTAAGGGTATGGAAAACACAGTTTGTTGGATATAGGGAATTTTATTGGTGGCAAGTCAATTATCTTGGTCAATTACATGTACAATGAGGCGTTGCTAAGCCAAGACTCGACTCGACTCGCTAACTACTAACTCTTTTTGTATTTTTCTTGACACTATCTTTGACTTAAACATAAAAGAAACGGGATGGAAGTCCGTATGTTTTTTCTCTTTTCTTTTTCTACTTTTTTTTCTTTTTCTTTTTATCATTTTTTCGATTTTTTTTCCATACACTCTTGCCCTACCATCCAAAATCATACATCAAAGAGATCTTGCAACCTCCCTACACTTGAATTTTACATACTTTACACATAACTAACTAATGACCCGATTTAAGAAAATTAAAACACTTGGAGTACTTTAAACATTAACGCACATATGGGGGTAATAACATTACTTTCTTCCCCATTACTCCATAACAATTATTACTTTTACCTATGAGTCCCAATCGTCCCAAAACTATATTTACAAGATATGATTCGATTTAGCAACCATGTAACTGATTAGACAATTGACAAAGGGTTTAACAAATAACAATAATGCACTAAAAGTAAGTTCATAGAAGGTAGGCTAACGCGATTTGGGTGTACATTTGGGGTGGATTGTAAATAATGTTCTTCATTAATATTTCGGAATCCACCGAAATATCACGAGAACCGCGAAAAAGATAGGCTCTGAGGGTTGTACTAGGGGTATCGTGTGTTAAAGATGAGTACATCACAAGGGTGTGGGAAAATTACTTGACCAATGAAGCTGTAACACCCGGTAATTTTCCAAACCTATTTTCCTAGCAAAATATTTATTTTTGCATCCCCTTATCATTTAAACTTTTTCCGAACTTATTTGAACTTGAGAAACAGAAGATATCTTGATAAACGTGAGCGTTATCCCTTTATTGAGCCGGCAAAACTTAGAAAGCACGAAAAGAATCAATTTGCTAAATAAATTAACTCTAAAAAAGTTATGCATATTTATACTCGTTTTTAGCAAAAAAATTATTTTCGGAAACAATGGCGAAAACCTCGTGTCTTAAAACGGATTTTTGCTACGTCTAAAGGGCCCCACGGTGTTTATTTTAAAAGAATAGCAAAAATTACACAAACACCCCCTCCGCCCTATTTTACGCCGCGCCCCCTACACTTTTACTTGCCCACCTTTAGTCCCTCCTTGGAGTATATAAGCCCTTTAGGGTTTCATTTTTCACCACTAATATACACCTCACCGGAATTTTACAACTCCGGCGCCGCACCCACCTCCGGCCAAGATTCCGGCCACCACCAAAAAGCACCCCACGCGTAGATCGAGACCCCGTGGTCACTCCTGAAGCATTTGGAGACTCAAGGTGTCCGTTTGGTTCGTGTATCGAAGCTCACCGCCGCTACCAACACTCATTGCCTTCTCCCACCACCTTTCTCTCTCTCTCGGTAAGGCTCACGCGCCCCTCCCCTTCTTATTTTTATTTCTATTTCGAAACCCTAACCCTAAATTTTTATTAAAACAAGTTTTATAACTAAAACCATTTAAATTTAATGTTTTATAAACCAAGTCGTGTGGATCTATTGTTTTAAAAACCCTAACTCGTTCAACTCGCTCTGAGTCGTGTGACTCGATCGAGTCAACTTACGAGTTGAGTTGACTCGGGGCGTTTTCTTGTTTATTTCGATTTTTATTTCTTTGTTAAGCTTATTTGGTATTTTTTTTGTAGCTTGGTTTGGATTCGAATTGGTTTTGGTTTGAGTTGTGTTTGGCCAAGAGCCCCATGGCTTGTGTAAGGTCGAGCCGAGACTCAAGGGAGTCACAGCCAAGAGTTTATGAGATTGTTTGAGTCTCGTGTTGGATTGTGTTTTGGGTTTGTGTGTAGCCGAGGGTTTGAAGGACTCGAATAGAGTCTAGCCGTGACTCTAGGGAGTCACGGCCAAGTGTGTATTAATTTATTGAGTTGGGTAATGGATTTGGTTTGGGTCTTGTCGTAGCCGAATGGTATATGTGGTCGGATAGCGTGAACCGTGACTCAAGGGAGTCACGGCTAAGGTTTGGTTTGTTTTGATGAGACGTGTTATGGTTTTGGTTGTCGAAAACCATGAGCCGTGTCCCAAGAGGGCCACGACTTGTCAGAGTTGAGCTTAGCCAAGACCTCTTAAGGTCTTGGTGTCGAGTGAATCAAGTCGAGACTCAAGGGAGTCTCGTCCGTGTCGTACTCGAGGTTAGAAAACCTCGAGTTAACTTTTGAGTTGGTTTTGGACTTAAATTGTGTCATTGGGCCTCATGGACTATATAAGCCCAAAGTGAGTCCATGTCGTGTGTGAGTAAGTATTGGGCCGAAGCCCAATACACTTGGGCCGTTTATTGTTTTCGTCTATTTGTTATAACAATTTACTTCATTTCCGTTTACTAACTTATCTTATTTTGTTTGTCAATTGGTGTTTCGGAAACTATTCGGGTATACTTGGGATATGATATGGATTTGGATATGGGTATTGCAACAACCTATGCTTTGGATGTGATTATTGGATTGGACGTTATTAGATTTACGATTATAGCCGAGAGACTTATGGACGGTTTTGTACTTGAGACGGAATAGTATGTTAGGCTCATAAGAGCTTAACATATTAGGACCCAAACATACACAAAATAGTCGATAAACTTGACCACTAATATATACACGAATGATAATGTCTAATGATATATAAATAACTTGTAAAATGTGATAATAAAACTTGTATTATTCAAAAGTCGCGACGACTTGGAAATGTTTTATAAACGGACGAGTCATGTCCAAATTTATATAAAAACATTTATAATTAAACCATTTACAACTTGTAAACATCATAAAACCATTTGAAAACTTATACGTTTTCTTCCTAAATCATAACGATTTACCAACTATTTTAGGATATGGGTAAAACACCGAAACGACCTATTGATATCTTTTCTTCTCATTCTTTATTATTATTTCCTTTCTTATTCTTATCTCTTCTTATTTTCTTGATTCTTTTCTTACTTGTTTGTTGTGTTTCGCCGACTATTATTATCTTATCTTTCCTTTTCTATCCACACGAGTCATAAATGTTTATTTCTTTCAACTCCATTGAAACTAAACCTTTTCATTTCAAACACGAGCATTCTATGAGTATTACTTTATAAATCACTTTGAGGATTATTTCTGAAACATACCATTTACTTATTAGGTTGTGCTGAAGTTCACTTGTCGTGCTATACCATCTGATCATATTGTGATATCTTATTTCATGAGAGGATGCTTCGATACACTATTAAGGATGTTAGTCCTTTAGTACGAGTGTATGTGATACTTTGAATTAATATGATTAAGTATGCGGAATCTACTTAACCACACTTAGAAGGTTTATTTGGTTATTGGAAATGAAAAGTAATGCTTGAGTAACGAACAATGAACACACAATGTTAACACCAAACGATTCAATATTATTAAGATAGTAATACGAGTGATCTTCACTATCACTAGGGTTACAAACCTTGAATCTTAATGTTTCTATGACTTGTTATGTTCTTATGTTCTTGACAGATATTCTAAGCATATGAATTAAGCACACTTGATATCTAGTCTAAGATCTCCCTTTTATACAAACAAAGGAGATCATTACAATTATGATAAGTCTTGTCGAACTACTTGTTTGAGTATGTCAGTCATTAAGATACAACATGTATCTGTGTTTACAATTTGCTATGTGTAAACCACATGGTAACTGATCACATTGTCTAAGATATTATCTACCGTATATACTTGACTTTAGTACAAAATATCTTCGTATACTTATCCAACCAGCAGTAGAATACTCGACACTTATCCATCTAGCAGTAGTATCTGTTGCACCAGCAGTAGAATGTTTGCGGCAACAGAATCTTTAACGCTAGCAGTAGAATGAAATACACTAGCAGTAGAATGATACTTAGTGTATTTCCTTGAGCAGAACTGATCTTGTAAACCTTTAATTCCCGATACTAATCTTTAGAATATTTAATTCCCAACAATCCTCCCCTAAACATGTGAATCCTTTTCAATGTCATCATCTAGTTGGTGAGACTTAAGGCCATTCCAATTCATTTGGTTGCCTTTAGGCTTGTTTGTGGTTCTGTATTATTCACAATATCTAACTGGTTGCCTAACATGTTTAATGTTGGTATTAGGCCTATCAGTTTTTAGTTTGACTATCTTAGGAACACTTGTTCCTGCTTTCTTAACCACTTCAGGTTTAGACATAACCTGTTCATCTTCATCACCATCAGATACCCAGTCTTCAATGACTACTCTATCTGATCTTCTATCAGAGGACACCTTGTCCTCAGGAAGTGAAGTTTTACTTAAACTTTCACTTACTTTCTTAGGTTCATCAAAAACTAACTTGGTTTTTGGCTGTACACCATATTGTAGCTCAGGTTGTTGAAATTCAGCTACACCTGAATTTTCTAGGTCAATCCCTGGGGGATTAGGGATTCCTCTGTAAGGGGGTGGGACAACATTTGATGTGCGTGTGTATTGCTCTAATTCTTTTATATCCACGGCAGCGGCGCCAAAGACTTGGTGCGCGCGTGATGTCGTTGTGGTTTTAGCAGTATTAATGCCTACTCAAGTTTTAAATTTAAATTTAGCCGACTTATCAATAAAACACATACTTTAACGAGCAGTGTACCCGGTCAGTATGAATATAATGGTAAGTAGAGTGTCGATCACTAAGAGTGGAACGTATTATCTAGTTATTCTAATCAGTATTTTAATATCTTAAGTTAGCTATACAACCTAATCTAACGCAAAGGGGGTTTCAGCCTGAGAGACTGGCACGGTTTGGTTATGATTAGATAAAAACTAAACTAATGAGCACGAATCAGCAATTAGCACACACGTACACAGATAGATACTTGAGACAATAAGAAGACATGTCCTGATAATTAAGTAGCTTGTCACTTGTTTTATTGCTAGTTTTATATGAAGTGTATATAATTAACCCTTTCTCGTTGGCTCTAATCTTATCGGCGAGTAAACCCTTAATGATCACTTATGTCTATCCCACTATCCTAGAAACGATAGAATAAATAGGCGAGGAAGGGGCATGGCGACCCAAGCAATGCTCAGCTAGACACAGAGGTTATCAATGCACTAATAAAAGTCACCAAAGACATCAACATATAAACTTTAATTAATGGGAAAGCAATTTTAAGGGGTGCCCATGATTTTCCGTAGTCACATGGAATCGGCCAAGTTTTGCTCCATAATTGATCTTGTACATTTCAGTAGACTCTTAACATCTTGCTTGTTTTGCTCCATAATTAGTCCAAAATCGCCAAGTTTCACATAATACTTGTTTTTACCTGAGAATTACAAAAGTAAACATTAACGTATCAATTCTCATATATAATATAATAAAACAAGTCAAATAAATAGGATAAATGATGATAATAAAATGTACTTATTTGAGTTCATCAAATATCCCCCCACTTGAACTTTACTTGTCCCCAAGTAAACCTTAGAATTAATCTTATGAAAATGTATCCTAAAAGATATTAGGATTTATTTTTATATTTAAGCATGTATTCGTTTTGTCATAATTGCACAACCAAACACTTAACGAATTAGAAATAAAATAAAATATTTTGATAAAAGCAAATCTAATCGTTTAACTGTCCAGTCGTGACGAATATTCTATCATAAGCTTGGCAAGTATACGCATCTCCCCCACTAAAGCCAAGGAATAACAAGTCTAAAGCGGTAAAAAAGGGTTTGTTGGTTAAGGGTTAATCATTCTTCTTAATCTCTATCGATCTCATATTCCAGAAAAGGCGACAAAATCACAAATACATGATCGAATCCACGACCACGATACTTGCAATTGCTCAAATCCTTAACTCGAATAGGCTAAAGATAGGACCAAGTAATCTTTACCAATAATATTATATCAAAAAGGGCGACAAAATCATAAATACATAGCCGCATCCACGACTACGATACTTAAGATTGCTCAAATCCCTAATCTCAATAAATCAAAGGTTTAGATAAAGAATGATATAGGGTATGGATAATATTTGGGATACAAATTGGTGTAAAATGAAAAATAAACAAAACAGATAAATTAAAATCCTAAGTGTGGTAAATTACTTTCCCAACCATCCCATGAATAAGACTTATATCATTGAATAACTCACGCTTTAACACTTGAAACACACGCTTTAGGTAGACACGAATTATACTCAACAAGATCTCAATCAAAGAATAACCTTAGTTGGCGTTCCCATAACGGCCAACTCCCATTCAATCCATAAATATAATATACAACAAAAATAGTGGTGATATCGCCCACTTAATACAAAACTTTACATAAGTTGGTTAAAACAAACTTCCAACTTTTTCTTTTTCTTTTTCTTTTCTATTTTTTTGATTTTTTTTTTTTTTTTTTTTTTTTTTTTTTTTTTTTTTTTTTTTTGACATCAACATATATGTGTAAAATTTCACAACTTTTCTATCACTATTTTTCCGGATAATTTTTTTTTCATACTCTTCATACTTTCAGAAATAACTGTAATAGCGAAAGTAGTAAACACACGAAAAATAAACTCAAAGTTATACAATATTTACTTTCATACCAATTGCATTGTGCAATTTCCTGACTCAACCAAAGATAATGAATTACGCACGCGAACACAGGTAATGTAAGGAAACACACTTTGCCTAACGCAATTAACCAACCACGGATTTTAATCTACAGGGTAGACTAAGGTGTAAGGGTGTAACGAAACATTATAACAAAGGTGTAAGAAACGAAAGGAATGGCTCTGAGTGTTTTTCTAGGGCTATCTTACTCTAAAAGTGAGAGTAACAAAAGGTTTTATACGGGGGTTAACTAACCAGTGTAGTTAGTTAATATCACATAACATATAAAGGCTATTTGGGTGTAATCCTACAAATTTACCAATTTAGACAAGTCATTCCAATTATAAAGATAATACTTATTATGATGGTCTCGAATAGTATACAAGCCAAGTTCTAAAGTTTACAAGTCACCGGCACACTCATAGATTTGTGAATTTTGAAAAGTTCACAATTTTTGGAAATAATGTTATGTGTGCAGCTATGTAATTTAGACTTTAAACAAAAACATGCTAAAAATTTTAAATTTTGATATATTAAGCGCATTTTAAGCATATTTTGCAAAAGTTTAGGACAAGTAAGTGTTCTAATTCTCCAATCCCCCCACTTAAGTTAAACAACATCCTCGTTGTTTGTGTCAAAGGTTAAAAACTGGAAAATAAAAGAATTAGAACAGAAAAACTCCCCTGAGATTTGCTCGGTATGATCCTCCATTATTTGTGTAAGAGCAAAAATCAACTTTCTTGTGGTTGAGAACGTTTAAGCTTCATAGATAATGTATCCACAGAAATGCAGGAATCTATAATACCATTTTGACTTTAACACACCTGAATTAAGAAGGTTCAAACTTGCATAATACATTAGTAGTTAGTAAACATAAAACTTAAAAATTAAAATGAAAATCATCAGGTCAGTCGATACGCCGTATCTTATGGAAAAAGATACGCCGTATCGAGCCTGGAATAAATACGAATCAGGATAAAAGATGCGTCACATCCTTAACCTGGGATGCGCAGCATTAAAATACTGACAGAAAGTTTTAAAGTCAAAAATAAAAATGCAGAAAATTAAATAAGATATGACCAGTGCAGGCGATGCGTCGCATCTTAGGATTGAGATGCGCCGTATCTTCTGCAGGCCTGACAGACTCGACACAGAACAGAAAAGTAAAAATTTTTCTTCCGGGTTGTCTCCCGGACAGCACTTGTCTTTATTCCAGAGTCTTCAAGTTAGACTCATGTTCAGCTCCTATTCCAGTAGTTCTGGTTCAAACTCGACAACTTCGTTATCAGCGTTGTCGATGTAATTATCATGGTATTTCGCTTTAGGTCGTGCCTTTGGAACAAAACTCCTTTAATCACCCTTGACAATTGGTGCACTTCAATCATCACTTCCCTAATCATATTGTTTTGTTCTTTCAGCAACAGTTCCTTTCCGCTTTCTTGGGCAAACTTTGATATAATCTCGTCGAATGTAAGTTTGATCCTTGATCCTCCGAACCAGCTTGGGAAAGGATCAATCATCATTCCTGAAACATAGAACAAATAGGCTTCGAAGTAAAAATTTTCTAAGAGACAGGAAAGTTGATTAGAATTTCTCAGTTCGGGATAAATAAAATTTTGCTGATATCTGCAGATGATGCGCCGTATCCAGAAAGATGGATACGCCGTATCTTATTACGTTAAAATTTAATCAGAATTTTATTCAGAGAACAGATACGCTGCTTATGAATAAGAATGCGCCGTATCAAATTTAAATTATCAAAAATCGATTATATTTATTAAAATTAAATGCGTCGTATTAACAAAAGCTAATGCGCCGTATTTTTGTTACGTTTCAAAATACAAGATTTTTGATTTAGAAGATGCGCCGTATCGATAAAGATCGATGCGTCGTATCTGTTTAATAATTCGAAAACTATTTTTAATTTAAATCGAAAATACGCCGTATCTGTTAAAACAGATGCGTCGTATGGCGTTAGGGTTTAGAAAAATTTCTTATTAAAAACAGAATACGCCGTATCTTGGGGAAAGATGCGTCGTACTCGAATTTATTAAACGCGTTGTATTTTATAAAAATTAAACGCAATACGCCGTATCTGTGAAAACAGATGCGCCATATCGTTTGTATCAGCTCAGTACAACGATAGCAGAAGGCAGAAAAATAGAAAAAGAAAAACAAAAAATAAAAACAAACAAAAAGAAACAAAAATTAAAGAAACTAAAAACACACAAAACAGAAAATATGCAAACTATACAATGAATGCAATTTATCTAATATACAACAGAGTTAGTGGTTAGAATCTAAAAATTAAAAAGAAAACCTAATTAAAATACTAATCAAATTAACAGATAATAACAATTCACTCCCCGGCAACGGCGCCAAAAACTTGATGTGCGTGTGTATTGCTCTAATTCTTTTATATCCACGGCAGCGGCGCCAAAGACTTGGTGCGCGCTTGATGTCGTTGTGGTTTTAGCAGTATTAATGCCTACTCAAGTTTTAAATTTATATTTAGCCGACTTATCAATAAAACACACACTTTAACTAGCAGTGTACCCGGTCAGTATGAATATAATGGTAAGTAGAGTGTCGATCACTAAGAGTGGAACGTATTATCTAGTTATTCTAATCAGTATTTTAATATCTTAAGTTAGCTATACAACCTAATCTAACGCAAAGGGGGTTTCAGCCTGAGAGACTGGCACGGTTTGGTTATGATTAGATAAAAACTAAACTAATGAGCACGAATCGGCGATTAGCACACACGTACACAGATAGATACTTGAGACAATAAGAAGACCTGTCCTGATAATTAAGTAGCTTGTCACTTGTTTTATTGCTAGTTTTATATGAAGTGTATATAATTAACCCTTTCTCGTTGGCTCTAATCTTATCGGCGAGTAAACCCTTAATGATTACTTATGTCTATCCCACTATCCTAGAAACGATAGAATAAATAGGCGAGGAAGGGGCATGGCGACCCAAGCAATGCTCAGCTAGACACAAAGGTTATCAATGCACTAATAAAAGTCACCATAGACATCAACATATAAACTTTAATTAATGGGAAAGCAATTTTAAGGGGTGCCCATGATTTTCCGTAGTCACATGGAATTGACCCATCAATCCTGATGAATTAAAGTGTACTAATACAATAAAACAAAACTACTTAATGAATTGAATACATGCAGGACCTTCTTACAGCTCTTGTATCTTCGTTCAAGGTGTGTCTTGTGCTGCTAATACGTCTGAATTCGGCTTTAGGGTTTCTGTATTTCTCTTCTGAGTTTAGCTAAGTCTTGTCTAAGTGTCCCCAAATTCGTCTGGCCTTGGGGTATTTATAGTTTCTATCTGAGGGTTAGATGCGGCGCATAGGATAAGTAGATGCGGCGCATTGACTTAACTTCGCGTGGGGTCCAAGATTAATATATTCAGGAATATTCATACGCCGCCTTAAGATGCGGCGTAACTCCATTTCTCAATGCGGCGCATGTCCTTTGCTGTCTTGGACTGTAGCTTGTGAAGTCTTGATAGTGATGCGCCGTATGTAAGAAGTATGTTGCGGCGTATCTGGAGCAGAATGATCTTGATCTTGTACATTTCAGTAGACTCTTAACATCTTGCTTGTTTTGCTCCATAATTAGTCCAAAATCGCCAAGTTTCACACAATACTTGTTTTTACCTGAGAATTACAAAAGTAAACATTAACGTATCAATTCTCATATATAATATAACAAAACAAGTCAAATAAATAGGACAAATGATGATAATAAAATGTACTTATTTGAGTTCATCAACATTATATCCTAACCCTGACTTAGCTCTATTAATCACTTGACATTCTATCATGTTGGTCACACCTCTAGAAGCATGTTCTAGTGTTTCTACAGTCAAGTGAATGTTTCCATTTTCCTTTTTGATCCTATCATAAGCCTCTCTCAAAAGCTTAATTTCAGCATCTCTAAATAATATGTCTTGTCAAAGAAGAGCTTTGTCATCAGAAAAAGCAAATTCATTTTGTTTGTAATGAATGATCTGCTTCTCTAGGGATTCTAAACCACATTTATAATCTACTAAGTCTTGTTGAGTTCTGCTTAGGACTTTCTTTTGGTCATCATAATGTTTGATTAAAGTTTGTAGTTCTGAAAGAGCTGTGCAAGTATTAGAACAAACTTTATGATTTTGTACCTCAGTAGAGAAAGCCATGAGTGCCATCTGTGAAGAATCTTCTTCTTCATCAGCCATGAAACTCCAATCAAAACCTAGCCCATCAATAGCTACCATAGCTTTTGTTGCCTCAGAAACCGCCCTTGTTTTGGATGTGCTTCCAAAACCTCTATTCTTGCTATCTTGCTGCCTTGGCCTTCTACATTCTCTTGAGAAGTGCCCCATCATGTGGCGGTTAGAGCACTCTATCTTTGACTTGTCAAAACCAGCAGTATCATTATTGCTGATTGTGAGCTTCTTCCCCGTCCTTTGATAGAACTTCTTGGCTCTCATGCTAAGAAGAGAAATTTTCCATTTTAGGTCCATTTCCTATAGATCATCATCATTGATCTCTTGGAGGTCTTCATAAGTGAGCATGGACCCATCATTTCGACTTGTGAGAAAAGTACAACAAGTCTTCTCATCCAAAATACCCATGGTATTGCTTGATGAACTAGCAGCACGAACACTATCAACAACTTTCACCTCTTCACTTGGATTTGAGGTACTAGGAGTTGACATAATTGCCATGTTCCCAGTATTAGAACTAGTACCTCCATTTTTCTTCAAATCTTGTTCCACAATTTTAAAGTTGCTATACAAGTCTATCAGTTCCATTGTGTCAAGGTCTGGCTTGTTCTTCCAAACAACAACATGTATAGCCCACTCTTCTGGTAAGCTTCTCAGAAATTTTGAGTTCAAATCTTCTTGAGGTATTTCAACCCCAAGAATAGCAAGTGGGCTCACAATATTCTGAAGCCTATTAAACATGTGGTCAAGAGATTCATTGTTGGTAGAGGAGAAGTTTTCAAACTGCTACTTGAGCAAAGTCTTGTGGGTTTTCTTGGTGGCTTCATTTCCACCATATCTGGCAACAATAGCTTCAAATAATGACTTGGCATCTTTGAACTTGCTGAAGTTTAAAAGTTGATCATTGGGAATGGTCATCATCAGCATGCTTCTTGCCTTTAGGTCATTTTTCTTCTTTATTCTGTCTTCTGCAGATGTTGGGTGGAGCTGCAGAGTTGTCACCACTTTACCTTCCACTATTGATGTAGTGGTTGCAGGCTGGTAAGAGTTTCCATCTTCAATGATTTCCTAAAGTGCATAGTCTTGCACTTGGAAATACTGCTCTATTCTCAGCCTCCATATCTCAAACTCATTCTGTTTGAGCATGGGTAATTTTGCAGCAACATTGGTCTGAATAGATTCAACTTCCATTTCTTCTTCTTCTTCTTCAAAATCAAAGATATCAGCCTTGCTCTAATACCAATTGAGAGGATGCTTCGATACACTATTGAGGATGTTAGTCCTTTAGTACGAGTGTATGTGATACTTTGAATTAATATGATTAAGTATGCGGAATCTACTTAACCACACTTAGAAGGTTTATTTGGTTATTGGAAATGGAAAGTAATGCTTGAGTAACGAACAATGAACACACAATGTTAACACCAAACGATTCAATATTATTAAGATAGTAATACGAGTGATCTTCACTATCACTAGGGTTACAAACCTTGAATCTTAATGTTTCTATGACTTGTTATGTTCTTATGTTCTTGACAGATATTCTAAGCATATGAATTAAGCACACTTGATATCTAGTCTAAGATCTCCCTTTTATACAAACAAAGGAGATCATTACAATTATGATAAGTCTTGTCGAACTACTTGTTTGAGTATGTCAGTCATTAAGATACAACATGTATCTGTGTTTACAATTTGCTCTGTGTAAACCACATGGTAACTGATCACATTGTCTAAGATATTATCTACCGTATATACTTGACTTTAGTACAAAATATCTTCGTATACTTATCCAACCAGCAGTAGAATACTCGACACTTATCCATCTAGCAGTAGTATCTGTTGCACCAGCAGTAGAATGTTTGCGGCAGCAAAATCTTTAACGCTAGCAGTAGAATGAAATGCACTAGCAGTAGAATGATACTTAGTGTATTTCCTTGAGCAGAACTGATCTTGTAAACCTTTAATTCCCGATACTAATCTTCAGAATATTTAATTTCCAACATTTCATCTGCTGCTAAGGTGTGATTCACAGCTCCACTTTACTTTTAAATTGTTTATAAACCCATGGGGGAGATACATGCTACTTACTTTTCATGAACACAATTGTTTAAACGTATGCTTTTCCTGACTAAGATGATAATGCTAAGTACCACCCTTTCCAAAAGCAAGTCCTTCGATCATGAACCATGAATCACTTGCGAGTAAGCGCAAGTATAGTTTATAGACCTATAGGAATGACCACCCGCCATATTGGCCAAGGCCGACAACATGTGATGTTGTTAGAAATAGAAGTGACGATCATTATTGAGTCAACAAGTATTGTAATAGGTTAACACTTAATAGTTAGTAAACGTGCTAGTCCATTAAGTAAATGTAAAGCCTTAAAGGCTTGGCCCAACATGAGGTCCATGGTCCGGCCCATGTAGCCTTTGTAAGAAGTATATAAACCCCTCCTAAGCTTGTTAGGAGGGTGTGGGAGTTCATTAATCAAATCTTATTTTACACATAGTGCTCTCCACCTCTCTCTACCTCTTTCTCTCTCTATATTCTATCTCTCCCTCTCTCTAAGTTATATGTGTGTGAAGTAATAATATTAGGTCATAACAAGTGGTATCAAGAGCCAAAAAATGATTTAGGAGTTAGAGTGTTTCGTTTTTTGGTTGAAACATTATAAAGTTTACATTTTTTTCTTCTATAAAAAACATGACCTTTTAATCAAAAAGTTTCATTTTTTACGTGTTGATTAGGTTAAAGTTGTTATTTTTATTAAATATATAGTCATTCTAAACAAGTTTTGGCAAAAGTTTAGAGTAAAAACGTTGATAAAGGTGGTTTTAATCGTTTTGTAAAAATCTGAAAAACTGCTCTTTTCCGAGAAGCTTAAACCCTCTTTTACCGAGTAAGCAAAACCCTTATTTTACGAGTAAGAAAGTTGTCTCCGAGTAAGAAAGTTGTCTCCGAGTACGGAACGGTTCTGAGTATTAATTAATATTCCGTGTAAGGAAACGAAACTCTGCACAATTTTCACCAACTGTCCGAGTATGCACTTCCGAGTTAGGTATTGGAATCAGATTTTGCATCCAAAAGATTTTGCATCCAAACTTCAAACTCTCATAACTTTTGAACCGTAACTCCGTTTTTACGAATTACCTATCAAAATGACCGTGAGAACGAGGAGAATGACACGCTGAATCAACTAAAGTTCATTCAACCCAACCTTCGAGGTCCAAATCTAGTCCGAAAGAAGTTATCGACGTTTTTAAGTTTTTAGACTAAAATTTCACTACAACAACTAAACTTAACTTTCATCAAACACAACTCCTATATCATTGAGCCGATCCAAGATCAATTTATCATACATCGTAACTAAATGGAAAAGGAAATTCAAATGAAAGAGAGAGATTCAAATAATGCGTTTAAAGTGTTTAAGTCACAGATTGAAAAGTTCATAAATACATCAGGCTATGATTCAAGGTTCGATCAGGCATTTGAATACTTCATCAGAATCCGATTTCATAATTTCAAAGAAAAAATCATCCAAAACCTGAATCAACTTGACAAGCTACTTAATGGAGAAGAACTTCATACGCGTGACTGCAAGGAGGCTCTTAAAGTGCTCAAGGCACAACTTCAAAGTATCTTTAACCCTTCATTATCGAATCAGTCAGAGTTTATCGGTGCTTTTTACCAAAAATACTGGGTAAACAATGAAACTTTCAAAACTAAATGTTTCAGTAGCATGGGTGAACTCGAAAAGATACTTGATGAAAAGGAAGTTGAGTTAAATAAAATTGAGAAGCAGAAACGGGAAAGAGAGCAGATTGAAAAAGATATGCAGTTAAAAGAAAGAGAGCTAATTGAAAGGGAAATGTTGTTAAAGGAAACAGTGGTGAATGAAAAAGAGAGATACAAAGATGAACTAACAGAAGAGGAAACAGTCAATAAGGGTGCAACATCTGATGCTAGTTTGGTTTTCACGGGAAGTGATACATCTTCAGAAGAACAGGTTGAAAGCAGCAGTCCAAGGTATGATTCGGATGTTGATGGTACACACAGGAATGAAGCTATTTGGGATACCGAGGATGGTCATATCAGACCTTCATTTGACATAGAGATATTGGCTCCAGTACAACATTCAAACGATAATGATAATGTTGTTGCGTTCGATAATGTGTTTGCTCATGATAAGACACATCCTGCGCATCCTGAGTCCGTAAGCGACACATATGTGGTGGAATGGTTTGATAGTAATATCACTCCTTCAACTCCAGATATGGATCCTAATGGAGGTGAGCTTGCCCAGGATGGACCTACTTATGAAAAAGATCGTGCCTTATTTGCTTCATTAATCAATAATTACAAACATGAACTTGATAAGTGCAAAGAGGACAATCACGAAGCTACGCAAGCGAATGTTGTATTAACCAAATAGCTTGAGAGATTTAAGGAAATGGAAAAAGGTTTTGTAAATATAACAAAAAGAAAAGCTGAACTTGAAATTGATATCTCAAACCTTAAATCTCAAGCTCGAAAGCATGAAATGTATGGAGAGTCTGTCCAACCACTTTTAAAAAGAAAAGAAGAACTTGAAGTTGGTTATAGAGAAGCTGTTTTCCGTGAAAAACGTTCCATATAAAAACTTGATACTCAAATGGTAATTAACAACAAAAAGGTTGAAGCTCTTTTAAAAGAGATCACTGATTTAAAAAGTGAAAATTCAAAGCTTTAGAAAACCACTTCAAATTTAGAGATTGTTAAAACAAAACTTGAAAATAAAAATCAAGAATTTTTGAAACGAATAAACGATCTTGAAAACAAACTTTGAAATTTGGGACAGACTACTTAGACTATTAACATGATGCCCACTAAATATGAGGACATTAATAAACGAACATCCGGACTAGGTTTTGAGAATATTGCTCATTTGGAACATGATTTGAAACATGAAAAACCTTGTTTTTTAAACAAAGTGCAAAAGTTGACACCTAGTTTGTATGATGTTGAAAAACTGGGAAAAGGCTTGTTGACTGATGTTCTATTCAATTCAGAAGATGAAGAAAAATCTGAAGAGGAAAAACGTTTAAATGTAAAACAAAGAAAAAGCCCATTCTTGTACCATGGCTTTATGTATGGTTGTACACAATTGACAGATATACCAAAAGGACCTTTGAAAAGAAAAGATACAAATGTGAAAAGATATTTCAAAGAAGCTCAACTTGCTACTTATGATGCTAAGTTATGGCAAAATAAAGCAAGGAAAAAGTTTTGTAATGTTAAACATCACATTGAGCAAACGTTAAAAGTCATTTGTGTTAAGCAACAATACACCAATAATGATTACTCTAATCTTCTTTCATCGGATTCACGCCTAAAAATACAAGTCCGTAAGATTTTAAAAGATGAGGTTGAACCTCGTGTGAAAGATATCAACTTAAGTTTTGATCACTTTGAAAAGTATCTTGTCACTGAAATGAGAGAAGATTTAAAGTACATCCATTCTCTTGAAGACGAATTTGATGAAAAATGCTTAATACTTGATATTCAAAAAGAATTTTTCACAAATCAAATAGAGTCATTCAAGTCAGTGTCTGTCAGCCATGAGTATGAGAATGTGAATTTTGAACAAACATCTTCTTTGAAATCTGAAAATCTTTGTCTCAAAATGAAAATCAATGAACTTTCAAAAGAAGTTGCTGATGTCAAAGCAGAATTATCAAAACGAACTGCACTGTTTGAGAAAGATTTAACAAAACTCGAAGCACAAAGTATTTCTTTCCAACTCAAACTGCAGGAAAAGAAAATGTCTTCTGAAAACTCTTTGACATCGGTCCTTAAAGGAAAAGAAAAGATTTTTTAGGAGGATTGTGATGATGCCAAAATCAAGTTTGATTTTGACGAACTTGATTCTAAAAATATTGAATTGGAACATGCTGTGGCATCATTACAAAACGAAAACGAGCATTTGAAACAGACTTACAAAAACTTGTTTGATTCAATCAAACGATCAAGAGTTCAGAATCAAATTTCAAACAAATTTGACTCCCAGATTGCAAAAAATCGTCGTTTTGAAAAAGAAAATTGTGTGCTTCAAAAGGAAGTTGTTGATTTGGAAAAGATCTTAGCACAACAAGCCAAAGATCTTGATGATGCCAAAACCAAATTTTCAATCAAAACGGACAAATATGAAAAATATTTTGCACATCTTGAAGATCAAAATGTTTCATTATATGAAAAACTGGCATCACAAGATCATCTTATGATTCAAAAAGAATTCAATGATTTGAGAACGTCATACAATGCCCTAAAAGAAAAGTTTGATGCTCTTAATCGACCAAAAGGCAAATCTCATGTTTCAAACAAGTCAACACCAAAAGTAAGGGTGTGTTTGTTTCATTAAGATGTGTTTGGTCTAAATCTGACTACCACATCTTACCAGTAAGAGGTGGCTAGAAAGTCTAAATCTGAACAAAATAATGTTGTTTGTTTTTTATAATTGTCTGAATGATTTTAAGTGCTCGTTTCTGCAATTTATTTAAGTAACTTATGTAAATATGAAAAAAGAATTTTTATCATAAATATAACATAGTTAATAAACCATCAAATATATTATATTAACACGAGTCTTCAATCTCTTATCGAGTAAGAGGCAGTAAGACAAGTTCCCCACCTCTTACTGAGTAAGATGTTATATGTCTAACTGGGTCTGACTCAAAAGAAAAAAACAAACAAGCAAAACATCTGACCACCTCTTACTGGTAAGAGTAAGAGGGCTAGTAAGATTTAAAAAAAAAAACCTAAGTGTTTCGGAGAAGGTTTACACGGGTGAATCTTCAAAACCATTTTCGAAAAAAGTTTCTCAATTTACGACCTATTCTTTGCAAAAAGGAAGGAAGTGTTCAAAGAGACTAAATTTTTCCGAAACAATTACTCCTCAAAAGTTTTCAAGGTCAAATACTTCACAAGAAAAGAATCAAGGTTTTCAAACTTCATACTCTCGCTTTACACCGGTAAAGCAAGTGTGGAAACCAAAGCAAAGTTGTTCAAAACCTTTGAAATATTCAAACTCTGAAATACTTCCGCTACAACAAAAGAATGGCTCTGCTTTGAAAATTCCAAATTCCGGAAGGTTCCCATTCATCTCAAAAATGAATTTTCGAAATGAAACACCGGGTTTCAACAATGGATGGAAAACTTCTTCTTCAAGTTTTAAAACTCCAAGAGAGACACCAGGTTTCTCAAACAATTTTCAAAAGAAAAAGAGTTTTAAATCACCGTTGATTCCACGAGCTTTATTTCAAAATGAAACATCGATTTTCAGCCCTCGTTGGAATTCAAATTCGCTGTATCAGATTGACACAACTTACAAATGGATTTCAAAATATGGTAAACCTGTTGGCGCCGTGCTTAAATGGGTTCCAAAGGTTGTTATCTAATCTGATCTCATAATGGCTTCTGAACACATCAGTTCAGGACCCGTGATTCAAAGAAAGGAAAATGCTTAATCAAAAAAAAAGGTTTTAAATATTTTTCGAGCACTTATCCTAAAAACATAATGGCTTCTGAAGCACTCTCAAAACCCGCGCTTAAAATTATGGCTTGTAAGTACTTCAGCTTACAACCCATGCTTCAAAGTGAAATCTTTTCAAAATTTAAGTCCGGGTATATCAACTCGAAAAGATTTCAAATAAGGGCTTAAACATTATGGCTTATGTACACATAACAGTGCATAACCCGATCTTTGTAAAGAAAGGACCCTGTTATACGTTTCAGTGCGACAATCCTAACAAATAAGAAGTTTTCACGTAAAACTTATCAAAAACTTCATAATTTTGAGCAAAATCTATTCAAAAGGTTTTCAAAACTTTTCAAAATTTTGCTCAAGATATTACTTCCTCAAATCCTTAAAAGCTTATATTTATTAAAAATGTTCTATTTTTGAGGGGAAGTAATAAAAAGATGTTCCAAAAAGGTCATGCTCAAAAGAAACAGATTCGGAATTAAAAAAACATCCGTTTCTCTCCATAAGCTATCCAAAAACAAAGGTTTTAATCAATCGGTATCAAAAATACCATGGATATGCTATTTTTGAGGGGGAGAAATGAGATTAAAAAGTGATCATGATGGAATCTCATGTGAGCTCGACTCAGATATAACCAACGAATTAACGAAGCTTAAATGTCAGTAATCGAAAGGACTTGTCCTGGACGGGTAATAATTTCAAGCTGGTCTAACCAGTGATGTAAGCGTGTCTCAAATAGGACTTGTCTAAGTAGAGTGTACCATATCGAGAGACCTTCTTTGAACTTGACCAGGACGGGTAATAATTTCAAGCTAGTCTAACTAGTGATGTAAACGTGTCTCAAATCGGTCATGTTCAATGAAAATTGATCAATTCAAAAAGTGCAAACTCTACCCAACATGTGTAAATCTATATTAAATCTTATGAGCACATGTGAAGGGGGAGTAATTCAGAAAATGCAAAACTCTCGAAGTGTTAACAAAATATGTGCTTTATAATCATAAACACTTTGAGAGATTTTCACAAAAGGTTAAGGATATGAACAAATCTAGGATAATAATGGAGTAATAAGGTGATTATGGATAGGTTTATGTCCTATGATCCGCCAGAACCGGAGGGATCTACCCAAGGACAATTCCAATAGATTAGAATTAGAAGTCCTTAGGTATGATTGAAAAAAGGAGTAAAGTGATGAAAAGAGAAAGAAGGGGTTGAAGAATTAAAAAGAAAAGTTAAATGAAAGGGTGAAAAGAAATAGCCCTCCATGAAAACTTAGGGTAGAAACCGGGTCAATACATCTGCTATCGGTTATTGATGCGTGGGTTTTGCAACCTTACAACAGGTTTTACCTCTCGAGGGATCTCAAGAGGCTTACAACCCCACCAGGCAGTGTACCTGACCGATGTAGTATAGTGTAGTGGTAAGTACGGGGGATTGATCGTTCTCCACAGGGAATAGTGTTCGTTAGGTGTGAAAGGCTACTCTAATTAGGTCTAAGGGTTGAGGAAGATTCTTTTTATGTTTTTATATTTTATAAAAGCAAGTAAAATCTCGGGTTTTGAAGGAGTGGGCGGAATTAGTTGCTAGTCAACTAACCCAAATTACTACAAATGCAAATAAAATAAAATAACAAAAATGAAAAGTGGTGAGAAACTTATGTGTAGAGAAATGTGTTTACTTAGATTTCCTTACTCCCTAACTATCTTTTACCGGTTAATTAGTGTGTATTAGTCGCGTGGATGACGGGTGTATTCCTTAATACCATTCGTGGGGTGGCGTACTTACTTCCCCAAACTCTACAAGCTCCTACTTCACTCCTATGTCGAGCCGGCTAGGAAGCTCCTAACATGGGATCACTAGAATTCGCTTGTGCATTAAATACAACCATAAAAACCTTTAGTACGCGTTTGGTTCATGTTTCTTAAGACGTTCAAGCAAGTTACCGAATAGGAAGTTAGCCAGTTTTCTTAAGCCTAACATAGATAAACAATCATCCAATACAACTAATAACACACTAACAACCAATAATCAATAGCTAGGTTTCATTAGATCTAAGCAAACACAAGATAAAATTAGCCTAACATGTTAAACAAAAGACAAGCATAAGATAGAATCAAACAACACATAGACATATTGAATGATTAATTGATAACTTATCTTTCAATGAAACATGGAAGATCTCAAGGCAAAAAGCCCTGAAAAAGTAGCTAAAATCGTCTTAGGGTTTTATCCCAAAATTCCACACACTAAGCTCTCTCTTAATGACAAAAAATTAGAAAACTATATATAGACTTTGACATCTGACGGCGTCACCTTATGCATTGTGACGCCGTCACCTCGCCGCTTTTAGGGTTCCCGGATGACCATCTTGACGCCGTCCCTCTTTAGCTCTTCAAAAATCCATTCTGGCTTATCAATGTTTGACGCCGTCGGATCATGAACGTGACGCCGTCCCCTTATGATTTAAGCCGTGACGCCCTTGATTTAGTTAAAGCGTGACGCCGTCAGAATTCTCATGCAAACTCACTGGCCCGTCATGAGTAAATTTCACATCCAACTTTTCTTGCCAAGGCATGACGCCGTCCCATGTTAATTGTGACGCCGTCAAGAGTAACTTTTAGCCGATTCTTGAGACTTTGCCGTTTTCTTCACTTTAATGCTCCAAAAACGTCCAAAATGCCTCCTTTTCCAGATTTCTCCTCAAAAGTACCTAAAATGACAAAAGGAACGATTTAGGGCAATATTTGATCAAATAAATACGATTTCGGGCTTAAATGACCCCTTAAAAGCGGTACACTTTTCGCCTCATCAAATACCCTTACACTTGAGATTTGCTTGTCCTCAAGCAAATGCGCTTTTATTCTAATCAAAATACAAGTTAGGGGTCATTTAATGCAAACATAAAAGTAATTACAACAAATATTCGTTCCACTTCAATCATAATAAGCACGGAGATTACATACTAGCACCTCACAAGTAGTGTTTAGATACTCACATCTCTCAAGTGTCATCAAAATAAATCTCATAAATGAAAACGGAAAATATCTCTCACTACCTGTCATAGCAAATAGATTACCATAGGCTTGGGAAAGGATCGAAAACCTCCTCCACTAGGCGTAAGCACCTAAGATAAACTATCAAAGAGGGCTTTTAAATGGGTTATAACGTTAGGTGTAGGGAAAAGGAGAACACGGTTTTGTTGGATAAGGGATATTTTACTGGTGGCTAGTTAAAGATCTTGATCAATCACATGTACTATACAATGTTGCTAAGCCAAGACTAGACTCGATCTTAAGCTAATGAAAGAAAATAACAAAACATAAACATAAAATAAACATAAAATGAAACGGGATGGTAGTCCGTATGTTTTTTCTACTTTTCTTTTTCTCATTTTTTTTTGTATTTTTTTTTTTTTTTTTTTTTTTTTTTTTTTTTTTCATACACTTTTACCCTACCATCCAAAATAATACATCATAGGGGCGTTGCATCCCCCTTACACTTGAACTTTTACATAACTTTACAAATAACTATTCTAATGACTCGAATTAAGATAATTGAAAAACTTGGAGTACTTTTAAAACATTTAGCACATATGGGGGTAATAAATGATGTTCTTCCCCATTACTCCATTACACTAGTACTTTACCCACGAGTCCCAATCGTCCCAAAACAATATGTACAAGGATATGACTCGACTTAGCAACCATGTAATCAACTAGATAATTAACTTGGGTTTAAACAAATGTTGTAACAATAATGCACTAAAAATGAGTGCATACAAGGTAGGCTAAGGCGATTTGGGTGTACATTTAAGTGGGGTGTAACAAATTCTTCCTTTAAGTAAAATGCTTAAAGGTCGAAACGAAAAGATAGGCTCTGAGGGGTGTACTAGGGGTATCGTGTACTAAAAATGAGTACAACGCAAAGGGTGTGGGAGAATTACTTGACCAATGTAGCCAATGTAATTATAACAAAAACACAGGTGTAAAACAATGGGTTAATCCTAATGCCTCTTATCATGTAGTAAATCTAACTATACGAATGTAGTCTCACTTGTGGCCTCGGAATGGTCCTAACGCAAGTTCTAGAATCTAAGTGCTACCGGTACACACATCATAGCATAAATGCTTTTCCTACCAATTCTAGGGGCGAACCTCACATATTTGGGGGTGGAAAATTTTTTAGTGGTACGGTTTTTGTGCTAGTCATATAACTCCTATCCATGAGACGCTCATTAAGATCAAAGTTTCACTCCTATATGTTGTAAAAAATTTTAAATTTGGCACTAAAATTACCTTAACAAGTATTTCTCTCAGTTTTATTACACATCTACCATCAAACAAACAAAAATCAAGCGCAATTGTATTCTCAAAAATCGTACTTTTACCCTCCCCTTACACTTAAGATGAACATTGTCCCCAATGTTCAAATGACAAATGTAAAAGCATAAAGTAAAAGAATGAAATCAAATACTCCCCTGATTCGCTCGTTGGATAATGAAATTACACGGTTAAATCTTCCTCCAAAGAGAATGTTGAGGCTCCATGACTAATGCATCGCCATAAGCTTGATTCCAAAAACATCTCCTTGTCCAAAATAACCTGTTGAACCTGAGAAAACAAACACGAAAACCTGCATAACATCGGCGGGATAAAATCTATATATAAGGATATAATGCTTGTGGAATGATAACTTTGCAGATTCCTGGAGATTATAAGTTGGAGATTTTAATAAAAACTTTTTATGAAAACAAAATTTTCAAAAATTTCTGGAAATTAAATCTGACGCCGTCAGGTTATAACCCCTGACGCCGTCAGAAATGACCTGACAAAAATTTTCATTTTAAGTTTCCGGAAAATTTCTTGAAAAACCTTTACCTTACTTCCTGGAAATCCTGCAAAACATCATTATGACTCGATACAAGCATTTGACTCAAACAAATACGAATATGTATGCTAACTTATTATTATTATGATTCATGTTCATTTGTGTTCTAATAAACCGATTTAGATTTCCCTTACACTTATCTTTTGCAAAATACCTTTATATGTAGTTAAGACGAAGTTAAAAACAAAATAAAGCATTTTCACAATTAGTTTTTAACATGAATCAATAAGAATAAAAATTACACACACATACGAAACAAATAAAACAAACACACAAACAAATGAACACACAAAGCAAATAAAATAAATAAAGCTTGGGTTGCCTCCCAAGAAGCGCCTTTCTTTATTAACGAGTCTTGTAGCTAGACTCAAAGTCACGTACATTACGTGACTTCTTCATCAAAAGTAATGTCTTCCTCATTGATCATTTCATTACCATTCTCTTGATAATGCTTGATTCGTTGAATGTTCACAGTGAATTCTCTATCCTCGTCGTCAATTAATACAACGGCTCCGGTTTTAGAGGAGCTCCTTACGGTAAAAGGTCCATACCATCTAGATTTAAGTTTCCCAGGAAATAGCCTTAAGCGAGAATTATATAATAAGACCTTGTCTCCTTTTGAAAACTCCTTGGGTCTCTTAATCCGTTGGTCATGCCATCTTTTCGCCCTCTCTTTGTATGTGATGGAAGATTCATAAGCCTCTAATCTCAACTCATCAAGCTCTTGGAGCTGTAAGAATCTATTTGTTCCCGCAACTGTATAATCCAAATTACAAGCCTTAAGTGCCCAATATGCTTTGTGTTCCAGTTCTACTGGAAGGTGGCATGCCTTGCCATATACCATACGGAACGGGGTTGTCCCGATTGGCGTCTTATAGGCGGTTCGAAATGCCCACAAAGCCTCATCGAGCTTAAAAGACCAATCTTTTCTGTTTTGATTAACTGTTTTCTCTAATATTCTTTTTATGGCTCTATTAGTGTTTTCGACTTGACCGTTGGTTTGAGGATGGTAAGCGGTGGAGAATCGGTGAGAGACTCCATATCTTTTCATGACTTTCTCCATTTGTGAATTGCAAAAATGGGTTCCCCTGTCACTAATAAGAGCCTTCGGAATTCCGAACCTAGCGAACAATTTCTTTAAGAAATGAATGACTACCCTAGCGTCGTTAGTCCTAAGGGCTTGTGCTTCCACCCATTTCGAAACATAATCAATGGCCACCAAGATGTATTCATTCCCTCCAGAAGATGGGAATGGTCCCATGAAATCAATTCCCCAGACATCAAAAACCTCACAAACTTGTATATAATTCTGTGGGGCTTCATCCCTCCTAGAGATATTCCCAGCTCTTTGACATGCGTCACACGTTTGTATCATTCCCTTCACATCACGAAATATTGTAGGCCAATAGAATCCCGCGTCGAAGACCTTTCGTGCAGTAGTGCTTATTCCGTGATGTCCTCCAGATGGACCCGCATGACATTCTTTCATAATTCTGACAGCCTCTCTTTCCGAAACACAACGCCTGATTACCTGATCTGGACATCTTCGAAATAAGAAGGGTTCATCCCAAAAGTAGTACTTTAATTGATTAAAGAACCTCTTTTTTTCATGCCTGCTCATATGCTCAGGGATTACTCTACTTGCCAGGTAGTTAGCATAATCCGCATACCAAGGTTCAGAATCATTTATTAACATGAGCTGCTCTTCAGGAAATGTTTCCCGAATCTCACTCTTGTCAGATTCAGCGAGGCTGGGGTTTTCGAGACGAGAGAGATGATCAGCCGCAAGATTCTCTGCTCCTTTCTTATCACGAATTTCAACATCGAACTCTTGCAATAATAGGATCCAACGAAGTAACCGTGGTTTAGCATCCTGTTTAGCGAAAAGATATCGAATAGCTGAATGATCCGTAAAAACAACCGTTTTAGAAAGGACAAGATACTGGCGAAATTTATCAAAAGCGAATACCACGGCTAGTAATTCCTTTTCAGTGGTAGTGTAGTTTTCTTGAGCAGGATTCATGGTTTTGCTAGCGTAGTATATTGGCTGAAAGTGTTTGTTAAGCCTTTGGCCTAATACTGCTCCAACAGCATAATCACTAGCATCGCACATGATTTCAAAGGGTAACTCCCAGTTAGGGGTAACCATAATTGGAGCTTGGGTAAGTTCCTGCTTCAATAGATCGAATGCGTCCTTGCACTCTTGAGAGAAGTCGAACGGGGCATCCTTCATGAGTAACTGAGTCATCGGTTTGGCTACCTTTGAGAAATCCTTAATGAATCTCCTATAGAAGCCAGCATGACCCAAAAAACTACGGATTGCCTTGACAGTTGTTGGATAGGGAAGTTTAGATATAGCTTCAATTTTTGCCCGGTCTACTTCGATTCCACTTCCTGAAATTTTGTGCCCCAGCACAATCCCTTCTTTTACCATAAAGTGGCACTTTTCCCAGTTTAGTACCAAGTTGGTCTCCTCACAACGTTTGAGCATTTTCTCAAGGTTAGCAAGACAGCGATCAAAAGAGTTCCCAAAGACTGAAAAATCATCCATAAAGACCTCCATGCTGTCTTCCATTAACTCATGGAAGATTGCCGTCATGCAGCGCTGGAAAGTGGCGGGGGCGTTACATAGTCCAAAGGGCATTCGCTTGTAGGCGAAGGTGCCATAAGGGCATGTAAACGTGGTCTTTTCTTGGTCCTCAGGAGCGATAGGGATTTGGAAATACCCTGAGAACCCATCTAGGAAGCAGTAGTACTCATGCCCTGCTAACCTTTCCAACATCTGGTCGATAAATGGGAGAGGGAAATGATCTTTTCGGGTTGCATCATTCAACTTCCTATAATCGATGCACACACGCCATCCAGTTACTGTTCGTTGAGGTACTAACTCATCCTTATCGTTCTTCACCACCGTCATTCCTCCTTTTTTTGGTACAACCTGTACAGGACTTACCCATGGACTGTCCGAAATCGGGTAAATTAGTCCTGCGTCTAGGAGCTTAATGACTTCCTTCTTTACGACTTCCTTTATGTTGGGATTTACTCGCCTTTGAGGTTGCACGCTGGGTTTATAATCCTCCTCCATGAGGATTTTATGTGTACAAAAGGTAGAGTCAATACCCTTGATATCGGCTACACTCCATGCTATAACTCCTTTATATTTTTTTAAAACTCCCAAGAGTTGATCCTTTTGTTCACTTTTCAAAGAAGAGCTTATGATTACCGGAAGTTGATCTTCCCCTTGGAGGAAAGCATATTCAAGGTTGGTTGGGAGTTCCTTGAGTTCTACCGCAGGTGGCTTGATGATGGAAGGTTTAAGTTTGTTCTCGGGTTTACGAAGCTCAAGCTGTTCGATTTCTTGTCTGGGATAGAAGGAGACTGCATTCACATCCATAGCCTTCTCCTCCTCTAAGATGGGTAAGAAAGCTTCATCTCGCAACCAACCGGCTTCCACCTGTTCATCTACACAATTATCAATCTCGTCGGATAGTTCATCGATTTCTTCGATGAAATACAGTTGATTATCTGCTTCGAGAGAAAGATTCATTGTGTCCTTGATGTCGAAGGTTAAGCTATCGGCCCCCACTCGTAAGGTTAGTTTGCCGTCATGAACATCAATAACAGCACGAGAAGTTGCAAGGAAGGGTCTTCCTAGAATGATGGGCACAAGATCATCTTCTTCCATTTCTAGGATGACGAAGTCAACTGGAAATTTAAACTTCCCTACCTTAACCAGCACATTCTCGCATATTCCTAAGGGGTATTTGACTGATCTATCGGCCAGTTGGATGCTCATACGGGTTGGTTTCAACCCAGAATACCCTAGCTTGCGGAACAGGGAATGCGGCATAAGATTGATGCTTGCTCCTAAGTCGGCTAAGGCATTTTTGACTGAAAGAGATCCAATTGAACAGGGCAAGGTGAAACTACCTGGGTCGTCCACCTTCTTTGGTAGCCCTCGTTGAGTCACCACAGAACATTCTTCTCCTAAGGTTACAAGACCCTCGAGCCCTTTCCTGTTGGTGAGCAGCCTCTTGAAGTATGTACTATATTTGGGCATATGATAACATGCATCAAGAAGGGGTATGGTGACGACCGAATTCTTTAAATATGACAAGAATCTTTTATTATCACTTTCGACCTTCTGATTCTTGAGGCGAGATGGGTATGGGACTTTAAGGGGCTGTTTGGCAGGAGTAGGTGGGGATGGAGTTACCGGGGGGGTTTGCTCGGGATTTTCGTCGTTCACATTATCGTTCTCCTCATGAGGGGTGTTGGGTTCCATGGCGTTAGATGGTTGAGCTGGGTAGGGTGGATCCTTAGTAGTTGTTCCAGCACGAGTGGTGATGGCGAGTAAAGGATCTCTTTGTGGTTCGCCAAGGCCGTCGAGAATGGCGTTGAGTTCTGCGAATTTGGCCTTCACGTCGTTTTGTTGGCTAGTGACGAGGTTGTCGAGACCATTTAGTTGCAGATTCTTCTCAAACGTGAAGTGCCCAAGATCATCCTCAAAAGTGCTCCTAACCTTGTAGTCAGGATATTCTCCTCCTCCCTCTTCTCTCACAAGATTTCCCCAGGGGGTGAAATCATTGTTTTGGTAGAAAGTTAAGAGCGAAGGATCATCGAAGATGTCGTGGCTTGACAAGCATGCTTGTTCGGTGGTGGTATCATCCTCGCATTCTTCTACTTCATGCGGGCCACCACATTGATCACAGATCAAGTATGGGTTTGATAACCGCTTAGTTGGTTGCGACTTGTCTAGATAAGATACCTGATCATTCAATCTACTCACCCGGCTAGCAAAAGGAGGCTCTTTCATGATCTTGGAAACGCTCATGATCGAATCGGGTTCATCCCAGGTATCGTCTTGATCATTCGCGTATTCCTCAATTCTATTCCATCCTTCCTCAACGCTTAATTTGGCTATTTTTCCTTTTGATGAATTATTAATGCCCAATTGGTCATTTTTGGAGACACTGTCATAAAAGATTTGGACAAGAAGCCAGAGTTCAATGCCATGATGAGGGACCTGTCTAATTAGATCCTTGAATCTAACCCAAGATTTGTGAATAGGTTCTGCTGGTCCAACATGGAAGCGGAGGATTTCGTCTCTCAACTTTGAAGTTCTTCCTATGGGAAAGAATTTCTCATAGAATTTTGAGATAAGCTGTTCCCATGTGAAGATGGATTCGGAAGGAAGTTGGTTATACCAGTCTCCGGCTCTTTCATGAAGGGTAAGGGGAAAGAATCGCAACCGGGAGGTATCTCTAGTGGCTCCGTCCGTGTGGAGGGTATCCACTATTTTCAGGAAGTCCTTGATGTGTTGGATTGGATCTTCAGTTTTCAATCCGTGAAACTTGCATACACTTTGGACCAGCCAAATATCAGTTGCACGCAAGACCCCATCCGTGTGTTCATTTGGAAAAACGATAGCATTGGAAAAACCACGAGGGGTGGGAGAAGAGTAGTCCTTGAGACATTTGGGGATTGGGATTTCGGGAACTTCCATATCGTGATTGGGTTGAGGGCTAGGAGGTGTAGAATGATGATTGGATTCTTCCTCGGAGAGGGCATCATCAAAATTGATCGTGGATGGTTCAGCCGCTTGGTGGAGTCGCCTTAATTTATGCATTTCCCTTTCGGGTTCAGCATAGGGTGTGGCAAGAGTCTTTATCGAGCTTCGGCTCCTAGTGATTCTAAGATTAGGGGGGTCATCATCCAAACTTAGGGAATATCCTCCTAAAGTGCGGGTTCTAGGAGGTGGTGGTGGGTTGTGGGGGTTAAGGATATTACCATCTTCCATGATGTCGGATGGTAATGGTTACGAACAAAGACACGAAGAAAATAGATAGACTAAAGAAAACCTAGAAAAATAAAATAAAAATCTCACTAGAAAGGAATCTAGTGAGTAGACCTAATAGAAATAAAAATTCAACCTAAACAATAACTATTCCCCGGCAGCGGCGCCAAAAACTTGATGCGTGGGTTTTGCAACCTTACAACAGGTTTTACCTCTCGAGGGATCTCAAGAGGCTTACAACCCCACCAGGCAGTGTACCTGACCGATGTAGTATAGTGTAGTGGTAAGTACGGGGGATTGATCGTTCTCCACAGGGAATAGTGTTCGTTAGGTGTGAAAGGCTACTCTAATTAGGTCTAAGGGTTGAGGAAGATTCTTTTTATGTTTTTATATTTTATAAAAGCAAGTAAAATCTCGGGTTTTGAAGGAGTGGGCGGAATTAGTTGCTAGTCAACTAACCCAAATTACTACAAATGCAAATAAAATAAAATAACAAAAATGAAAAGTGGTGAGAAACTTATGTGTAGAGAAATGTGTTTACTTAGATTTCCTTACTCCCTAACTATCTTTTACCGGTTAATTAGTGTGTATTAGTCGCGTGGATGACGGGTGTATTCCTTAATACCATTCGTGGGGTGGCGTACTTACTTCCCCAAACTCTACAAGCTCCTACTTCACTCCTATGTCGAGCCGGCTAGGAAGCTCCTAACATGGGATCACTAGAATTCGCTTGTGCATTAAATACAACCATAAAAACCTTTAGTACGCGTTTGGTTCATGTTTCTTAAGACGTTCAAGCAAGTTACCGAATAGGAAGTTAGCCAGTTTTCTTAAGCCTAACATAGATAAACAATCATCCAATACAACTAATAACACACTAACAACCAATAATCAATAGCTAGGTTTCATTAGATCTAAGCAAACACAAGATAAAATTAGCCTAACATGTTAAACAAAAGACAAGCATAAGATAGAATCAAACAACACATAGACATATTGAATGATTAATTGATAACTTATCTTTCAATGAAACATGGAAGATCTCAAGGCAAAAAGCCCTGAAAAAGTAGCTAAAATCGTCTTAGGGTTTTATCCCAAAATTCCACACACTAAGCTCTCTCTTAATGACAAAAAATTAGAAAACTATATATAGACTTTGACATCTGACGGCGTCACCTTATGCATTGTGACGCCGTCACCTCGCCGCTTTTAGGGTTCCCGGATGACCATCTTGACGCCGTCCCTCTTTAGCTCTTCAAAAATCCATTCTGGCTTATCAATGTTTGACGCCGTCGGATCATGAACGTGACGCCGTCCCCTTATGATTTAAGCCGTGACGCCCTTGATTTAGTTAAAGCGTGACGCCGTCAGAATTCTCATGCAAACTCACTGGCCCGTCATGAGTAAATTTCACATCCAACTTTTCTTGCCAAGGCATGACGCCGTCCCATGTTAATTGTGACGCCGTCAAGAGTAACTTTTAGCCGATTCTTGAGACTTTGCCGTTTTCTTCACTTTAATGCTCCAAAAACGTCCAAAATGCCTCCTTTTCCAGATTTCTCCTCAAAAGTACCTAAAATGACAAAAGGAACGATTTAGGGCAATATTTGATCAAATAAATACGATTTCGGGCTTAAATGACCCCTTAAAAGCGGTACACTTTTCGCCTCATCAGTTATCACAAAGATGATACCTGTATTGAAGACAAGACGTCATGGACCCAGTGACGCATTGCACGACCCCTCCTAGCTACTAAAGTATCTCTTAAAAGATATTTGTTTCAATTCCCACGGAGAACCTTGCATAATCTATCGGCCTCTCACTTCGAGATGCGCTGATATTGAAAAGGTGGCAGTTTGCTCCATGCCTCCGACTACTAAAACCAAAACGCATGAAATCAAGTCTAGAGCCATGAGATTCATTAAAAAGATCTCTTAGGATACACTTTCCCATATCATACACTTGTGTTCGTCAAAAAGGACACAAGTTGTACAAGAGTCTTTTATGAGATCTTCGGATCTTACCTTACATATCATGATGGTTACTTTATGTTTCAAACGGTCTCAGTCATGGAGTGATACTTCAGTATACTTCAGCGGCTCACCTGAATTGTTGGTATACTTCGGTATATCGTTGTAAGCCTTCTTGAGGGTATCCAATTCAGGAACAGCCTTTGTAAGGATTAGAGATGTGTTCTCACACTAGGCTGTTAATACTCTCGACATCTAAACCTGTAAATGCTAGAAATCCCGCCAAGGAGATTCCTTTCACGAATCGAGTCCTTAAGACATGGGTCGCTACTTGGATTTGTCCAATGTAATGATAACTGTCCCTAACGGGATTTGGATGGTTGATGTGCCCGACCAAGGTGAATGGAATCAAGACATTCATTAGTATAACAATCGTAGTGGTCTAATCTCTAAGAAAAGTCCACCGTGATCGATTAGTATTTTCAACTAACATTAATTATGCAGGTACTGATGATAGTCCCTTGGAGGAAAAGCCGTTTACCATCATATTATTCATCAACAATCTTCAACTCCCCGTGCTCATACTAATATCCTCGTCAAAGATCAACTCAGAATGCTCAAGACAAATTTCACTTCAAAGTCAAGTATCAAGATGTCAAAGATCAAGGTCAAAAGGCAATGAGGACTACATTAGTATGAAGATCAAAGCTTTACAAGAAGTATGAGCATGTTGGAGAAGACGTAAAGACAAGATAATTGAAGATTTTGATCTAAGGCAAGATAAAGACAAGAGATTATACTAAAGATCACAAAGCATGATTGGAACAAAAGAACTAGCAAAACTATTACACAACAAGACTCAAAGTTCAAGACAACAAGCTTCAAAGATCAAAGATCAAGGTCACAAAAGAGAGATCTCAATGATCATCCCTTAGGGGGAGATTGTTAGCATTAGAAGTGTTGATCATTTATGTAATCAAAGAGAGATCTCAATGATCGCCCCTTAGGGGGAGATTGTTAGAAATAGAAGTGACGATCATTATTGAGTCAACAAGTAGTGTAATAGGTTAACGCTTAATAGTTAGTAAACGTGCTAGTCCATTAAGTTAATGTAAAGCCTTAAAGGCTTGGCCCAACATGAGGTCCATGGTCCAGCCCATGTGGCCTTTGTAAGAAATATATAAACCCCTCCTAAGCTTTTTAGGAGGGTATGAGAGTTCATTAATCAAATCTTATTTTACACATAGTGCTCTTCACCTCTCTCTCTCTCTATATTCTATCTCTCTCTCTAAGTTATATGTGTGTGAAGTGATAATATTGGGTCATAACAGATGTACTATATTCGAGATTTACTAGGTATCTGGCAAAGTACTTACTTGGGGGCAAATTGTTATATTATAAATTCTGCGGTTACTGTCGACTTACGCCAATGTTATTGGTGTCGGTTAACGTTTTGCGTATCATGAGTTTAGCAACTGTTTGATGCTTACCTGATATCTGTATTTGTTACTTATATCTTCCAGACTTGAAAATCTTGTGTTCAACTACTTTACATTTAAACCAATGGATTACACTCAACATTTGTGTTGACTTTTTAGCATGTTTTATCTCAGGTAATTGATGTATACTATACTGGCACTGGGAGTGGCAAGAAGACTGTCGATGGCTATCTATCTACTTTTTACTACCTTTTATCGTTCGAAAAACCCTTTTAAAATTGTATCTTTTATTCCGCTACGTATGATGTTTGAGAATCTTTTGAACTTCAATGTTTATTTATATTTCGAATGATATGTTTTTATTTAAACGACTCTTTATGAGTTCGTTTTCTATAATTGTGACTATCTTACCCGTAAGAAATACCCCAAACTATGTTCCGCTGCCATATTCTGAGTTGGGGGTGTTACAGAAGCCAACGTAATTATAATACAGGTTTAAAACAAGGGTTATCCTAATGCCTCTTATCATTTAGTAAATCTTAACTACACGAATGTAGTCTCACTAGCGATCTCGGGATGCATCACAAACGCAAGTTCTAGAATTTATATACTACCGGTACGCTCATAAGCATTAAAGGTGAATTCTTTTTCCTATATATCTAAAGGCAAACCTCACATTTTTGGGGTGGAAATTTTTGAGTGGAAGGGTTTTTGTGCTAGCTATATAATTCCTATCCATGAGACGCTTATTAAAACTAAAGTTTCACTCCTATATGTTGTAAAAAATTTTAAATTTGGTGCTAAAATTTCCCTAACAAGTATCTTTCTTAGTTTTATTACACATTTACTCTAAGACAAAACAAATATCAAGCAAAGTTATAGTTTCTAAGGTATCCCATTTTACCCTCCCTACACTTAAATTGAATATTGTCCCCAATGTTCTTGAAAAGTATCAAAGTTATGATAACGGGAAAATAAAATAGAGAAAGAAACTAACACTCCCCTGATTTGCTCGGCATGGACGATTTGAAAACATAGTTAGATCTTCCTCCAAGAAAACAAACATGATAAGCTTCACTTCCAATGTATACTTTCGTCTTCTTGTCCAATATAACCTGTAATTCACTAAGAAAACAAAACACAAAACCTTGCATAAAATCGGCAGTAAACACTGTATATACTAAAACTAAACTAGAAAGCAAAGTAAGATATAATGCTTGCAAAATAAATGTCTACAGATTCCTGAAAATTTAAAATTCTTAAAATTTTTCAAAAATTTAAATTCCATCAGAAAAACAAGAATCTATAAAACTGTGCTGCTACAGTGCCTGACGCAGTCAGGTATGACCTGACAATATTTTTACGTTTTGTTTCTGAAAAAATTCTGGAAAAATCTAAGTATTAAAACCTGGAAAAACTGCAGAACATTCATTGTGACTCGATACAAGCATTTGACTCTAACAAACACATAAATATATGCTAATCATTATTCGTTATCTTTCATGTTCGAATTCGTTCTTATAAACAAATATGATCTTCCCTACACTTATCTTTTTGTAAAATACCTTTATATGTAGTTAAGACGAGGTTAAAAACAAAATAAAGCATTTTCACAAATTTTATTCGAAACATGAGCGATAAACAAATAAAGATGGAGCATATATATGAAATCAAACAAAATAAAACAAACAAACAAACAATTAAAAAGCTTGGGTTGCCTCCCAAGAAGCGCTTTTCTTTATTAACGAGTCTTGTAGCTAGACTCAAAGTCATGCCCTACTACGTTACTATGTGGGTGAGCTCCTCATTGAGGACATCCTTCAGATCAAATTTCCCTTTTAGCTTCCTATTGGTACGTTTTGTTCGGTATGACCTTTCAAACTTTTCTCCATCGGGATCATAAATGGTCATCTTCATGTGCCATGGTCCATCGCCTTCTTTTGGTGGTTTATTCCAATTCCACTTATGCTTTGAACTCTCACTCTTCCACTTATTCATTCCTAAGTTAATTGGCAAGACTCCTAGGAATTCAATAATCTTCCTAAAAACTAAACGATCCTCAAATGGGTCTACCTCGGTATCCCTAGCCAATAGTTGTTTTATAGAGTGTGTTTTTGTCATGAATTCTTGCTCTAGATAGAATGGGCGTTGAGGTCCAATGAAGTCTCCATTAATCCAAGGGCCATATCTTGATGGTTTCCTATCTACTTCTACCCAATGAGGTGTTTGTTCCTCATCATTATCATAAGCATGTTTCTTAACATCATAGATTGACCTAGTATCACCTTCTCCTACCGCTATTTTAGACTTTTTACAATCAATCATAGCACTAGTGGTAGCCAAGAATCCTATTCCTACTAACAATGGGCAGGTAGTGTCACTAACCATATCAAGGACATGAAAATCTGCCAAGATAGTTAATTTCCCTATATGTACTAACTTGTCCTTCACTATTCCTACTGGATAAGCAACACTTCCATCCGCTAAACCAATCACCACTTCTGTTTCTTCTAACTTACCTAACTTGAGAGTTTGGTAAAGGGATAATGGAATTAAGTTAAGGCTTGATCCTAAATCGGCTAATGTATCAAAAGCTTCAAAATTCCCTATCCTACATGGTAGAACAAATATACCCGGATCTTCTAACTTCTTAGGCAACGTATTTTGAACAAAAGCGGTCCCATTTTTACCCAACTCAAGCTTCTCCTTATATTTTTTCAAAAGGGCATTGTAGTAAGGAACATGGATCAAAACATCGATAACCGGACGTTCAAGGTGAAGTTCCTTGAATTCTTCATCGAGATCTTGTTTGGTTGGTGTTTCAATCACTTGGTTGACCAACACGTTAGTGAGTGTTTTATCATCTTGGTATTTTTGAAAAATTGGAGTTTGTTTGAAACACGTGTTTATAGCATTGACCGAGTAATATTGAGGACAAGAACTAGGAGACGAAACCGATGAGATGGAGTTAACGTTTAGTTTTGGGTTCTTGACAGTGTCACTTGGGAGTGCTCCCAATACTCGATCATTGAGAACCTTTAACATATTGTCAATTTTATTGGTCATCTCGCTTTGTTGTTCTTTGAAATCGGCTTCAAATTTAGACAAACGAGCTTCTTGAGATGCCATAAAATTGGATATCAATCCTTCAAAATTATTGGAATTGTTGAAAGGATTATGGTTGAAGGTACGGTTCGAAGATGAACCGTTTGATTGGAAACGATTAGGTGGATTTGAAAAATTGTTTTGAGAAGAATTTTGGTTTTGTTTCCACCTAAAGTTCGGATGATTCTTCCACGATGGGTTGTATGAATCACCATATGTGTTTTTCTCGGGTTTGAAAGTGAACCACTTGTCTCCCGCTCTGTTGGTAAGCGAGGATGTATAATCCGCAAAAGCTTGTTCGGGGAGTTCCATGCAATCACGAGTGTCATGGGGACCACTACATAACTCACATGAAGAAGTGATTTTGTTCACTCGACTTGAAGGTTTAGGAGCTTCGTAGGATTTCATGAGACACTTGACTTGGTCTTCGAGTTCCATGATCCTACGGTTGGGAATGCTTGAGTTATTCGAAGGCAAGGATATTTCCTTGACCGTTTTGCTCAACTCGCGGGGGTCATTCCAACATTCTTTGTCATAGAGAGCAAGATCTTCTATGATTCCCCACGATTCCTCCACATTCTTGTCATGTAGCTTACCACCGGCCGCTTGGTCAATGGCTTGCCTTGTGGATTGATTGACATGATCGTAAAAAAATTGGACTTGAAGCCAAAGATCAATGCCGTGATGAGGGACTTTTTGGAGTAAGTCCTAGAAACGAGTCCAAGACTCATAAAGAGTTTCACCTTGACGTTGTTGGAACATCAAGATGTTGTTCCTTAATTTGGTAGTTCTCCCCGGTGGGAAGAATTGAGCAAGGAAATGAGAGGTGAGATCATCCCAAGATGTGATGGATCCCGCGGGTAAACGCTCAGGCCATTGACTAGCTTGGTCACATAGAGAGAATTGGAAGAGACGCAACTGTGTCGTCTCTTGAGTGTCAACATCAAGGTCTATGGAATCTACAATTTTGAGGAAATCCTTGAGATGTTGATTTGGATCTTTGGAACAAAGTCCATGGAATGCACATCCGCTTTGCACCAATCGGATGGTGTCGGATCGCAAGGGGGACACATTGGCTCTTTGGGGAAGCTCAATGGCGTTTTGATAGCCTTGGTGGCTAGGTCGGGAGTACTCACCTAGAGTATGGGTTCGAGGTGGGTCTTGGTTAATTGGTGGGTCTTGGTGTGGTTGTATTTGTTGGTTTGGTGGAGCTTGGTGTTGTTGGTTGATAGGTTCAAAGATGGCTTCACCCACCATGATGGCAAATGAAGGGATACGAACAAAGGGAACGAAGAAAAGATAGACTAAAGAAAGCTAATAAAAAGAAAATAAAAATCTCATTTGATTGGAATCTAGTGAGTAGACCTAAACGAGATAGAAATTGAACCTAAACAATAATTATTCCCCGGCAGCGGCGCCAAAAACTTGATGCGAGGATTGCGTCCACGCAAAAGGTTTTACTTCTCAAGGGATCTTGAGAAGATTGCAATCCTCCAGGCAGTGTACCTGATTGTTGTAGTGTAGTATTGATAGGTCCTAGGGATTGATCGTTCTCTAAGGGAATAGTGTCGTTAGGTCAAGATGTATGACGAGATAGGTCTAGAGGTGAGGGATGATTCTTTTTTGTATTTTTATATTTTTTACGAAGCAATTAAAATCTCGGTTTTGAAGGAGCGGGCGGAATTAGTTGGTAATCAACTAACCCAAAAACTAATTATAAAACTAAAATTAAACTAAAAACAAGAAAAAATAAATTGGTGAACTTCTTATGATAGGAAAAGCGTGTGTACTTAGATTTAATTACTCCCTAGTTATCTCCTATTGATTCGTTGAATTGTGACGTCCTTGTTTTAGTTGAAGCGTCATATTCCTTATTATTGGTCGTGGGGAGGTGTCGAAGTCCCCAACTCTATGAATATTAGTCTCCCCTAAATCCCTTAACATCCATTAAGTTTTCTAGGATCTACAAGCCGCAATTCACGCAATAAATACAACGAACAAAACCATTAGTGCACTTTACGGTTGCATTTTTAAGACGTTCAAGCTAGTTACATATAAGAGGTCAGCCAGTTTTCTTAACCTAACGCGATAACAATCAACTAAACAAGAGATAACAAATCAATATTCAATAACTAGGTTTCATTATATCTAAGCAAACACAAATAAACTTAAGCTAGAATGATAGATAGAAGAAAAGATAAACAATTAATCAAACAACACATAGACATATTGAATGATTAAATGAATAACTTATCTTCAATAAAGCATAAGGTTCAAGGGTTGAAAAACCCTTACAAAGCTGCTGAAATTCGACTAGGGTTTATTCTCCAAAAGATGTCACACTTAACAATGAAAACTTTCGAAAATATATATAGGAATATAGTTCTGACAACGTCGGGTTATAGCCTCTTACGCCGTCAACTCGCCGTGGTTTAGGGTTTCGTCTGTGTAATCGCCGCTCTGACGGCGTCAGAAAGGGATCTGAGGCCGTCACTTGTAAAATCCTTCTAAGCCGTCTCTTGTTAGCATAAAGTGTGACGCCCATCTCCACTCTACACCTGACGGCGTCAGGTTATAAAGCCTTCAAAATCTTCTAAGGCGTCACTTGTTAGCTCAAGACTAGAAATCTTCCATGAGTTTACAAGGGACGCCGTCACGTTGTGTCTAGTGATGCCGTCAGACCTCCAAGTCTGACGTACTTTTCACGACTTCGTCGTTTTCTTCAATTTATCGTCCAAATATGCTCAAAAAGTGTCGTTTTCCACAATTCTCGTTCCAAGTACCTAAGAAACAAAATGAAACGATTTGAGGTAATATTTGATCATATTTACTCGATTTTTGGCTTAAATGACCCCTTAAAAAGGTACCAAATAAATCCTTATCAAATATCCCTACACTTGGGATTTGCTTGTGCTCAAGCAAATGAGCTTTTATTCTAATCAATTTACAAGATAGGGATCATTTAACATTAATATAAAAGTAATTACAACGTACAATCGTTCCACGTTAATCAAAATAAGCACGAAAATTATATACTAGCACCTCACATAAAGTGTTTGGATTCTCACATCTCTCAAGTGTATAAAGTTATATAACACATATGGAAAATTGAAATATAAACACTCTCTACCTGTGATAGTACATAGATTACCATAGGCTTGGGAATGGATCAAACCTCGAAAATGTCCAAAGTCCAATAATAGTCCAAGTAAACTTATATATTCCGAGTCCGGTGTTGCAAAATCCCAAAGTAATCCGACTACCAATCAATCATCAAGTCCATCTCATAACACGGTAAAGGTCAAAGGTCTAAATGATTAAGCTAAAAGCTTAATAAGGTATCCAGATGAATTTTTGGATCCTTATCGGATTCGTCAACCCGATAAGTCCAATAATTCCTTCGTCTCGCTTATTAAACCGAAGCCATAAACTACACATCGCAAATAAATGGTAAGTCATAAGGATGGGTCACACGCTAATAAATTCCTCCAACACACTTACTAGGCCCTTATTGGGTTCGTCAACCCAATAAGTCCAATAACTATGTCGGTCGGGTCTATTAACGCTAAACCAATCCGTAACTCCAACAATAATCAAACGAATATTCCAATAAATCAATATATGGTATTCTATGATTTACGTGTCTCGAAAAGTCCAATAACCCTCGTGTGTTCCCTTTTTATCCAAAATCAAAGCGTACACTTTATTAATTTACTTTTGTTATTAAATACATTTAATATCAATTAAATTTGTCACTTAACTTTCTAATAATAATTTTTGTTATTTTCTTCCTTTTTGTCCATATCGATTTAAAACACAAATCACGTTACATGGGTTATTTTCTATTTCGAGTCACGGTCGAATATCATTTCCCTCAGGACACAAATTTAAACCCGATCCCAAACAAACCAAACATACCCTTCGGTCACACGTGTTGGGTCAACCAACTCAACGAGGTCCAACAATCAATCAATCAATCCAATGTAGGCAAGCCGAGGCCTCCCCGAGACCACAAGGTCTCGGCTAGACCTCGTCGCGGCCAAAACATCACATATCAATCCAAGTAAAATCCATATCATCATGATATCACCATTAATCGGCAACACCAAATCCACTCGGCCTAAACTATCTTACGGGTCGAGTTATCCACCAATGCAAATCCAAACACAATTGTGAAAAACTAGAAGAGGGGGTTGAATAGTTTTACCGGATTTTAATTGTTTTTAAAAACTTTACTTGTGAAAAACTTTGATTCGATTCTTTTGTGAAATCAATCAACACCAATATGAACACTAAACTATACTATCTAATATAAAAAATAAATGTAAAGAGATGAGATGGAAAGATCAAACCGGGACAAAGAGATTTATAGTGGTTCGGTCATGAAGCTCTTCTTCACCCTACTCCACTCCTCGAGTACCAAACTCGAGAGTTCTTAGCACTATGTCAACAAAGCTCCCTTCAGGCGGAGAAAATCGTACAATGTCGCTTATCCTTATTTCCGACACTAAGCTAAATGTCGAGTACTAATCTTAGCTAGTACCAATCTACCACGATTCACACGATCCATACTACTTCACACAATCAACACACTTAACTCGATCTACCCTTGATCCACTTGATCAACACACAAGCCCACAAGCTACAAGAGATCTCCAAGATCTCAACAAGATCACAATGATCGACTCTCACAAGCTACTCAAAAGAAAATGAACTTGGTGTATGCTAGGATACAACTAGTATGTAACAAGTGTTACAAGTGCACTAACTATAACTACAACACTTTGTATCTTCTTTGATACCTTGTGTTCTTCTCTTGCACTAGTAGAGGAATGAAGGTGATCACTTGGTTGGATGATTGGATCACTCTTTAAACAAAAGAAAACTAAACTAAATGATCAAGAAGAGAAGATGTGATAAGAGTTTTAAACTCAGAAAGTTGTGTGTGAAAAAGGATGCCCAAAAACTGTGAAGAGGGCTGGTATTTATAGGCAGAAGACATTTGACCGTTATAGGGACATGGTACCACTAAATACCACACGGTACCACTAAATTTAGTGGTACCGTGCCATATAAGGACGCTCCAATTTTTGTTTTTAGTGGTGAAAGTTTATTTGGGGAAGTTTGGAGCTGATTTTGGGGGGGGGGGGGAATAGCTGTTGTGATTTTTAAACTTATTTTTCCAATAAACCATTTCTTTATAATTCAAAAATAACTTGTAAGGTATATTTAAAAAAAAATGTTTTGTCACATTAAAAATGTGAAGTTTGAAACACAAATTCACTTCTTTGATCATTTGTCAAGTTGTAAATTTGTTTGTTCATACCTAGAGTGATATACGTAGAAACGGGATATTTTGACTAAAAACTTGTTTATGTTAATTTTAACGTAAAGTGTTTTCACATTTTGTTATCATCAAAACGTGAAGTTATCGAAAGATATAAATAACGTTTTTAGAACATTATTTGCATCAACAATCTCACCCTTTTTGATGATGACAAAACATAAGCTCATTTTAAGTTAAAGATTAATTTTAACAAGTTTTTAACATGAGTTTATATCCCATTTCTCCCCATTTTTCTCGAAGCAAAAAGGTTGCTAAGGCTCCCCCTTGATGTATACTCCCCCTCGTTTGGAGGACACCAAGGAATCGAGTAATGGTTCTTGCTACAAAACAAAGTTAGATGACACACATACAATATCTAACATTTAGCAACCATGACAAATATCCAACCATAAACTAAAAGAAAAGGGCTAAAAAGCCAAAAATCATAAAAGATAAAACAACCACATAATAAGCCCATTAATTCATAGAAATAAATGTTATACATGAAGTATGACTACATCATAAAAAAAAAAAAAAAAAAAAAAAAAAAAAAAAAAAAAAAAAAAAAAAACCCTACAAGAAGCATATATAAATCTTTAGTGACAAGAGGCCCTAAGATTAGCTTCATTTCCAAAAGGGGTCCTAGATGTTTATTGTTGGAAACTAAACATGAATATGTTTAGTTAAATGGTCTAGTGGGGGGTGGAGAGGGTGACATGATAGGAGGTGGTGGTGGTGTCAAGAGATGTTCCACATAGGAGAACATGAAATGTATCTCATCTCTCAAAGAGAAGATAAGGTTGTGGTTGTGAAGGCAACATAGGCAATTAGCACTATGTAGATCAACCGGATGAGGTTGGATAGGTTGGCCCATGATTGGAGAAGGAGGTGGTGGTGAGTATGTAGGTGATGGGGTTGGCATGGCGTAATCCAATGGGGTGATAGGTGAGAGTGTGTAGTCCATGGATGATGTCATGATGTTCAAAAAGGGAGATGATAAAGATGTTGTTCTAGTAGATAATGTTTTGGAAGGAGCATTAGGTGGAGATGGTGGGTTAGGAGTAGCTTGGGAAGGTGGTGTTGTGACTTCATCATCTTTGGTGAGATCAACAAAGAGAGGTTTGGATGGTGGCCTAATGGTGATCCTAGGTTTCTTGGAGATATGGGTTGTTGATCCTTGTGTGAAAGACATGGTGAATGAGTAATGTGAGGTTGAAGATGAGATGCAAGATAAGCTTGCAATGGTGAGGCCTTATATAGGCAAGAGTTATGGGATTTGAATTAAAGTTGATGGTAGTGTCCTATGGTGTAGTGAAGTAATCTTAGGGTGTATGATGAGAGTTTGCAAAATATTGCAGGTTTGAGGTTACGGATGCATGGATCTAGAGGAAACAGTGAAAATTTGTCAAAAAAATGGCACGGTACCACTAAATACCACACGGTACTGTTAAATTTAACGGTATCGTGGCCTATTTAACGGTACCGTGACATGGGAGTCACGAATTTTCCTGTGCTACCTAGTTCTGGGCATCTAAAGGGAGTTTTCTATGGGGACTATTTACAGGAAATGTTAGTGCCTCAAACCACTAAAGATTTATTTCCCAAATATATCCCATATTTAGCTACTCCTAGCAATTAAAGATTATCATGCAACTATCTAAGATAAGCTATAAGCATGCAATCAAAGAGGACAAAATAAGCTATCATCTAAGAATCACATAATCAAAAATCATGCAAGGTGATAGAATAAATGTCAAGCATGCAATATAGTAAAGAGTATTAATCCCTAATATAATTTATCATAGATAAATCCTAATATGAGATGGAAGATCCTATTCTAATACGATGAGAATAGTTCCATTGGCTTGAGCACACCCTCATTCATCATCACTCGATGAGACATCATAGCATGATACCGAACTATCATCATGGTTCCCTTGAGATGATGTACATTCCCAATAGAGAGAGGTGTAGGTGTTTTGAGTTAGAGGAGCCATGGTAGGATTGACAAGGATATATCAATTGTTTTGGAGGTGAGGGAACGAGTTCATGACAAAACGGTATAAATGAGTCAACAACATGCCATAGGGTGTCGCCTTATTTAGTCGACCCTTGACATTGACAATTCTCTTTGCCACAAAGTAGGCAAGATTGTAGGGTTGTTCGGTGACTAGACAATACAACATATGGGCACAACATGCCGGGAGGTGCTCACGGTTGTGAGGAAGATAAAAGACATTTTCACGAATGACTTCTATCCATCTACGTAGATTTGGATGAATTTCATCAACATAGACTTTTAGTGGATCTAAGTCATAGACATGATACTCAAGGAACTCAACTTGACTGTTTTCTTTAAGAAAATCATGAACTTTTTGAGGAAGACGAATGTGTTCTTTAATCTCACATGGAGTGGGAATGAGGGTATTGTATGGACCGGACTCATATCGGTGACTAGTGAGGGTTTTGAGAGACCATCCTTCCATATAGGAACATTGTCCATGGTTCAGAAGTTCAAGAATATGAGCAAATTGGTCAAGAGTAAGTGAGATTTCTTGGTTTTGTATCGAGAATTGAAGAGACAAAGTTTGATCCTCATTATGCACGAGCTTAACTTGTCTATAGAACTCAAGGACAAATCGAAGACAGATTAGGTCATTAATATGAAACAAGCAATCGAATCCAATTTCTTGAAACATGGTTTTGATGTGATCATGGTTGAGAAAAGAGGACTCGACAATTCGTCCTTCATGAAAGAGACGAGACTTAAGATTACGAAAACTTTGTATGTGACAAGATGGAGTGTTTGGTTCAAGTGATGGTTTGGGAATATAATCGGCTGTCAATTCATGATCGTAATCAAACATGTGATACCTCTTATTACCTAAGAAAAATTTATTAAAGATTAAAATTGAGAATATTTGTTTTAAAGACACGTGCCTAGTGTGTGCCTATATGTAAATCATGTGAAGGTGCGGTAATCTCGAATCTAGAACTAAAAATAATGAGATTACCCAAAAGCTCTTAACTTCACTTTTGCTCAAACGAATATGTCGATAAATACATATTAGTTATGCAATTCGATCAATATTCGTGAGATCATGTATGTATGAGAAAACATTTTTAGTTTGTATCAACAATGCATGAAAAACGTTTCATGATCCTGGTTTCGTGAAATTTTTCGAAAACAATGAAATTGGGCTGTTTGGCGACTTCAATGTTTTGGCGCCAAAAGTTTTAAGTTTGAAGAACTTTAGTGTGAATGACTCCTAATGCAATAACAAGTATCCTAGACATGATTCCTCTTAAAGCTATTTAATCAAAAGCAAAATTCGGACCAAAATGTATGATATAGGTGGGTTTATGTAAATCCTAAGTTAAGGGAATCATGTAGGTTATACATTGTCTAAACCTAGTCCTAATTTCATAAAGACTTAATCAAAATTGAAAAACCCCAATTCAATTTTCATGTATGAACAAACCCTAGACTCAAGATTAAATAAAATTAGAGTCAAATGACTTACAATTCATGTTGAAAGAGTGAAAGTAGTTGATAATCTTGAGAATTAATGCCTTGAATTAGATCTTGAAAGGGTGTAATTGAATTTTGGGTTGTGAGGTTTGGTTTTGACAGCAATGGCAGAAGTCGGGAAAGTTTAAAAATGAACAATGTGGGAAGACTGAAATACGGATTGTATCAGATACACGGTACCACGGTACCATTATATTTAATGGTGCCGTGATCTGCTGGGATGAATTTTTGTCCCATTTTGATTTTTGACGAATAAGTCTCGCTGATTTAGTGAGACTTTTTGACACGAGGAAAGAATTTATACCTAATAAATTCTTTTGACGAGAAGACCTAGACTAGACGAAAAGAGATGACTTTAATATTTCCAGTGAAATATTCAAGTAATCATACGAGGGATGTGAATGATGACTTAATATTTCCAGTGAAATATTTAAAGAGTCATGAGACGAGACATTAGAGATGACTTCAATATTTCCGGTGAAATATTCGAGTAGTCATAAGAGGGGTACGAGGGATGACTTTAATATTTCCAGTGAAATATTTAGATAGTCATAAGATTTTTGGAATATGTTCCATCATTCTTAGACCTAGACGAAGATAGTTGAAGGATTCTCGTTTGAGAGGTTTGGTCAAGATGTCGGCGATATTGTCTTGAGAGGGAACTTTCTCAATAGAAATGTTTCCTTTTTGGACGTTATCGCGAAGGTAGTGGTGACGAATTTCGATATGTTTAGTACGAGAGTGTTGAACGGGGTTTTTGCTCAAGTCAATAGCACCTTTGTCATCGCACATAATAGGGAAGTCGTCGAGATGGATGTCGTAGTCAATAAGAGCTTGTTTCATCCATAGTGCTTATTGACATGCCTTTTCGGCGCTTACGTATTCGGCTTAGGTCTTGGAGATAGCAAGAGCCGTTTGTTTCTTGGAGAACCAAGAAGTTAGACAACAAACCATGAAGGTACAAACGCCACTCGTACTTTTTCGATCCACATAATCTCTCGCATGATCAGAGTCGGCATAGACCATAGTTTCTACACCGGTCCCCTTGGGATAGAATAATCCCAAGTGTATAGTGCCTTTAATGTATCGGAAGATACGCTTAACCGCTTCAAGGTGAGAGGTTTTGGGATCCTCTTGGAAGCGAGCACAAAGGCAGACACTAAACATGATATCGGGCCTACTTGCCGTTAGGTATAATAAACTTCCTATCATACCTCTATACTTAGTGTTATCCACGGACTCACCTTCTTCATCTTTCGTGAGTTTCGTTTCCGTAGACATGGGAGTTTTAATGGGCTTAGACTCTTCTAAACTAAATTTCTTAAGCATCTCCTTACTATACTTAGATTGATTAAAGAAGATACCATCTTCCATTTGTTTTATTTGTAGACCAAGGAAGAAATTTAATTTGCCCATCATGCTCATCTCAAACTCGTCACGCATGATCTTTGAAAAATCATTGCACAGTTCTGGACAAGTTGAGCCGAATATAATGTCGTCGACATATATTTGAACAATGATGAGATGTGAATTTCGTTTCTTCGTGAAAAGTGCGTTGTCAACCATTCCCATGGTATATTCATGTTCAATTAAGAATGATTTTAGTCTATCATACCAATCTTTAGGAGCTTGTTTGAGACCATAGAGTGCTTTCTTGAGTTTATAAACATGATTTGGTTTTTCGAAATCAACGAATCCCGGAGGTTTGCAACGTATACCTCTTCGTTGATATAGCTATTTAGGAATGCTCTTTTCACGTCCATTTGGTATAATTTAAAGTCTAAGGTGCAAGCATAGGCAAGGAGTATCCTAATAGACTCTAATCTAGCTATGGGTGCATAATTTTCATCGTAATCTATTCTTTCTTGTTGGTTATAGCCTTATGCTACCAACCTTGCCTTATTCCTAGTTACGACGCCATTTTCGTCGAGTTTATTTCTAAACACCCACTTAGTTCCTATGATAGTTTGATTCTTAGGTAGAGGTACTAGATCCCAAACTTGGTTTGCGGTGAATTGATTTAGCTCTTCTTGCATGGCAACTACCCAGCTTTCATCCTTAATTGCTTCACCGACATTCTTAGGTTCTACGGTAGATATAAAACAAAAGAAATTACTTTTGTTTTGTGCTTGTGACCTAATGGTTCTTTGGTTTAGGTTTCCTATGACATTTTCAATTGGATGGTTCTTAGATTCCTTAATGTTGACGACTTCATCAACTTCCACTATTTCATCCTCAATGTCATTTTCTAAGGTTTTCTTGCCATTGACCTTAATGGCTTCTTCCTCATCTAAGTCATCATCCACCAAGGGTGATGTCTTAGTTGGTAGAGGACTTTCATCGAATGTCACATTGAGTGATTCTTCGCCTTTCATTGTTTCCTTGTTTAGGACAACATAGGCTTTGCTATTTTGGGAGTAACCTAGGAAAACACCTTCGTAAGACTTTGGGTCAAACTTGGTGAGGTAGTCTTTTGTATTTAGTATGAAGCACTTGCTTTCAAACATTCTAAAGTACTCTAGAATAGGTTTTCTACCTTTCAAGATTTCATATGGTGTTTTACCTAAGATTGGTCTAATCAAGATCCTATTGAGTATGTAAGTTGAGGTGTCAACTGCATTACACCAAAACTTTTGCGGAATTGATTGTTCTTTCAACATTGTTCTACTCATCTCTTGTAGAGTAGGATTTTTTCGCTCAACTACCCCATTTGATTGTGGAGTGCATGGAGCCGAGAAATTGTATGTAATACCATTAGCATCACAATATACTCCAAATTGCACTTCATTATCAAATTCCTAACCATGATCCATCCTAATTGAGACTATTGTACACCCTAGTTGATTTTAGACCTTCTTAGTAAAGATTTCAAATTCTTCGAAAGCTTTTGTCTTATCCTTAAGAAATCTAGTCCAAGTATACCTAAAGTAGTCATCAACTATTACTAAGGTGTAGTAATTTCCTCCGTAGCTACGTACGGCGGATGGACCGAATAAGTCCATGTGAAGGAGTTCTAGGCATTTAGAGGTCGAGACCATATTCTTAGCTTTGTGACTAGAATGTGTAACACCCCAACCCGACAAGGGTCAAAATGTCACATTATGGTGTCAATCAGAACATAATAAACACAAGCGGAAGACTTAAATAAATAAATACAAGTCATGAAACAAAATGACTTCCAAAAATTAATACAAATCAAATCGAACTCTAAAATAAAATAAAATAACCAAGACATAAGTCATAAACTAATTCCAAAAAGGTTGGGAAACTAAGGTTGGGTTGGTCCTCTAAAAGCTCCTACTCTCGTCACTCAAATCCCAGCATCCCGCTTGAATACCTGTCGCAGGAAAAAAGAAAACGCGGCTAAGCTTAAAAAGCCCAGTGAACGGATATAAATGAATAATGAACTGAATATAAATAGTATATGAATGAAATCAAAAAGAATCTGCCAAACAGGATATCATAGGTCATGAGAATCAAATGAATAATAGATTAAGTGAAAGGTAATGAAGGCAACGATTCATAAGAAATTATCCACGAGCTCAAAAAGCAAGCCACCTGCTTAATCACACAATAATATATCATAACATAACAAATGGAGACATGACCTCCCAAAAGTGACATGGGGTGTATGGCACACACCACCATTCACTACAAAGCCATAACATAATCATATCACAAAACAAACCTAGGATGCATCCATACGCTCCCTGCAAAACAAAGTTATGTACACCACCATACACCTGTACTTAGACAAATATATTGACGTACCAAAATGGCCATTAAGTGCACGTGCTCAATAATAATATACACATCACAAGGGAACGCCGTGGGCCAATCACACCGCCACAGATAATTTTATGCCATTGGTGCCTCAATTTACATGGCCATGGTACCTCCATGACTAGTTAGCTTGGGTAACAGAATAAACAAGATATAACATCATAACGAATTAATGACAATATATTTAAACAAAAGAATATTAACTGAAATGAATGCTATATTAAATGACATAGAACTGAATATCATATCATAAGGAATCATATCAAACGGAATCACCAACGAATATCATAACAAATGAAATATAGTCAAGGATCGAAGAGTCAATGCGAAACCCTTACTGAGAAAGGGTAGAATATCCGTACCTTAGCAAGCAATGAAATGGAAACGAAAGGAAATGAACACAGAGACGGAGATCACTCCTTCTTTAGAGAATCTACATTAATTATGGATCATTTATTATATTCATCAGTTCATTTATTATATTTATTTAGGATTGACATCTAATATTATAAAAATCAAAATGTCATCTTCCCGACCTCCAAAAATTATGAAATTTTATATGAAGATAGTACACAACCTGAACTTAGTTTCAGGCTCAAAAATCTTGAAAAAAAAGGTTTTCATCATCAATTTATGACCATTGCAATACGACTCAAAATCTGGACAACATGCAGTTGAGACATAAAACAATTCCTTAACCCTCTTATAAACCCTAATCGAGCATTAATTAATTCTAGGGTTTCTTTTCCAGGTTTTAACACATATTAAATGCATCTTTAATAATCTTATTAGGGCTTCATGAGTTATATCTTAGGGCTATAAAAGTGACACAACAACAGTCCATACATAAGGCACATACAATTATGATATCATGTGTGATTTCTTGTGTGATATTTACCAACGATTCAACGAGGCAACCAATATTTATTTAGCATCATTTTAATAGTTGTATGACATGTTTGGCATCGATTTTAAAGTGGTGTTAAGTTCTCTTTATACATATACTTACATATTAACGACGCAACAAACGAATCAAAAGATTTTGAGTACCTTATGGCAGTTTTTAAACGAGGCAAACGAATTAGCACACCAACACTCCCAAGACTATCCCAATTCAACAAGCTTCAAAGCTTCCTTTTCACACAATCTTCAAGGGCTTAATGAAAGAAAAGAAAGAGGCTGCTAGGGTTTTTTTTTTTTTTTTTTTTTTTTTTTTTTTTTTTTTTTTTTTCTCTCTCTCTCTAGAGAATCGGTATTGGGGAGGGAACTTAAAAACCGTATAATGAGAATAGAGGAAGGAAGGGGGCGTATATATTTTGTAGAGGGAACCGTGGTTTATGCTAAAAAAAATGGAAAGCCAAATCTTCTAATAAATGTTGAAAATAAATTTATTCTTATCCCTTGTGGTACTAAACGTGTGATAAGAGGGGAAAGTGACCACATTTTCGGTTCTAAAATCACAAGGAGGAAAAAAATGTGTACATTATGTAAGGAAAGGATGTAGGCTGATTTTACTAGCTTAGGACATGCATAGGATTTTATTTTGTATTTAAGTTTTATTGTATTAGTCTATGATTCATATTAATTTAAATGTGTGACATATAGTTTAAATGTGAGAACTTTTTTAATATCAAATTTAGGTTAAACGTTTAAATTATCAATTAAGTGTGATTACGGATTTTTGGGTTTTACAACTCTCCCCTTCTAGAAAGAAAATTTCGTCCACGAAATTGACATGAAAGATTAAACGGAAACGTACCAGATTACGAAAGGAATGAAATCGATTTCAGCAAACGGAAAGGTTGTTTCTCAGTACCTGATCCTGAAGATCCAAAACAGCCTCAGGCTCACCAACAAATGAAAAATCTTCTCGAATACGAAACAAATATGTAATTGTGGAAAACTAGAATGGGGGTTGAATAGTTTTACCGTTTAAAATTTATTCGCTTTGTTGCTTAATGTGATTTCAGAGATAATATGCACATACAGATAATCAAACAATATAATTTAAGTAAGTAGAGAAAGTAAAGATCAAACCACACAACACGAATATTTATAGTGGTTCGGCTACAAGGACTGTTTTCCTTGCCCTACTCCACTCCTCGAGCCTCTAACTCGAGAGTTTTTCTTCACTAAGAAACAAACTCCCTTCTCGGCGGAGAAAACCTTAATACACGTTGCTTACACCTTTTTTCGGTACAAAGCTAAATACCGGGTTCTTGTTTAAGGAAGAACCAACCTGACGTTGCCTAAATGATTACCGACACTAAGCTAGATGTCGAGTTCTTTACAAGGGTACAACCACTCCCGTTCACTCTATGTGTTTTGAGGACTACAACACTAACCGGATTCTACTGAATAAAAGATGTAACTATGATGTCTAAACTCTAACAAGTTACACAGTGGGTAACTTTCAAGTCTTGCAACAGAATGTTGAAGCTTGTCAATGCTTGATCTCTTTTGCTACAAAAGGAAGATCACTAGGAATGAAATAATATGGGTTAGTGATATGCAAATGAAAGAATATATATTTTATGCTATGTAAGTGATGAGAATGGCCAAATGATCAGCTTGCTATTTATAGGCAAAGCTGAGCAACAGGCGGCGGATCCGGCGGATCCCTTAATTTGGATCCGTCTTTGTATCCACTTGGATCCGCCGTGTCAGGCCAACTAAGAGATCTTCAAATCTTTCCAAATCTTGCCATATCTTACCATATCTTCAAATGTCAACTCTTTGGCTTGAAGATCTAAACAAAATATCACAAAATCTTGCCAAGATTGTGTACATGATGCATGCCATGATGTCTTCCTAACTTTTGAAAAATAAAGTTTCCATTTTAGGAAATAAACATGTAAATGTATAAAATGTAAATTCTAGTGATCTTGTGAAATGTAAATGTGTTCTAAAAAGACTTTAGCTTGTATTTATGATTTGCTAAAAGATATACCTTTTATTTGTCATTAACAAAACTAAGTAAAGATCATAAAATATAAATAACGTTTTTGGGACGATATTTGTATTAACAATCTCCCCCTTTTTGGTGATGACAAAACATAAGGTGTATTTTTAAGCAAATGAATAAATGAAGTATGAGTATTTTTAAAAATATAGATTAAGTTTGTTTTATGCAAGTTTTGAAAATAATTTCAAGTATAAATGTATGTACTATGATGTTTCACAGTAATGCAAACTTAATCCTTTCTTCCCCTTTTTTTCGAAACAAAAAGAAGATATATGTAGCGGAATGCGATTTTGAGAACTTTAAAGCTCCCCCTTGATTTATACTCCCCCTAAATGGAGTAACAAGGATATGATGTATGATGATGTATGATCCTACAAAACAATTGGTTAGACTATGATATGCTCCTCTTTGTTGTATACTCCCTATTGCTAGAGTACCAACGTATACATTAGTATGATATGATGTATGATCCTACAAAACAATTGGTTAGACTATGATATTCTCCTCTTTGATGTATACTCCCCATTTCAAGAGTACCAACGTATACATTTCAAGAGTGCAAAATGCTATAAAATGATGAGTTAGTGTATGATATACTCCCCCTCGATCTATACTCCTTGTTGCTAAAGTACCAACGTATACGATTCAAGGTTGAGAAAAGCTACAAGATAAAGGTTAGTAATACTTCAACAAAGAAGAAAAATGCATATGTAATAGTCAACCAAACAAGAAAGGTCAACCCATTTGACTTTAAAAAGTCAAAATGAAGTGTCTGATCAAATATTTGTACCTAATGTACATTTGATCAAAGCAATATGTGAAGTTAAAACAACCATACTATGATGTTAGTAATCTAAAATAAGATAATATGCTTAATATTGATCACCTACAAGATAACATCCATTCATTGAAAATTTATTTGTGACATAAGCCACTAAACATGATGTTACAAGAAGAGAATAAATCCTACATGGAAAATACTAGGATGAAACCTAAGAATGCCTATTGCGGAGGATTGGTTGGGTTTGATGAAGATGTGATGGAAGCAAGCCACATGGACTCTAAGTCCTTTGTATCATGTAAGTTGGAGTTCACTGTGTTTGAAGAGGAGTTGAGAGGATCAAGGTCCTTATTGTTTTGAATGTTTGGTTGATTTAGCCACATTGAGTTATCAATGTTTTGGAGTGTGGTAAGTAAATCATGGGGTTGCAAGATGGGTGGTTGTGAAGATGATGATGATTTTCTTATTTGAGATGATGTTGGTATTGGTGAGGAAGCTAATGGTAGTGATGGGGATCTTGGTTGATATGGAGTTGGTGATGGTGTATTACTTATTAGAGTTATGGTAGGTGATAGTGACCTTGATGTAGGTGATGGTGTGGTACTTAGTGGAATTATGATAGGTGAAGGTGATCTTGATGGTTGAGTTGAAACGGGTGATGGTATGTTAACCACAGGGGTGATGATGGGTGTTGAAGTAGTAGTGGATATGGTAGGGACATTCATATTAGAGATTGGATTTACAAGCCAGTATGGTCTAACACTAATTCTGGCAGTCCTTCTGTGTGGTCTGGACATGTATGAGTTGTTGGATTTGTGCATTGTGAAATTGTGCAGGATTGATGTGTAAAGATGGTGATGATTTTGTGTGTTATGACTATCTTAAGTTTCTAATTTATAGCTCCTAAATTGTATGGAAATTGGTGCTTGGATTAATGTTGGTTTCCAAAAACATGGAACAAGATAAAGTGGTTTGTCCTATTCTGAAGGTCAATCCATAGAAATGGAGTTGATATGAAGAAATGCAGAAGATGACTCAAAAGAATGAAATGTGATTGAATTACGGATTCCAAGGAACTAATTAAAAGGATCCTTATGTGTTATAGAAAGGTAACTTGCACACAAATTTGAAAATGCAAATTTTGGTTGGAAAATTATTTTCTTACGATTCTAAGAGTTCTTAAATCATTTTAAGGAGACTAATGATCAATAAACAATTTCTAAGAATACTTATAGTCTAAAATCTAAGTATCGGGATGAATCGAGAATTTTGAAAAATCTACTGATGAACCTGCGGATCCAATTGACATCAAAGACGGATCCAAATTTTTGGATCCGTGGAATCCGCAGGTGTATGTTAGGCGGAGCCAAGGAATACACTAGGCGGATCCAAATTCTGGGATCCGCCAGATCCGTCGTATGAAAACTCAGAAAGTAAACAGAACATATGTCAAAATTTTCGTTATTCATTCAAATCCCGAAAATTCTCTTAAAACGTATGCAATAGCTAAGATATGATACAAAACTACCAAATATATAGGTTCTAACACATGTTATCATATAAATGAAACCGATCATCAGAGCTTACCATAAAATAAGTTAAGCCAAACAGTGACTTAAAATTTGAAAATTTGATAACAATACGTGTTATCATCTAGCAAAGTTAAGTTAATTCACACAAAAGTTAAGTACTATAAAATCTTAAGAAACACATAAATTCAACAATACATACTCAGATAAAGTCTTGTACCACACACTCCTTAGATGTCACTATTTGTTCAACATCTTGATTATTTTCTTCTGACCCTTATGAAGTTTCATGATCCATCGACCTAGATTCTTCATCATTCCTTTTCTTTGTCGATGCTCCATAGATTCATTATCAATGGAAGGAAGTTGACGTAAGTATTCGGGTGGAGGAATCCTAGAGTTAGGTAAACCATCTTCGTCACTAGCTGATGACGAAGATGAGGTTGGAGAATGTGCGCGTTTCCCTTTTACTACTGCTACTCTATGATCACTAAAGGGTACGAAGGTGTGTGGTATTTCAGTGTAGTCTGGAAGAAAACCATATGAGTTTGGATGAATAGGAATGGAAGCTCTAAACAGACGAGTAAGAAGCATTCCATATGGCATTGTGGTGGTACCTAGGATAGGTATGTCGGCCATTCTTTTGGCTATATAGTAGGCTAAATTGAATTGTTGATGGGTCGACACACAGTAGAGCATGTAGCATAGACTAGCATTTACATGATCTCTATTTCCAACAGTGCTAATGACATTTGCTCTAAGAATCTCCTATAGTTTCTTAAATTGAGGTTTGAGTTCATTAAGTTCCATAGCAAATGGATATCGATTTACTTGTTTACCTCGGATTTTCTTAGTCAGGTTGGTTCTAGGATTGAAGAGATGATCACGGATAATTTCTTTGGAAGTGAGAGGTGTGTTGTATGGGTGGTCACGACCAAGGTTTGACTATAGGATGGATAATGGTCATTTGTCTGAGTAAAAACAAGTTCCTTGAATAGGAATACCTAAAACTTCTCTGAATTGTTCCAAAGGGAAACTAAATTGATTTTGGTTTACTTTGAAATGGATGCTCAAAAATCCTAAGTCGTCAGTGCTAAGTTTTATGGAAGCATAAAATTCAAGTATAAACCTAGGAATGATAGGCTCATTTATGTCGAGGAGATGATCAAATTGGATAGCGGTTAATTGTTCACGGATATTGGTTTATTCTAAAAATGATGAGTCTACCGTTCTACCTTCGTGAACATAACGATTTTCTAATGACTTAAATATTTTGATTTGAGCTTCTGTGAGTCCTTTGGTTTGATGGTGTTTGGGTAGGTAGTGGATGGTCTTTTTGTGATCGTAGTTGGTTGCGGGAGGCATAGTTATCCTAGAAACGAAAAATATATAGTTTAGTTAAAATTATCGAAGATATGTATAAAGGTCTAGTGTGTGCCTACATGGGGACAATGTAGAGGTGCGGTTATCTCGACTCCTTTTGATGTATGAAATTTATGTTTATGCAAGCTTTTATGATAAAACGAGAGATAACCCAAACGCTCCTGTTTGATGTACCTACGTTTGAATGTACCCAAAAATACATATTAGTTATGTATTATCCTTAACATTCAAGAGATATTATGCACGTGATGTAAAAATTAACGTTTTTGTATTTGTATGAACAATGATTGAAAATCGTTTTTCCTAATTGTGAGAAGATTTTTATACAAATTTCTCATGGGGTGTTTGATGATAATGCATTACTATATCCAATTCCTAACTAATGAAAACATGATTTGTTATGTAATTTAATTGAACTCGTTTCATGAATTTATGAGAAGAATGCATAAACCCCAAGTTTTGATTTTGTGCATCAAATAGAAATCCTAGACTCAGATTGTGAATTAGATTAAGAATTAGATTATGATTATGATACTTACAGAGATGATTCAAGCACAAATTGATGGTGGTGAATGACCTAAGTTCTGGGTTTGGAATGATGGAACTCGAATTCCAGTGGGATGTATGTTTTTGGGGAAAGTGATAAATAGTACAGGGTATTTGTTTAATAAAAACAGCCTCAGCAGATGACGGATCCAGCGGATCCCAAACAAGGGTTCCGCCCTTGTTGTTGTTTGGATCCGCTGGACCAGAACTCAGGTTGGGTTTTTTTCCGTGTTTGGTTAATCTAAGGTTTGAGCTAACGTTTAATCTATTCACTAGGTTCCATTAATCCTAAACCAAGTCTAAGATAGTTGAAAGATACTCTCTTGAGGGGTTTTGTGAGGATATCGGCAATGTTATCCTCTGAGAAAACTTTCTCAATTGAGATGTTTCCTTTCTGAACATTGTCACGAAGGAAATGATGACGTATCTCTATGTGTTTGGTTCTAGCGTGTTGGACTGGGTTTTTGCTACGATCGATAGCTCCTTTGTTGTCATAAAGAATGGGAAATTTCATTGAGTTTAATATCATAATCGTTGAGAGCCTGCTTCATCCATACTCTGCCTTGATAGTTGAAGTTGCGAGGGCTGTTTGTTTCTTAGTAAATCATGAAGTGTAACAGTGTCTTACACTGCTTGTACTTCCCCTATCAACATAATTACCGAAATGGTCTAAATTGGCATACACTATGGTTTCTACACCTGTCCCTTTGTGATACCATACTCCTAAATGTGTAGTGCCTTTAATGTACCTAAATATCCGTTTAACGGCTTCAAGATGGGATGTTTTGGGATCTTCTAGAAAGCGTGCACCTAGACAAATATTAAACATAATGTCCGGTCTACTAGTCGTTAGGTGGAGTAAACTACCAATCATCCCTCTGTATTTAGTGCTATTTACGGATTCACTTTCGTCATCCCTGGTAAGTTTGGTTTCGGAAGACATTGGTGTTTTCATAGGTTTAGAATCTTCAAGACCAAACTTCTTAAGCATATCCATGATATACTTTGATTGGTTAAAGAATATCCCATCTTCTAATTTTTTTATTTGGAGACCTAAGAAAAAGTTTAGTTCCCCCATCATACTCATTTCAAACTTGTCATGCTTGATTTTTGAGAAATCGTTGCATATCTTTTGACAAGTTGAACCGAACATAATGTCATTCACATATATCTGGACTATGATAACATGTGATCCCTTTTTTTTGGTGAAGAGAGTATCGTCTACTAAGGAAGTATTAAGTCAATTATACCAATCTTTTGGTGCTTGCTTAAGTTCGAATAATTCTTTCTTGAGTTTGTAAACATGGTTTGGTTTTTTAAAATGGGCAAATCCGGGAACAAGACCTAAGGCATTTCTAGGAGTGGGTTCGAAGATTTTATAGAGACGGGTCAGAAGCATCCCGTAGGGTCCAAACGAGTTTCTTAGATGATAAGGATTGAATTAACCTCATATTAGCGTAACCTAAGTGCCGATGCCATAGGGTTGAGTTTTAGTCCAAGAATGTAAGACAAGGCTTGTCTTTAGGTGTTTTATCTAATTTCATAACATAACCGTTATTCAAAAACACATTTTCCTATGGTTATGCTATCCTTGAGTATTTTACTTCCATTTTTACTGAAAAGAATGTTATACTTTTTATGGCATAGTTGACTAATACTTAACCGAGTTAAATCCTAAGTTGTCTACATGAGCGATATTATTAATAGTGAGAGAGTTATAAGAGATTGTACCTTTTCTGATGATTTTACTATCAAGCTTGCTAGCGAATGTGACAATACCTCCGTTGTACACTTGGTAGGTTGAGAAAAAGTCTTTTGTTTCTCATCATGTATCTTGAACACTTACTTTCTTTAATCCACTTGTCTGATTCTATCTAGACTTTTGAGCATAACTTAGTTCAAGAAAAGCTCAAACGTTTGGTTCCCAATATCTCATGGGTCCATTTGGGTTAGACACAACATTACCATGGTTCACTGATATCTAGCATATAATCGAAGGGAATTGCCACAAGTTGTTTCCTAAGCATGGTTCCTTCATAGAATGAGGAGTCTACAGTTGTTTTGATTCTATACTTACTTTGATCTTTTTCTAAAGACACTGATGGTTTTTGTTTGTTAATAGTTGTACTAGTGCCAGGTTTTCTAGTGATATTAATATAATTTGTACGATCTAATTTAATAGCCTTCTGTTCAACTTCTGTTTCCGCGGATCCTTTGGATACAACTGGCGGAACCAAAATTTTGGATCCGCCAGATCCGTGGTTATCAGAAGTAGTTGGAACAGTTTCTTTTTCTTTTAGCGTTTGTTCCTGAAAGTCACTTAAGTTTCCATTTCTCATAAAATCTGGTTTGAAACTACCATGAAGTATTCTTTGCATTTTCATTATGTCATCAGTACAACTTAAGTGTTTATCAAACCTTTCGAATTTGGAGTTTTGTTTGATAAGACCCTCCTCTATAGATTTTAGTGTATCTATTTCAAGTTTTAGTTTTTGACATAAAACACATGTTTCTCTAATACCTTTACCTCTTTCTAACCTTATAGCTTTCTCTTTTAACCGATGAATTTCGTTTTCTAAAAATTCCTTTTTGGTTTTTAAGAACTTATTTTTGCTTATGATTTTTAAAGTGATTTCACATAGTTTGCTATATTCTATATCTAATGTGTCATCATTAATTAAAGAGTATGACGAATCAGAATATACCTCTGCTGTGTCATGAGCCATTAGTGCAACTTCACCGTTCTTAGGCTTGTCATCATTTCCTTCACTATCACCCCAAGCTCCACGAACAAAGGCTCTTTGAGACTTGTTCTTTGGAGGCTTTGGACATTTTTCTATAAAGTGACTAGAATTTCCACATCTAAAACACTTTCTATATACCTTTCCTTTCCTATCGTCATGGTCTTTCCGGACGGATTTCTTTTCTTTGTGAGGAGGTCTACCGAACTTTCCCCGTCTTCTAAAGAATTTCTTGAAATCTCTTACGGCCATGGCATATTCTTCATCTTCACTACTAGAACTAGATTCTGTATCACTACTTGATTCTACCATAGCTTTTAAGGCAATGGACTTCACTTTCTCCTTTTTGCCTTTGACTATTTCTGAATCTTTTTCCATTACCATCTCGTGAACATTGAGATTTCCTATGAGCTCGTCCAGTGTTATTCTTGAAAGATCCTTAGATTCTTCAATGGCTGTCACCTTTGCTCTCCACTTCGGGTGGAGTGCTCTTAGAAATTTCCTAACAAAATTCTTACTAGAAAAAGATTCGTCAAGTGCTTTAAGAGATGTAATAATAGTATTAAATCTAACAAACGCACTATCAATGGTCTCATCTTCAGAGATAACAAATTGTTCATATTGTTGAACAAGAAAATCTATTTTGTTATCTTTGACTTGTGAGTTCCCTTGATGAGTGATAATTAGCGATTGCCAAATATCTTTAGCCGTTTTACACATAAAAACTCTTTCATATTCTTTCTTAGGTAAGGCATTGTAAAGCATCATTTTGGCTTCATTATTTTTGGCAATCAACTTCTTTTGTTCATCACTATGACGAATAAAAGAAGTTCTTACATCCGAACCACCTGAAATATCATTTCTTATGGGCTTGTACTCACCCTCTACAATAATATACCACATATCTATGTACTTTGACTTCACATATGTCTCAAAGCGATTTTTCCAATATATGAAACAATTTGGTTCAAATAGTGGTGGTCTTTGTGTAGAAAACTAGAAGGGGGGTTGAATAGTTTTACGTCTTTTTACTTTATGAAAACTTTTGTTTACTTTTTAAAAGCTTCGATTCTATCTTATGTGAATTCAACTCTTGATCAATATGAACATATATAAACAAATATATATAAGTTATGCAAGTAATGTAAATGTAATGAAATAAGAGAGAGAGATGGAAAGATCAAACCACAACACGGAGATTTATAGTGGTTCGGCTACAAGGACACCTTCCTTGCCCTACTCCACTCCTCGAGTCACCTACTCGAGAGTTTTCTTCACTATGTCAACAAACTCCCTTATGGCGGAGAAACCTTACACAACTTTAGCTTACACCGGCTTAACGACACAAAGCTAGATGTCGAGTCCTAATCGTAGCTAGAACCAATCTCACAACTTATACACAACTTCTACACGACTTAATCACGACTTCTTCACGACTTCTTCACAACGGCTTCACGACTTCTTCACGACTTCTTCACGACTTCTTCACGACTTCTTCACAACTTCTTCACGACTTGTTCTTCACGACTACTTCACGACTACTTCTTCACAACTACTTATTCACAACTACTTCACAACAAATATACAACACAACTACGTAGTTACACTTAGATCTATTTATCACAACTACACAACACTTTACACAACAACACAATTGAATGAGGTAAGTAATAACACTTATTCACTAGTTGAAGTAGAGTTCTTCTTTTGCACTTTTGGTGGTGGAAGCTTGGATCACTTAGAAACCAATGCTTAAGAAAATATGATCAAAGGATTTACAATGTTTAGAATGAATTTAGAACAGAAAGTTTTAGTGTGCAAAAGGTGAGTGAAAGTCCAGGAGAAGACTGGTATTTATAGGAGAAAATTTGGACAGCTGGAAGTCTACTGGAGCGGGGGCGGTCCCCTTAATAATTAAGGGGGCCGCCTAGTAAAATTAAGGGGGCCGCCCCTTCTGTTCGTTGGCCAATTTTGTCCTTTTGTGGGGAAGGTTTTTCTGGAACATTTTAACTGATTTTGGCTAAAAATTTGAATCCATATTTTTATAAAAGATTAAACATTTTTATTTAATGCCAAAAATGTTTTTCAAAAATATATAAAATGTTTTTGATGTTTTATAAAAAATCTAGTTATTAAGAAAATGTTCCTTTGATCATATAATGCATTAAGCATTAGTTCATTCATACCTTAAGTGATTTGAGTTGTAGAAATAGATATTTACAACTAAATACTTGTTTACGTCATAATTTTCCGATTAATGATTTTACATTTTGTGATTATCAAAACGTAGAGATATCGAAAAATATTAATAACGTGTTTAGGCATTATTTATATCAACAATCTCCCCCTTTTTGATGATTACAAAATCTAAACTCATTAAATCTAAAAATTAGTTTTTAGACAAGTATTTAGTGAGTTTACATCTATTTCTCCCCCTTTTTGTAGAATCAAAAAGGTTAAGCCGACAATTTTTAGAGTTAAATATGTCGGGACGAAAACTCCCCCTTGATGTGTACTCCCCCTCGTTTGGGGGCACCAAGAAAACGAGCTATGGAATGCTTGCAAAAAAAATGTTAGAAGCACAAGTATATATAACAATAATAAGCAAGCATATAAAATCATTCATTCAATAAAGGTGTTGTGTATAAATACACAACCAAAAGCTTACAACATGAAGTATGCAAGCATACAAATAAAAAAACTACTAATGAAACTACATAATCATCTTAGAGGTACATGGTCTTCCATGGAGCTTGCTTGCAAGAAGGGTTTGAAAAATTATTTTTAAGCATTGCATATGCTTAGTTGGGTGAAAATGGAGGTGGTGGTGGTGTAGTGGGTGAAGGAGGTGGAGGAGGTGGTGGTTGTGGGTTGGCAATCATGTGTTCAAGAGATGAAAACATGTAGTGTATCTCATCTCTAAGACCAAAGATTAAGGTCCGGTTATGGACGCAACAAAGACAATTATCACCATGGGCTTCAAGCATTGCCCAAGGTATAGGAAAGAATGGTGGTGGGGTTGGTGATGGTGAAAAATGAGCATCAAGAGGTGTGATGGGTGATAGGGAAATGGCAAATTGGGTGTATGAAGGTTCTTGAGTGGATGGTGGTGATGATGCTCTTGGTGATGATGTTAGGTGAGTGTGGATGTAGTCATTTATGGATGAGGTAGATGGAATGGAGGAAGATGAAGCTCCATGGGTGGATGGTGTTTTTGATGGTGCATTAGGTGCACTTGGGGATGAATTTTGAGGTGGTGGTGATGGAGTTTTGGTGTCATCTTGGGTTAGGTCAATGAAAGGTTGTTTTGGTGGTATGATAACAAGTCTTTGTTTCCTTGAAGGCTTAGAGATGGAGGATTTAGGTGATAGCATTGTGGGTGACAATGGGTGTTTGATGAAGGTGATGGTTGATGAAGTGAAAGATAATTGTAAGGAGGGTTTTTATATTGTGAAAATGTGGATGATTTAGGCAAATTGTGGAGATATTGTGGTAATATTCCAAGTCCAGTTCGTGCATTAAGGGTAATGGTAGCTGGGGCTAGGTAAAAGTGGTCACAAGATGCAAAAGGAAACAGTAAATTTTACTGTCCAGATGGCCGGTCCCCTTAATTGTTGGGCGGCCCCTTAAAAATTAAGGGGACCGCCTAAGGAATTAAGGGGGCCGCCCATCTTGTGAATTCCCAGGCGACCAAATTTGAAAAATTTCCAGAAAAAGGTTATTTTTAGGGTGTCTTTGCAGCAAGTTCCATTTGGATCATGTATATCAAGAATGATTAAATATTATCAATTGCATATTTAAAACAATATCATGAAACAATTATATTAGAAGCATAGTCACATAATTTCAAATAAACTAGTAGCTAGGTTCTAATAAGTTTATCAACTATCATAATAAAAGACATAGCAAGCAAGTGTCAAGATAATAGTACTACATATAAGTGTCTAATAAAATTCAATTAAACATTCATCAAATATGTTTATTTCTTCTTCTTCCCAAACAACTTTCCAAGTGACTTTCCAATGGACTTGAAGCCGCCTCGTACTTCTTGACGCATCTGATGTGTGGTGTTGAGTAGTTCGGTTTGTCTTTCATATAGCAGTTCGTCTGTTCGTTCGGAAGGAGAAGGGACTTGATACTCGGTGTAATCAAGATCCGGAAGATTTTGAACGAAGGTCCTAGGTGATGGGGTACTAGCACGTGTTGTGCCCTCCTCCTCATCATCATCATCATCATCATCGTCTCCTTGATGTGATGTGGAACCACGAGGTGGAAGTGAGACAGATTTACGAGATTTTCCTTTGTCACTTCGGGAGCGACGAGCACGGACACGAACAAGTGGATTGAGGACCGGTAGAACAGACTCATAGAGTGGACTCCGAAGCTGTGGATAGTGTTCCATGATGTTATTGTAGAGACGGGTGAGAAACATGCCATACGGAAGATTTGCATTACGAGTGTTTTTGGCGGACATGATTCGGTAGACAAAGAGATATGCCAAATTGTACGGCTTTTCAGCAACGATACAATACAACATGTGGAGTATGCTCGCCGTGACATGATCACGGTGACCACTGGTACCAAACGCATTCTCACGAATGAGTTCTTCCCAACGTCTCATGTCTTTGCGTAGCTCCTTGAGAAGGACTTGGTTTGGAGTGATGTCAACATCTTTTGATTTGATCTTTCGACTAGTCGTACCACGAGCTAGTCCAAGATATTGACGAATCTCTTCAGGAGATGGAATCTCTGAGTAGTAAGGACCCTGTTGAGGTCGATTTTCCTCAAGAGACGAGAGGTCCCACTCATTAGAGAAGACGGCTTGACCGGAAAAGGGAATTCCTAGAATTTGCCCGAATTGAGCAAGAGTAAGAGTGATGAATTGGTTTTGAATCATGAAGGATATGGGGATATACCCATAGGGATCGGTTTGTAACATCACTTGACTATAAAAGTCGAGGACAAACCGGGGAATGATTGGCTCATTTATTTTGTAGAGACAATCAAGACCAACGTTGGTGAACATTCGTTCAATGAAGTCGGATTCATAAAACGATGGATGGACAATTCTTCCTTCGTGAATGTTCCTATCCTCAATGGGACGATAGAAACAAGCAACAGAGGGAGCCATGCCCGGAGTGGAAGAGACTTTAGGAATGTATGCTTTTGTTTTTGAGACATCGCCAACTGTCACTTTGGGCATTTTTACCTATACAAGATAGCAACAAAAAAATAAGAAAATGACATGCATATATTAAATATGCTACTTATGTGGAACGTAAACATACTTCGACTCTAAAACTCAAATCCTAAGAAGTAGTTTACAATGTTCCTTAGTTTTAATTTTTAACTCGCTTGAAATGTATTTTATGATGTTTAAAGAATAGTTATAGGGATATTATCAAAAATATCCGAACGTTCTTTTATACGTCATAAGCTACCTTGAAATGTGGCTAGACAAACATTGGATTGTATATCTAGCTATTTCTTACGAGTGTTTATGTTAAGTAACTTAGATTTTGACTCAAAAATTTCTTTCAAAATGTTGTGCCAAACGCTCCTTTAAATAAGAAAATAACTAGTAAAATTTCAATATACATATGAATTATGTATCTTGATGACTTAAAACAACTAATTGCATGTTTGTAAACTTGACAAGTAGTTATGAACTTAATTTGATTAAATTTTGATTATTCTAGCTCCTAATCCAAACACTCTTTTATATTTAACAAAAAACAATTTTTATGATTCGAAAAATATATTTTTAGGATTTGTGAGTTGTAATAAACCAATGTGATTGGTTTTAACATGTGTTTATGGCATAATTCAACAATTTGATTAGTTTTGAAAAGGGGTGATTGGTTTGACATAATGGTTTTTAATTACTTAGTTTCTAGGTTGATTAAGCATTCTAATCCTATGGGGAGCATTTGATTACAACATTCTTAGACTTAATTTTAATAAAAATTTAAGTTTGGAAAAGTTTAGCAAAAGACCTAATTAAGATTAGACTCAAAATTGAATGAAATTAGATGAAATGTATAAAGAAAAACTTACTAAACGTGTTGCTAATCGATGTATAGATGTTTGCCCTTTGTGAAATTGACTCGAAGAGGTGATTTGATGATGGATTTGTGATGGCAGTTCGTATACAGCAGAGTGGGAGTGAAGTGAGTTTGAAAAATGGGGTGTTTGGCAAAGATTTCAAGGAGAAAAATCGTTTTGGCAGCAACAGTAGGCCGGCCCCCTTAAACATTAAGGGGACCGCCCTCGTTTACTAGCCGGTCCCCTTAAACATTAAGGGGGCCGCCTGCCAAATTTCTGAATTTCTTGATTTTTGTTTCTGACGGCAAAATATTTATATGTATATATTTACAATATATCAAAAATACGTTTATTGGCACGAAGAAGGAATACTTGACACATTTTATTAACATTTTGTTAATAAACTTAATCTTGATAATTTTGGACAAAATGCTCAAGACGTCAAGTCGACAGGAGGTTTAAGGATTGGGAAGAAATGTGTGTATATATATATATATATATATATATATATATATATATATATATATATATATATATATATATATATTAGTATTATGTGTAAGTGTGGGATGTTAAGTAGATTATGAGGAATGGTGAGGTAATGACGGAAATAGGTGCTGGCGGTGACGGGAGTTTGTTTCATCCATAGTTTTCTTGACTCGACGGTCAAAGTGCTACTTCTACGTTAATCCACTTAACTCACTTCTCTTCATCACCATGAGTTATGTGACAGTGGACACGGAAGATTTTCGTGTTGAACGTTAAAGTTCAAAAGAGGCAAAGGGGGAAGAAAAGGTTCGAGGACGAACAATTTCTTTTAGTTCTAGATAGTCAACAAATGACGTATCTAGGTTATGTGCGTATATATTTATATGTATATATGTATATATATATAGTATGTATAAATAGTAGTATAGGTATATATATGTATAAGGAAAAATCTACTAACTAACATACTAAGCATAAAAGATTAATGGGGCATGCAATAGGCTAGTTCATTTATCTACGCATATAATGGTGAGTATGAAAGAGTGGCGTACCTTTTGGTCTTCAACAAGTGGTCTTCAAGTTCTTCAAAGCGTATTAACTTATAAAATTCAATTACGAAAGAGAAAACGCCTTTCCCGATGAGTATGCAATCTAGCCACTTGGTCCCCATGATCTCATTTGTCCATAGTTGTTTGGCCCAAACATGGTTTGCAATTGACTCGGATGCATATATGGTGGAAGTATTCCCCAAGGATTGTAGCTTGGTGGATTTGGGTAATTCCACATTGGGTAACTATTATTATGACGTTTTGGTATATTTTGGTTTCTTTTAGGTTGAGGAGTTTTAGGCCGAGGGTGAGGACTAGGTGGTCTTCTAGGTGGAGGTGTTTTTGACCTTAACCTTGGTTTAGAGTATTTTACTTCATTTTTTAAGGATGGTTTATAAAAGGTTTTTACTTCCTCATCACTAACTATGGGTATTTTTCTATCTTTTATAAGTATATACTTAGGTTTTGACTCTAAAGGTTTTTGCTCACTAGTTTCACATTCAAACTTTACATTTTTAGTTTGACTATTTGAATCCTTAGTTGAATTAAATCCTAATCCGGTTTTATCGCTTGATACTCTTTGAATACTTATTATTTCCCTAAGAGAATTACTACTATTTTCGAATTTGTTAAGCCTACAAATTTCCTCCTTAAGCATTTCATTTTCATTTTTTGTTTCTAGACATGTTTTACATTCAAGAATTTCTTTTCCCTTTTCTAAGTTATGTAGTTTAATTTTTAATTCTAGTATTTCTTTTTCTAACTGATTATTAATGTGTTTTAGTGATTTATTTTTAGTCATTACTTTTTGGCCTAATATACATAACCTATTATATTCGTTATCTAGGTCTTTTTCATCTAATGATAAATTTTCATCACTAAATATTCGGTTTCGGAACGTACCTCACTTGATGTCTTAGCCATGAGACACTTCTCTTCTTTTGTGGTTTCTTTCTCGTCTTCTTCACTGTCACTCCATGCTCCTCCAATGAACGCCTTTTGGTTTTGCTCCTTTGACATCATAGGGCATCTTCCAATGAGATGATTTGGATCACCGCATTTGAAACACTTCCTCTCGCTCTTGCTACCTTTGTCGTCTTTGTTTCTTTGAAGTGTTTTCCTTTCGTCATATGGTTGTCTAAGGAATCTTCCTCGTCTTTTGAAAAACTTCTTGAAGTCTCTTACGGCCATGGCATATTCTTCATCATCACTTTCGGAGGTTGAGCTATCCTCGTCACTTGATGCTTTCCTAGCCTTCAACGCGATTGATTTGCTTTGCTCTTTCTTTCCTTTGACCATTTCGAAGTCTTTCTTGATTATTGCTTTGTAGACTTTCAAGTTGCCAATCAACTCGTCAAGTTGAAGAGTTGACAAGTTCTTTGATTCTTCAATCGCCGTAACTTTAGCCCGCCATTTTGGATGAAGAGCCCTAAGAAATTTCCTGACAAAATTCTTACTTGAAAAACTCTCATCAAGTGCCTTTAAACTTGTGATGATTGTGTTAAACCTAGCAAATGCATTATCAATTGATTCCTCTTCCGGAATCGTGAATTGTTCATATTGTTGAACAAGAAGATCTATTTTATAATCTTTGACTTGACTATTACCTTGGTGAGTTATTAGTAAAGAGTTCCAAATTTCTTTTGCGGTTTCGCACATAAAGATTCTTTCGTATTCTTTTCGTGGTAGCGCATTATAAATAACCATTTTAGCCTCATTATTTTTAGAAAGTTTTCTTTTTAAATCATCACTTTGTTTTTCAAAAGGTACAATTTCATCCTTTTTAGTTTCAAGATTATGTTGAATAGGTAAAAAATCACCATTAGTAATAACATGCCAAAGATCTAGTTCTTTTGACTTCACATAAGTTTCGAATCGATTTTTCCAATATAAAAATCCATCACTTTCAAATAGTGGTGGTCTTTGCATAGATAGCCCTTCTAAATATTTTTCAGATTCCATAGATCGTTTCAAGTTTTAAAATACAGTTAATTTTAAAAATCTTGTTTGACCTGGCTCTGATACCAATTGTGGAAAACTAGAAGGGGGGTTGAATAGTTTTACGTCTTTTTACTTTATGAAAACTTTTGTTTACTTTTTAAAAGCTTCGATTCTATCTTATGTGAATTCAACTCTTGATCAATATGAACATATATAAACAAATATATATAAGTTATGCAAGTAATGTAAATGTAATGAAATAAGAGAGAGAGATGGAAAGATCAAACCACAACACGGAGATTTATAGTGGTTCGGCTACAAGGACACCTTCCTTGCCCTACTCCACTCCTCGAGTCACCTACTCGAGAGTTTTCTTCACTATGTCAACAAACTCCCTTATGGCGGAGAAACCTTACACAACTTTAGCTTACACCGGCTTAACGACACAAAGCTAGATGTCGAGTCCTAATCGTAGCTAGAACCAATCTCACAACTTATACACAACTTCTACACGACTTAATCACGACTTCTTCACGACTTCTTCACAACGGCTTCACGACTTCTTCACGACTTCTTCACAACTTCTTCACGACTTGTTCTTCACGACTACTTCACTACTACTTCTTCACAACTACTTATTCACAACTACTTCACAACAAATATACAACACAACTACGTAGTTACACTTAGATCTATTTATCACAACTACACAACACTTTACACAACAACACAATTGAATGAGGTAAGTAATAACACTTCTTCACTAGTTGAAGTAGAGTTCTTCTTTTGCACTTTTGGTGGTGGAAGCTTGGATCACTTAGAAACCAATGCTTAAGAAAATATGATCAAAGGATTTACAATGTTTAGAATGAATTTAGAACAGAAAGTTTTAGTGTGCAAAAGGTGAGTGAAAGTCCAGGAGAAGACTGGTATTTATAGGAGAAAATTTGGACAGCTGGAAGTCTACTGGAGCGGGGGCGGTCCCCTTAATAATTAAGGGGGCCGCCTAGTAAAATTAAGTGGGCCGCCCTTCTGTCCGTTGGCCAATTTTGTCCTTTTGTGGGGAAGGTTTTTCTGGAACATTTTAACTGATTTTGGCTAAAAATTTGAATCCATATTTTTATAAAAGATTAAACATTTTTATTTAATGCCAAAAATGTTTTTCAAAAATTTATAAAATGTTTTTGATGTTTTATAAAAAATCTAGTTATTAAGAAAATGTTCCTTTGATCATATAATGCATTAAGCATTAGTTCATTCATACCTTAAGTGATTTGAGTTGTAGAAATAGATATTTACAACTAAATACTTGTTTACGTCATAATTTTCCGATTAATGATTTTACATTTTGTGATTATCAAAATGTAGAGATATCGAAAAATATTAATAACGTGTTTAGGCATTATTTATATCAACACTTTGCATAGATTGCCCTTCTTTAAAGTTTTCAAAATCCATTGATCGTTTCAAGTTTTTAAAATACAATATATTTTGAAAATCTTGAGTAACACTGCTCTGGTACCAATTGTGGAAAACTAGAAGGGGGGTTGAATAGTTTTACCATTTAAAATTTATTCGCTTTGTTGCTTAATGTGATTTCAGAGATAATATGCACACACAGATAATCAAACAATATAATTTAAGTAAGTAGAGAAAGTAAAGATCAAACCACACAACACGAATATTTATAGTGGTTTGGCTACAAGGACTCTTTTCCTTGCCCTACTCCACTCCTCGAGCCTCTAACTCGAGATTTTTTCTTCACTAAGAAACAAACTCCCTTCTCGGCGGAGAAAACCTTAATACACATTGCTTACACCTTTTTCCGGTACAAAGCTAAATACCGGGTTCTTGTTTAAGGAAGAACCAACCTGACGTTGCCTAAATGATTACCGACACTAAGCTAGATGTCGAGTTCTTTACAAGGGTACAACCACTCCCGTTCACTCTATGTGTTTTGAGGACTACAACACTAACCGGATTCTACTGAATAAAAGATGTAACTATGATGCCTAAACTCTAACAAGTTACACAGTAGGTAACTATCAAGTCTTGCAACAGAATGTTGAAGCTTGTCAATGCTTGATCTCTTTTGCTACAAAAGGAAGATCACTAGGAATGAAATAATATGGGTTAGTGATATGCAAATGAAAGAATATATATTTTATGCTATGTAAGTGATGAGAATGGCCAAATGATCAGCTTGCTATTTATAGGCAAAGCTGAGCAACAGGCGGCGGATCCGGCGGATCCCTAAATTTGGATCCATCTTTGTATCCACTTGGATCCGCCGTGTCAGGCCAGCAAAGAGATCTTCAAATCTTTCCAAATCTTACCAAGATTGTGTACATGATGCATGCCATGATGTCATCCTAACTTTTGAAAAATAAAGTTTCCATTTTAGGAAATAAACATGTAAATGTATAAAATGTAAATTCTAGTGATCTTGTGAAATGTAAATGTGTTCTAAAAAGACTTTAGCTTGTATTTATGATTTGCTAAAAGATATACCTTGTATTTGTCATTAACAAAACTAAGTAAAGATCATAAAATATAAATAACGTTTTTGGGACGATATTTGTATTAACATAACGGATGATAGTGTAACTTCTCATGAGATGCATAAGCACAACATGAATATGAAACAAATATGGAGATAACGATAGGAAATTTCATTTATTAATCCCAAACTTTCAAATAAACAGTAGAAATAATCCAGAAGAATAAAGCGAGTCATTAAAATGTATCAAAGCGCATAATGGAATGGGTATAATAGCCGCACAAATGAAAATGAAATAAAGAAACCATGAACCGCGGACTCACTTTCCTCTCCCACCCGTTTTAGGACAATCAAGAGCCTTATGCTCCATCGAACCACATGAAAAACATGCTCTAGTAACCTTATGACAAGGCCTCCCTGTGTGAAACTTCCCACATGTATCACATGGAGGAGACGATGTTTCGTCAGGGTACTTCTTCTGATAAGATGATCCAGTAACACGATTAGACTGTCGGCGACGATCTCGTTTGGACCTCTAATAGTAATCACCGTGCCTATCAGAACCACGCTGATCATGACTCCTCTGTTCGTACGAACCCTGTCTATCTGAACCACATTGGTTATAGCTCCTCTGCTCATACCCTTTCCGAGCACTCACTTCAGCTGGTCGTATCCTGTCCCCATCCCTGTTTCTCTTGTTATCCCTAGACCTCTCACGTAGAATCTCGATGTTTCGAGCCGCATGCGTAACATCCATAAACTCAGTGTTCATGATACCATCTAGAATCCAGCCATTCAACGCCCATTTAAAATGCTTTGCCTGTTCTTCATGAGTACCAGCCTTTGTCCCCAAAAACCCAGCTAACCTTAGGAACCTCTTCATGAATTCACCACTAATTTCATTCTCTTTCTGACGAATGGTGTGATACTCTCTCTCATACTTCTGCTGTTCGGACATCGAAAAATGATGTAAAAAGAAAAGGTCGCGGAAGTCATTCCATGACAAATTGACCACATATCCATCACCTCCCTTAGCCTGCTTGTGAGCGTTCCACCAACTGCGGGCATCACCTTCCAGCTTATAGCTAGCCAGCCTAGCCTTAAACTCATCTGCACATCCCAACACCTTAAAAATCTTCTCGATATGGGCAATCCAGTTTTTAGCTTCAACTAGAGTAGTGGTAGAGCTAAACGATTGAGGTTTCTGTTTCATAAACTTCTCCAACCAAACATGCATGGTGGGCGGAGCATCGCCACCTGTACCACCAGAAGTCTCTGTCTTAACGAATCTCATCAGCGATCCTGGCAGTGAGATCTGGTAACAAGGCTTGAACGGTCGCAGCAACAGCCGCATTAAAAGCAGCAGCATCACCTCCAGGTGGGGTAGTAGCACGTGTGGTCACCATAAAAAAAAGATCAATAAACGAAACGAAGAAAATCAGAGGTTAAGATCAAAGTATGAAAGGAAACGGTTAAAGCAGAAGGAAGCCTAATGTCTACCCAATCCTCACAGGTCATAACTTAAGGTACTACAGGTCGAAGCCTAAGCTCTGATACCATAATTGTAACACCCCAAACCGACAAGGGTCAAAATGTCACATTATGGTGTTAATCAGAACATAATAAATGTAAGCGGAAGACTTAAATAAATAAATACAAGTCATGAAACAAAATGACTTCCAAAAATTAATACAAATCAAATCCAACTCTAAAATGAAATAAAATAACCAAGACATAAGTCATAAACTAATTCCAAAAAGGTAGGGAAACTAAGGTTGGGTTGGTCCTCTAAAAGCTCCTACTCTCATCACTCAAATCCCAGCATCCCGCTTGAATACCTGCCGCAGGAAAAAAGAAAACGCGGCTAAGCTTAAAAAGCCCAATGAACGGATATAAATGAATAATGAACTGAATATAAATAGTATATGAATGAAATAAAAAAGAATCGGCCAAACAGGATATCATAGGTCATGAGAATCAAATGAATAATAGATTAAGTGAAAGGTAATGAAGGCAACGATTCATAAGAAATTATCCACGAGCTCAAAAAGCAAGCCACCTGCTTAATCACAAAATAATATATCATAACATAACAAATGGAGACATTACCTCCTAAAAGTGACATGGGGTGTATGGCACACACCACCATTCACTACAAAGCCATAACATAATCATATCACAAAACAAACCTAGGATGCATCCATACGCTCACTGCAAAACAAAGTTATGTACACCACCATACACCTGTACTTAGACAAATATATTGACGTACCAAAATGGCCATTAAGTGCACGTGCTCAATAATAATATACACATCACAAGGGAACGCCGTGGGCCAATCACACCGCCACATATAATTTTATGCCATTGGTGCCTCAATGACATGGCCATGGTACCTCCATGACTAGTTAGCTCGGGTAACAGAATAAACAAGATATAACATCATAACGAATTAATGACAGTATATTTAAACAAAAGAATATTAACTGAAATGAATGCTATATTAAATGACATAGAACTGAATATCATAACATAAGGAATCATATCAAACGGAATCACCAACGAATATCATAACGAATGAAATATAGTCAAGGATCGAAGAGTCAATGCGAAACCCTTACTGAGAAAGGGTAGAATATTCGTACCTTAGCAAGCAATGAAATGGAAACGAAAGGAAATGAACACGGAGACGGAGATCACTCCTTCTTTAGAGAATCTACATGAATTATGGATCAATTATTATTATTCATCAGTTCATTTATTATATTTATTTAGGGTTTCCTTCTATTTTTAGTAACTTCCCGTTAATCGGTGAAATTAGGGTTTCGAAATGATAATCAGTTAAGTCTAGGGTTTAAATGCACTTAAAACCAACAAAGTTAGGGTTTAAGTATAGTAATTAGCTAATTAGGGTTTACCTCGTATTTAGTTTACATTAATGACCAATTTAAGCAAGATCAATTAAATATAGGGCCGGGTTAGGTCCAAAGTAGGTTAACACATGTTTAAGAATATCCAAATTAATGTTACAATGTTATTAAGGTCAAAACACATTCAATGGGTTTTAGGTTATACTAAATTCTTAACTTGAAAGATAGTTCAGATTTTACCTCATTCTGGTCCTGATATTTATGAATTTTAAACCATACTTAAGTGTCTACTAGGAAGCTAAGATTTTTATCACAGATACCTATACATGTTTAGAACTTACCTTAATTTTATTGGATTTTATTTCAAAGTGATATAACCCTTTAAAAAATCGTTTTCCCAGACCTGCCTACAAAGATAACTGCACAGACACCCAGAAAGTTTGCATTTGTTTACCCCATGAGACCCCTTCATAAAAATCTATAAAAATTATAGTAAGTCCCTTATATCCTAAACTCAAAAACACCCGCTGAATTTCCCGACTCCTAAACTCAAGATTGACATCTAATATTATAAAAATCAAAATGTCATCTTCCCGACCTACAAAAATTATGAAATTTTATATGAAGATAGTACACAACCTGAACTTAGTTTTAGGCTCAAAAATCTTGCAAAAAAAGGTTTTCATCATCAATTTATGACCATTGCAATACGACCCAAAATCTGGACCGCATGCAGTTGAGACAGAAAACAATTCCTTAACCCTCTTATAAACCCTAATCGAGCATTAATTAATTCTAGGGTTTCTTTTCCAGGTTTTAACACATATTAAATGCATCTTTAATGATCTTATTAGGGCTTCATGAGTTATATCTTAGGGCTATAAAAGTGACACAACAACAGTCCATACATAAGGCACATACAATTATGATATCATGTGTGATTTCTTGTGTGATATTTACCAACGATTCAACAAGGCAACCAATATTTATTTAGCATGATTTTAATAGTTGTATGACATGTTTGGCATCGATTTTAAAGTGGTGTTAAGTTCTCTTTATACATATACTTACATATTAACGACGCAACAAACGAATCAAAAGATTTTGAGTACCTTATGGCAGTTTTTAAACGAGGCAAACGAATTAGCACACCAACACTCCCAAGACTATCCCAATTCAACAAGCTTCAAAGCTTCCTTTTCACACAATCTTCAAGGGCTTAATGAAAGAAAAGAAAGAGGCTGCTAGGTTTTTTTTTTTTTCCCTCTCTCTCTAGAGAATCGGTATTGGGGAGGGAACTTAAAAACCGTATAATGAGAATAGAGGAAGGAAGGGGGCGTATATATTCTGTAGAGGGAACCGTGGTTTATGCTAAAAAAAATGGAAAGCCAAATCTTCTAATAAATGTTGAAAATAAATTTATTCTTATCCCTTGTGGTACTAAACGTGTGATAAGAGGGGAAAGTGACCACATTTTCGGTTCTAAAATCACAAGGAGGAAAAAAATGTGTACATTATGTAAGGAAAGGATGTAGGCCGATTTTACTAGCTTAGGACATGCATAGGATTTTATTTTGTATTTAAGTTTTATTGTATTAGTCTATGATTCATATTAATTTAAATGTGTGACATATAGTTTAAATGTGAGAACTTTTTTAATATCAAATTTAGGTTAAACGTTTAAATTATCAATTAAGTGTGATTACGGATTTTTGGGTTTTACAACTCTCCCCTTCTAAAAAGAAAATTTCGTCCACGAAATTGACATGAAAGATTAAACGGAAATGTACCATATTATGAAAGGAATGAAATCGATTTCAGCAAACGGAAAGGTTGTTTCTCATTACCTAATCCTGAAGATCCAAAACAGCCTCAGGCTCACCAACAAATGACAAATCTTCTCGGATATGAAACAAATATGTAATTGTGGAAAACTAGAAGGGGGGTTGAATAGTTTTACCGTTTAAAATTTATTCGCTTTGTTGCTTAATGTGATTTCAGAGATAATATGCACACACAGATAATCAAACAATATAATTTAAGTAAGTAGAGAAAGTAAAGATCAAACCACACAACACGAATATTTATAGTGGTTCGGCTACAAGGACTGTTTTCCTTGCCCTACTCCACTCCTCGAGCCTCTAACTCGAGAGTTTTTCTTCACTAAGAAACAAACTCCCTTCTCGGCGGAGAAAACCTTAATACACGTTGCTTACACCTCTTTTCGGTACAAAGCTAAATACCGGGTTCTTGTTTAAGGAAGAACCAACCTGACGTTGCCTAAATGATTACCGACACTAAGCTAGATGTCGAGTTCTTTACAAGGGTACAACCACTCCCGTTCACTCTATGTGTTTTGAGGACTACAACACTAACCGGATTCTACTGAATAAAAGATGTAACTATGATGTCTAAACTCTAACAAGTTACACAGTGGGTAACTTTCAAGTCTTGCAACAGAATGTTGAAGCTTGTCAATGCTTGATCTCTTTTGCTACAAAAGGAAGATCACTAGGAATGAAATAATATGGGTTAGTGATATGCAAATGAAAGAATATATATTTTATGCTATGTAAGTGATGAGAATGGCCAAATGATCAGCTTGCTATTTATAGGCAAAGCTGAGCAACAGGCGGCGGATCCGGCGGATCCCTTAATTCGGATCCGTCTTTGTATCCACTTGGATCCGCCGTGTCAATTATTATTATTCATCAGTTCATTTATTATATTTATTTAGGGTTTCCTTCCATTTTTAGTATCTTTCCTTTTTTAGTAACTTCCCGTTAATAGGTGAAATTAGGGTTTCGAAATGATAATCAGTTAAGTCTAGGGTTTAAATACACATAAAACCAACAAAGTTAGGGTTTAAGTATAGTAATTAGCTAATTAGGGTTTACCTCGTATTTTGTTTACATTAATGACCAATTTAAGCAAGATCAATTAAATATAGGGTTAGGTCAAAAGTAGGTTACCACATGTTTAAGAATATCCAAATTAATGTTACAATGTTATTAAGGTCAAATAATATTCAATGGGTTTTAGGTTATACTAAATTCTTAACTTGAAAGATAGTTCAGATTTTACCTCATTCTCGTCCTGATATTTATGAATTTTAAAACATACTTAACTACCTACTGGGAAGCTAATATTTTTATCAAAGATACCTATACATGTTTTCCACTTACTGTAATTTTATTGGATTTTATTTCAAAGTAATAGTACCCTTTAAAAAATCATTTTCTCAGACCTTCCCAGAAAGATAACTGCAAAGACACCCAGAAAGTTTGCATTTGTTTACCCCATGAAAATCCTTCAGAAAAATCTATAAAAATTCCAGTAAGTCCCTTATATTCTAGATATTCTACCTGTAGAAGGAGACATCCTATATCTTCACCGTTTGGAAACTAAAATTCAAAAACACCGGCTAAATTTCCAGACTCCTAAACTCAGGATTGACATCTAATGTTATAAAAATCAAAAAGTCATCTTCCTTACCTCCAAATATTATGAAATTTTATATGCAGATAGTACACAACCTGAACTTAGTTTTAGGCTCAAAAATCTTGCAAAACCACGTTGTCATCATTAATTTATGTCCCTTCCAATACGATCCAAAATCTGGACAGCATGCATTTTAGACAGAAAACAATTCCTTAACCCTCTTACAATCCCTAATCGAGCATTAATTAATTCTAGGGTTTCTTTTCCAGGTTTTAACACATATTAAATGCATCTTTAATGATCTTATTAGGGCTTCATGAGTTATATCTTAGGGCTATAAAAGTGACACAAAAACAGTCCATACATAAGGCACATACAATTATGATTTCATGTGTGATACTTACCAACGATTCAACAAGGCAACCAATATTTATTTAGCATGATTTTAATAGTTGTATGACATGTTTGGCATCGATTTTAAAGTGGTGTTAAGTTCTCTTTATACATGTACTGACATATTAACGACGCAACAAACGAATCAAAAGATTATGAGTACCGTACGGCTGTTTTTAAACGAGACAAAGAGGCAAAACAAGGACTCATGAATTAGCACACCAACACTCCCAAGACTATCCTGATTCAACAAGCTTCAAAGCTTCCTTTTCCTACGATCTTCAAGGGCTGAATGAAAGAAAAAAAAGAGCCTGCTAAGGTTTTTTTTTTTTTTTTTTTTTTTTTTTTTTTTTTTTTTTTTTTTTTTTTTTTTTTTTTTTTTTTAGAGAATCGGTATTGGGGAGGGAACTTAAAAACCGTATAATGAGAATAGAGGAAGGAAGGGGGGCGTATATATTTTGTAGAGGGAACCGTGATTTATGCTAAAAAAATGGAAAGCCAGATCTTCTAATAAATGTTGAAAATCAATTTATTCTTATCCCTTGTGGTACTAAACCTGTGATAAGAGGGAAAAGTGACCACATTTTCGGTTCTAGAATCATAAGGAGGAATAAAAACGTGTACATTATGTAAGGAAAGGACGTAGGCCGATTTTACTAGCTTAGGACATGCATAGGATTTTATTTTGTATTTAAGTTTTAATGTATTAGTCTATAATTCATGTTAATTTAAATGTGTGACATATATTTTAAATGTGAGAATTTTTTTAATATCAAACTTAGGTTAAACGTTCAAATTATCAATTAAGTGTGATTACGGATTTTTGAGTTTTACAGAATGGGCTTGTTTTCCAACTTTACAAGCGTCACAAAAATGTTTATCAAACTTAATCTTAGGTAGATTTCTAACTAGTTCCTTAGACGCCAATGATTGTATCAAACGCATATTGGCATGACCTAGTATCCTATGTCATAGAGTGGAATTATCATCTATGGTCGCTAGACAAATCTTATCCTGGGGCTTATTTCCTATTTTCATGAAAAATAAGCCATTCTTCCTAACTACTTTGTCTATGGTCTTACCATTCTTAGTGATCTCACTACCCTCTTCAAAAAATATAACTCTACACTTATTATCTACCATTTGACTAATGCTAAGCAAGTTAAATCCTAAATTATCTACATGCTCAACATTTCTAATAGTGAGGGAGTTTTGAGTAATCGTACCTTTGCCTATGATGTTGCCCTTAAGTTTTCCACCGAAAGTGACATTACCTCCGTTGTAAGCCTTGTATAATGAGAATAGACTTCGGTTACCCGTCATATGATTAGTGCATCAACTATCCTTGACCCATTCATCGGGCTCCAAGTCGATTCCCAAGCATATCTCATTTGAAGCTTGAGCCATTAGACATGTTTCGTCATTGGGCTTCTTCTCTTCTTCTTCATCGCTATCACTCCAAGAGCCTCCTACGAAAGCTTTTTGGTTGTTGGTTCTCGGTGGTTTGGGACATTCTCCTATGAGGTAATTGGGATCTCTGCATCTAAAACATTTCCTATCACTCTTTCCTTTCTTCTCATCTCGGTTCTTTTGTGACGACTTCTTTTCATCACGAGGTTGTCTAACGAACCTACCTCTTATCCTAAAGAACTTCTTAAAATCTCTAATGGCTAGTGCATATTCTTCGTCTTTATTATCGAAATCCGAACTTTCCTCATCACTAGACTCCTTTTTGGCTTTCAATGCTAGAGATCTAACTCTCTCGTTTTTGCCTTTGACTATGTCGGAGTCTTTCTTGATTATCATTTCATGAACCTTCAAGTTTCCTATTAGCTCATCAAGTGATAATGTCGCCAAGTTCTTTAACTCTTCAATGGCGGTGACCTTTGCTCTCCATTTGGGAAACTTCCTAACATAGTTCTTGCTAGAATAACCTTCATCAAGAGCTTTAAGACTAGTAATAATAGTATTAAATCTAGTAAAAGCATTATCAATAGATTCATCTTCTGGAATGGAAAATTGTTCATATTGTTGCACAAGAAGATCTATCTTGTTCTCTTTGACTTGATTATTACCTTGATGAGTGACTAACAAAGTTTTCCAAATTTATTTTGCCGTGTTACACATAAAAATTCTTTCAAATTCTTTTTTCGGCAAAGCATTATAAATCATAATTTTTGGCTAGTTTTCTTTTAAGGTTATCACTTTGTTTACTATAAGGAACTATTTCATCCCTTTTAGTTTCCGGATTCTTTTCAATCGGTCAAAAGTCACGCTCGGTAATAATATGCCAAAGATCAATGTCCTTCGATTTCACGTACGTTTCGAATCTTGTTTTCCAATATATAAAACAATCGGTTTCAAAAAGTGGTGGTCTTTGCATAGATTGCGCTTCTTGATATTTGTCGAAATCCATTGATCGATTCAAGTTTAAAAATACAATTTATTTTAAAATCTTGCCTAACCTGGCTTTGATACCAATTATGGAAAACTAGAAAGGGGGTTTGAATAGTTTTACCGGATTTTAATTGGTTTTAAAAACTTTACTTGTGAAAAACTTTGATTCGATTCTTTTGTGAAATCAATCAACACCAATATGAACACTAAACTATACTATCTAATATAAACAATAAATGTAAAGAGATGAGATGGAAAGATCAAACCGGGACAAAGAGATTTATAGTGGTTTGGTCACGAAGCTATTCTTCGCCCTACTCCACTCCCCGAGTACCAAACTCGAGAGTTCTAAGCACTATGTCAACAAAGCTCCCTTCAGGCGGAGAAAACCGTACAACGTCGCTTATCCTTATTTTTGACACTAAGCTAAATGTCGAGTACTAATCTTAGCTAGTACCAATCTACCACGATTCAAACGATTCTTACTACTTCACACAATCAACACACTTGACTCGATCTACCCGATCTACCCTTGATCCACTTGATCAACACACAAGCCCACAAGCTACAAGAGATCTCCAAGATCTCAACAAGATCACAATGATCGACTCTCATAAGCTACTCAAAAGAAAATAAACTTGGTGTATGCTAGGATACAACAAGTATGTAACAAGTCTTACAAGTGCACTAACTATAACTACAACACTTTGTATCTTCTTTGATACCTTGTGTTATTCTCTTGCACTAGTAGAGGAATGAAGGTGATCACTTGGTTGGATGATTGGATTACTCTTTAAACAAAAGAAAACTAAACTAAATGATCAAGAAGAGAAGATGTGATAAGAGTTTTAAACTCAGAAAGTTGTGTGTGAAAAAGGATGCCCAAAAACTGTGAAGAGGGCTGGTATTTATAGGCCGAAGCAATTTGACCGTTATAGGGACATGGTACCACTAAATACCACACGGTACCACTAAATTTAGTGGTACCGTGCTAGACAAGGACGCTCCAATTTTTGTTTTTAGTGGTGAAAGTTTATTTGGGGAAGTTTGGAGCTGATTTTGGGGGCAAAATAGCTGTTATAATTTTTAAACTTATTTTTCCAATAAAACATTTCTTTATAATTCAAAAATAACTTGTAAGGTATATTTAAAAAAAATGTTTTGTCACATTAAAAATGTGAAGTTTGAAACACAAATTCACTTCTTTGATCATTTGTCAAGTTGTAAATTTGTTTATTCATACCTAGAGTGATATACGTAGAAACGGGATATTTCGACTAAAAACTTGTTTACGTTAATTTTAACGTAAAGTGTTTTCACATTTTGTTATCATCAAAATGTGAAGTTATCGAAAGATATAAATAACGTTTTTAGAACATTATTTGCATCAACAACAATCGAACCAACAAAAATAAAATTTACCACGCCGAGACCACAAGGCCTCGACTCGAACCCTTGGCATCAAATAAATCAACAGACTAAAACTGAAAACCTCAAGCCAAACGGCTTTGGTCCTTCGCAACCCAAAACCCAACAGATCAATAAAATCCAAATCCACACAATCCAAACGGACCCAAGTCCTTGTGGACTGCATCTTTTTACGAGGCCCAAACGGAATAAATAAGAAAAATGAGCCGAAACGAAATAAACTCCAAAATAGCTCGCCGTGAGCCCTAACGATTTTCACGACTACATAAAACCCCAAACACGAAGAAAAAATGATACCACAATTTTTCAAACACGTTTTATTAAGAGATCGTTTTATAAAACCGATTTTACGCACAAAACGATTCGCCAAACGCATGTGAATCGTTATTTTAATCAAACCCTTAAAAGGTTTTTCGTCTAAACACGTACCCAAACGAAAATGAATAAAAATGAAGGCGGAGGTGGCGCGTGGTACACGGATTCACGCGAGTGAATCTTCAAATCATCTTCACAATAGTGTAAGGAAAGTGAGAGTGATGGTGGTTTATGATGGTGATGGCGTGAGGTGTTGGCGATGGTGCGGCGGTGTGGTTGTCGGCGGCAGGAAAGAGAGGAGGAGGGAGACAAAAATTAGGTTGAGGGTTTTATCTAATGTGGTATAACAAAACCTATATACCAAAACTTGTGTCGAAAATGAAAATCTGGCAAAGTTAAGGGGAGCGCGTGGAACTTAAGTGCAGGGACCAAACGTGTAATTTTGGCTAACTTTTATAGAAATGACATTCGGGGCACATTTAGGCTAGATAAAATTTTCTCGAGACTTCAAAACTTGCGCCAATATTTTTAAAATTATTTTTCCAATAAAAATGACTATTTATACGACTTGTGCTATATTCTCACATTTCCCGAGATAAATTCTCATTTCACATAATAATTGTGAAAAACTAGAAGGAGGAGTTGAATAGTTTTACCAGTTTTTAAATCTTCTTAAAAACTTTTACTATTGAAAAACTTTGATTCGAGTCTTATGTGCAATCAATCAACACTAATATGAACAACACACTAAACTAACTCACTAAACTAACTAATTATAAGTAATGAAAGTAAAGAGAAGAGATGGAAAGATCAAACCGGGACAAAAGGATTTATAGTGGCTCGGCTACGAAGCTCTTCTTTGCCCTACTCTACTCCCCGAGTGCCACACTCGAGAGTTTCAAGCACTATGTCAACAACCTCCCTTTAGGCGGAGAAAAACGTACACGTCGCTTATCCAATTTCTGCCACTAAGCTAAATGTCGAGTGCTAATCTTAGCTAGCACCAATCTACCACGATCTACTTGATCCTTTCCACTTCACACAAGACTCGATCTACCCGATCTACCTATGATCTACTTGATCAATCACACAAGCCCAATGGCTTCAAGATATCTCCAAGATCTCGACACGATCACAATGATCAACCCTCACTTGACTCAATCTAACCTATTTACCCTTGATCAACACACAAGCCCAATGGCTACAATAGATATTCAATATCTCTATAAGATCACAATGATCTTTCCTCACAAACTCTCAAAAGAAAAAAAATCTTGATGTATGCGATGATACAATCAAGTGTGTAACAAATGTTACAAGTGCTTCTACCTACAACTACAACACTTTGTATCCCCTTGGATATCTTGTGTTCTTCTCTTGCACTTGAAGAGGAATGAATAGGATCACTTGAATGGATGATTGGATCACTCTTGAACAAAAGAAAAACTAAACTAAATGATCAAGAAGAGAAAATGTGATAAGGGTATTGAACTCAGAAAGTTCTGTGTGAAAAAGGATGCCCAAAATCTGTGAAGTGGGCTGGTATTTATAGGCAGAAAAAATCTGGCCGTTATAGGGACACGACACCACTAAACCACACACGGTACCACTGAATTTAGTGGTACCGTGCCAGACAAAAACGCTCCTCTTTTTGTCTTTTCTGGTGAAAACTTATTTGGGGAAGTTTGGAGCCGATTTTGGGGGGGAAAATAGCTGTTATGTATTTTAAACTTATTCTTTCATTAAAACATTTCTTAATTATTCTAAAATAATTTGTAAAGTATATTTTTGAAAGAAGTGTTTTGTCACATAGAAATGTGACGTCTAAAACAAAACTTCACTTCTTTGATCATTTGTCAAGTTGTAAATTTATTCTAGAGTGATTTGCGTAGAAACGGGAACTTTTGATTAAAAACATGTTTACATTAATTTTAACGTAGCGTGTCTTCACATTTTGTCATCCTCAAAACGTGAAGTTATCGAAAGATAGAAATAACGTTTTTAGAACATTATTTGCATCAACAATCTCCCCCTTTTTGATGATGACAAAACATAAACTCATTTTAGGTTAAAATTAGTTTTAACAAGTTTTTAATGAGTTTACTCCCATTTCTCATCCTTTTTGTCGAAGAAAAAAGGTTGCTAAGGCTCCCCCTTGATGTATACTCCCCCTCATTTGGAGGACACCAAGGAATCGAGCAATGATTCGTGCTACAAAACAAGGTTAGAAAGCAAATATACAAGTTCTAACATGTAGCACATATGACAAATATCCAATCACAAAAATATGGCTAAGTAGCCAAAAATAAACATGAAACAACCACATGAAAGCCCATTCATTTATAAAGATAAAATAAATGTCATACATAGGTATGACTACATCATAGAAGCAAAACAAACTACAAGAAAGCACATAAACATCATTAGTGATATGAGACTTCAAGATTTGCTTCAAATGCCAAAAGGGTCCTAAGCTTTTATTTGAGAAACTAGACATAAACAGGTTTAGTTGGTTGGGCTATTTGGTGGTGGAGGAGGTGGTATGATGGGTCCTTGTGGTGCTGTGAGGAGGTGCTCAAGGTAGGAGAATTGAAAGCTCAACTCATCCCTAAGACACATGATGAGGTGTTGGTTGTGATGACAACAAGGACAACTTTGGGTATGTGGTTGTAGGGGATAAAGAATGGGATGACCCATTAGTGGTTGTGGTGATGGTGAGAGGGAAGATGATGATGTGTTACTCCCAAGCTCAAAGGGAGTTGATGGTGATAGGGTGAGTGTTAAGGCTAGTGGTTGAGGAGGACTTGGTTGAGGCAAAGGTGTGGTGATTCTTATGGTGGAGGTGGATGATGATGTTGGCCTTGTTGAGTTGGCCTTTGATGGAGCTAGGGGTGTAGAGATTGAAGAGGTGGATTTGGTTGAGCTAAGTGGAGTGTGGACATCTTCATCATCATCCAAAGTGAGATCAATGAAAATGATCTCATTGGTTGTTTTGAGGTTTAATCTTGGTTTCTTGGCTTGGTGAGAAGTGGTAGCCATGGTGGAAGACATGATAAGTTTATGGTGAGTGTGGAATGGTGGTGGAAGTGGTGGAAGAGCAATGCATGATATGAGCTTATATAGCCAAATCAAAGCATGCAAGGATGGATAGGATGGTGTATTTGGGGATTTGGGTGTATTGTAATCAGCATGTGTTTGCAGATTTTCAGGAAAAGAGAGTCAAAAATTGGAAGAGAACAGTTAAATTCGTCTTCCCAGGGTACGGTACCACTAAATGACTCACGGTACCACTAAATTTAGTGGTGCCATCTCCTATTTAGTGGAGCCGTGGCCTGTAGTTGACTCTTTTTCTAGTTATGCAGATTCTAGGTTGCCTAAATGGGTAATTCTGGGTGGACTATTTGCAGCAAATCCCAAAGCTTCAATTCACTAAAGATCAATCACCTTGTTTTCCTAACACTAGTCTCAACTAGCAACTAATATCATGTGATCATCTATGTTTAGGCAACTATTAAGCATGCATTATGGCAAGCAATTTTATCATCTAGTGCATGCATGAGAAATATAAAACAAAGAATATGAACTAGATAAAGTTCATGAAAACAATAAGATTGAATAACTAATCAAAGTTATCAATGTCAAGAAAAAAAATTGTTAAGACAATTTAAACTTGTTAATGTTAGATGGACATTGCCACGACCCCATTAATAATAGCTTAATAATACTTAAGTTAGTGATACTACTTAAGTTAATGCTATATAATCTCTTCTCTTCCCCAACTTCTTTATCTTGTTCCCGAGCCCCTTGATTGCCTTGCCAATGGACTTGAACCCCCCGATTGTTTGCTCATGCATCGACACTTGTCGATTGTACATGGTTGTTTGCCTTCTCATCACCAAAGTTAAGTTTGTTTAGTTGAAAGGAAGATCGGTGGTTTGTTCGAACAATGATGTGTCAAGGTTGCGAAAGAAGGTGTCGGGAGAGGGAGTACGAGGATGAGACGTTCCTTCTTCGTTCACCTCATCATCATCCTCATCCATAGGTTGAGATGACGAACCATGACCGAGTGAGGAAGACGAGAAGGTAGCATCGGATGTGGATTTACGACCACGTTTAGACCCTTTGTCTTTACATTGCTTTGTGCGACGTTGTGGTCCACCAAGAGGTTTCATGACGGGATTGACTAGGACATAGTCGACACTATTTAGATGTGGGTAATTTTCCATAACCCACTTGAAGAGACGAGTAAGCAACATACCGTATGGCATGAGCTTATCGGTACGACTATGAATGTTGGCCATCCTTTTGGCCATGTAGTATGCGAGGTTGTATGGTTCCTCGATACTAAGACAATAGAGCATGTAGGCAAGACTAGTCGGAACATGATCCCAGTTGCCCCCAAGACACAACACATTTTCTCGCAGAAGAAGTTCCCAACTTTTAAGATCGGGAAGAATCTCTTTGAGATATATTCAATTTGGATCGAGATAGACAATGGAACCATCACGCTTTTGATGCGTGTTGGCGACTCGAGGAATTTGGATGTGTTGTTTTATGGTTTCAAGGTTGGGGATTTCGGTATGATAAGGACCTTCACTTTCAAGATTATAGTGAAGTGACTCTAGAGAATGGTCTTCAGTGTATGCACACTAACCATATGATGGAACACCGAGAATATCACCAAGTTCGGTGATGAACAAAATGATATTTTGGTTTTGGATCCAAAAATCAAGGAAGACATTACCCTCAAGGTCATTGAAGGTGCGGACTCGACTATAGAATTCGAGGATAAAACGAGGACAAATTTGATCATTTATTTTGTATAAGCAATCAAATTGAATAGTAGGAAAACATGCTTGCATGTTATCCAAGAGAACAAAAAGAGCATCGACTATACGACCTTCATGTATATATCGATGTTGGACTCAAACGAGATAAGCTTTTTGCTCATCTGAGATGTTTGGATCATTGTTTAGAATGGGGATGTAGTGTCTGGTATCTTGATAATCCATACGAGGCATTGTTACCTACAAGAATATAATAATGTATATGTTAACGTGTTGCATTTTGATGATCACATTCTTAGTGTGTGTGTGTGCCTAAATGCAAACAATGTAGAGGTGCGGTAATCTCGACTCTAGAAACAAAATTAATGAGATTACCCAAACGCTCCTAACTTCACTTTTGCTTAAACAAATATGTCGAAGAATACATATTAGTTATGTAATTCGATCAATATTTGTGAGATCATGCATGCAAAAACATTTTTAGTTTGCATCAACAATGCACGAAAAATATTTCATGATCCTAGTTTCGTGAAATTTTTCGAAAACAATGGAATTGGGGTGTTTGGCACATTGCGTCAACTTGGCGCCAAAAATCTTAAAATTGAAAAGATTCAATGTTAATGATTCCTAATCCAATTTTAAGTATCCTAGACATAATTCCACCAAAAATAATTAATCTTAATCCGATTTAACTAGGGAAATTCGGACTAGATTATGCAGTATAAATGGGTTTATGAAAATCCTATGATTTGGGAATCATATAAGTTCTACATTGTCTAATCCTAGTCTTAATTGCATAAAACTTCAATTAAAATTGAAAAGCCCCAATTCGATTTTATGCATAAGAACAAACCCTAGACTCAAATTGAAAAGAAATTAAAGTTAATTGACTTACAATTTGTGTTGTAGTGATTAAGATTCTTTGATTGTAATGCCTTGATCTTGATTAACAAGAGTGTAGTAGGATTTGGGTGTTGTTTTCGGTTTTGACAGCAGATGAGAGTGGTTATGTTTGTTTGAAATGATTGTGCAGAGGGAAAATAGAAGAAAAATGGGCTTCAGCAGATACACGGTACCACTAATTTTAGTGGTGTCGTGCCACTTTAATGGTGCCGTGTATGTCTGAGACCCATTTTTGTTCTGTTTTGAGTTTTGAAGAATTAATCTTACTTATTTAGTAAGACTTTTTGATGCAAAAAAATAGTTTATACCTAATAAACTCATTTAACGAAAACGATTAGGTGGAATGACAAGGAATGACCTTAGTATTTCCGAGGAAATGCATAAGTGACCATTGGAGGAAAATGAGGATTGACTTTTATATTTCCCGTGAAATATGTAGAAGTCATGAGACGAGATATAAGGAATGACTTGATATTTCCAGTGAAATATTCAGAAGTCATGAAATGACTTAGTATTTCTAGTGAAATATCTAAGAGTCATGAGACGAGACGTAAGGAATGACTTAATATTTTCAGTGAAATATTCAGCAGTCATGAGACGAGACGTGAGGAATGACTTAATATTTCCAGTGAAATATTCAATAGTCATGAGATGAGACGTAGGAAATGACTTGATATTTCTAGTAAAATATCTATAAGTCATGAGACGAGATAAAAGGAATGACTTGATATTTCCAGTGAAATATCTAAAAGTCATGGGAAGGATATGAGGAATGACTCAATATTTCCAGTGAAATATTTAAGTAGTCATGAGACGGATGTGAGGAATGACTTAAAAAGTCATGAGACGAGATGTAAAGACTGACTCAATATTTCCAATGAAATATCTAAGAGTCATGAGACAAGGCGGAAGGAATGACTTAATATTTCCAATGAAATATTTAGCAAGTCATGAGATAAGACGTAAGGGATAAATTTAATAGTTCCAGTGAAATATTGAAATAGTCATGAGTAGGATGAGAAGGATGAATTAAAAAGTCATGAGGCGAGACGTAAGAAATGACATCAATATTTTCGAAGAGATATTCAAATAGTCATAAGAAGGATGTGAAGAACGTATTGGTTAGGATATCAACGATGTTGTCCTTTGAGGGAAACTTTTCCAAGAAAAAGATTCCTCTTTGGACATTATCGCGACGGAGGAGATGACGTACTTCGATGTGCATCGTGCATGAGCAATCCACGGGGTTCTTGGTCAAGTCTATTTGCACTTCGGTTGTCACTCTTCACAGGAGTGTTGTTTAGATGGACGTCTCATTTGATTAGAGCTTGTCTCATCCATAGTGCTTGTTGACATGCCTTTCCGGCGCTTTCGTGTTCGGCTTCGATCGTGGAGATAGCAAGAGTTGTTTGTTTCTTTGAGAACCAAGAAGTTTGACAACAACCTATGAGGGTACAAACGTCGCCCTTACTTTTTTAATCCACTTTATCTTCCGCATTATCAGAGTTGGTATAGACAACAATTTCTACACCAATCTCCTTGAGATATCATAATCTCAAGTTTGTAGTGCCTTTAATACATCGTAAGATACATCAAACACTTTAAGGTAAGAAGTTTTGGGATCCTTCTAACAAGCGGACACAAAGCCAGACACTAGACATGATATTGGGCCCACTTGCCGTTAGATAAAATACATTACCTATCATGCCCTTAACCTAGTATTATCCGCGCACTCACCTTCATCGTCTCTTGTGAGATTCATTTCCACGAATATGGGCGTTAGTATAGATTAAAAATTTTCTAATCTAAGTATCTTATATATATATATATATATATATATATATATATATATATATATATACACACTTAGTATACTTAAATTTAAGAAGATGCTATTTTCGAGTGATATATTGAAAGGGCTTGGGAAGAAACTTGACTCACTCATCATGCTCATCTCAAACTTGTCACGCATGATCTTTGAGTGATCATTGTACATTTCTGGACAAGTTGAGTTTGTCATACTTGTCTTCGACAAATATTTGAGTCATGATGAAATGTGAATTTCGTTTCTTTGTGATAGTGCCTTGTAACATGTTCACAATCATAACACACAAGATAGAGTGAGAATCGGCCTAGTATTTGTCACAAATCGTAATTACAGGTCATTTTCTTAACTTCGACAATTTACTATTCATGAGTAACTATTCATAATTTACTATTCACCAATCACTATTCACTATTCATCGTTTTCGAGGTCAATTTGATATTTTGAGAAACTTTAGAAAATTTTACTATTCACGTGACACTATTCATTCCCGGATAAAATTTCCGTTCATCATCAGCATTTATTTCTTCGTAAACTTAGTTTACGAATGTTTAAAAATTCACGTAACCAGTTAGGTTTAGCTGTGAATTCATGTATTGTCAGTAAGGACACATCATGTAGACTAGAGGAGTCTGCATATCATCAGTATCATATTCAGTACATTAGTTCATGCACGGGTATACATTATCAACAATTTACGTATGGTTATCTATATAATTAACGTTACCACTCAGTAATTTCTACTTACATTATACCAAATACTCTCGATAATGATCCTAGTATATTTTCATATTAAATTTAATAATATAGAGGTGATATTATTAATTTACCCGGTGTTATTAAACAAATCGCTAAAATATTCGTCAGGAGCTTATAACTCCGTCATTTTGCGAATTTTTAACCCGATAACTATTCTGACACCCGATTCTTGTCAGGAATATATTTTTACCATTTTTACAACTTCGTCATATTTTACGTCACTTCATGGATAATTATTTCAAGACAACTCGGTACCCGATAACACCCATAGTGTACACCTAAACAACTACTCCCTCCGTCTCAATTTATTTGTCAGGAGAGAGAAAACACAAAGTTTAATAAAAGTGGGGCCACTTTAATTTTCAACCACTAAAATGGAATATTCCTCCACAAGATTCTCTAGTTTTTACTAAATAAGGAAAGTGGACAATTAATTTGAGACATCAATAAAAGGAAATATGGACAACTAAATTGAAACGGAGGGAGTAATACTTACCATATCTCCTAAAATATCTAACAACTTCATTTTTTCAACCCATGGTACGTCCCCCCATCCTTATTCTTGACAAAATTCTTTGTGCATTTATTGTAGTTGTTAACATGTTTTTTGATTTAATATCATAAACAACACATAGCAACACTTTTCCTAGTTAACAAAAGATCAAACATTTTCTCTCCTTTGTCCTTCCTATCTCACGGCAACATCAAGAACCACAAGCAAAAATCATAAATTTTCCAAGCTTTGGTAATCTACAAGTCCCATTTGATGTTCTTGTTTAGGTTTTGCAATAAAAACCTCAAGAATCACTCTCATTTCTCTTCAATCCTAACCTATATTGTAAGTAACTCAAGAACATTTCTTTTTCATGTTTTTCTTCCATATGATCTTGATATTTATGAATTTTCATGTGATCTTGTGTAAAAATGCAAAATACTTTAGTTATGGTACCACTTTTTCTTTAAAAACTCTTGAAATCACTAGATCTATACTTTTCACTAACATCCTCATGAATCACACTATATTTAGTGAAGTTTAGGACCCCATGACACTTTGAGAAGTGTATGGTAGATCAAGAGTGTTTGTGGAGTTGTGTGGAACAAGTTTGATCAAGGTTTTGAACTAGAAAAATGTATTATTAACTTGTATAAATACCTACTGTCCCAAACGTGTGGATCTGGAAAAATCAGAAACATTTGAAATATTTTGGCCTAAATATTTATAAATTACACTCAAAAACGAACCCGTGCGCGCAAGAATCATTAATATCCGAGTTATAACGAAGAAAATATGAATTTTTAAAGTTACGCGACGAAATATATAGTTTTCAGAAAAACAGCATGCTGTTGGCCGGATTTCAGGAGCAAAACGAGTCGTTAGCCATGATCTAGATGAGCCGAGACATTGAGAATACGTTAGTTTAGGTTTATACGAACCCGTGGATATCTAGAACGTTGAAAACGAGCTTGTAACGACCGAGATACGAATTTTTAAAGACCCGACGATACATATATAATTGGACAGCCTACTTTTTATAAGTAAATAAAGTGTTAAAACTATTATTTTCATAACTTGAAACATTGATAGCCGTTTACCAAATCGATCGAGGCGCGGTTGATTCAACGTCAAAAGTAACGATATTGAAATATTGTTATAAGGTTTTTGAGAACGTCAAGTCGGAATACTAACATGTAAAGTATATAATTTTCGCGACTAGTTTTACACGGCCAAATTGGTATAATTCATAATTAGTAAAAAGTATTGTTTTGCGGCAAAATTAGTATACTTGACTATATTATACCAAATAAGGATCATTGACTACCATTTCACTATATATAAACGAGAAATGTTTTATAACTTGACGATATGTCAAAAACGTATATTATGACAATAAATGGTATTTTTAAAAGTATCAAGTGGTATTGTTAACATAAGTATTTGCATGAGTTGAGTTGTATCATTGCTCACATTGGGTCATATCATTCATAATAGGTCGCGTTTAGAGACCGAGAAACATTTCATCACTACTCATCATTGTCATTGTTGATATCATACCAGGTGAGTCTTCATAGCCCCGTTTTAAATTTATTATGTGATTTCTAAATTCTCGGGGGAGAATACATTGCACCAATATTTTTATGCGGACCAAAGTATCAACTCAGTTACATTGCTTAAGTTACCATCATTGCCAAATTAAAGTCCCCTTTATTTATCATGGATCGTTAATTACGGGGTAAGCGAGAGTGAGTGAATAGATCTATTGAGGGTGACGCCTCCGTTCGTAGTTGGTAGCGCCAACTAGTCATACGAACGCATTTCATTTGAATCATATTAGAGTGACTGGCAAAACACTCTGTTGGGGCATTTCATTCAGTCTAGCTTCGGGGTCATGAGCTTAAGAGATATTGTAACATTTTTATGTGACATCTTTGTCATACACTTTTATACTTATGGTTTCCGTACAACATTTCATTTACATAAACCTATGAACTCACCAACATTATTGTTTACCTTTTTAGCAATGTATTTTCAGGTAATTAAGGTACCCGCATGTTGGACTGTATATGGCTTATCATGGAGTTGCGGAGTCGACGCGTCTCACTTTATATTTTTATGCACTTATCCATCGTTTGATATGTATGAACTTGGTTTTTCGTAAACTTGTTTCACCTTTTGGGACCTAAACTTATAACTCTGAATGTTTTAAATTAATCAAACGATGTATTTTCAAAACGACACTTTAGGTCGTTCAATATAACCGTGTTGTGTGCTATGATCGGTCATGCCCCTGAATGCAATATTCCGCTGCAAGTCATGAAATTTGGGGGTGTGACAGATTGGTACCAGAGCACAGGTTATAGCGAACTAGGTTGTATCTTGGACCCTAGACTATAACCACATCATCATTTCATCATAAGTGCATATTCACTATACATGCGGTTTCATACATACATCATTTCATCATAACTCGCAAAATGTGAGGAGTTATTTACTTTTATTTCACATCGGTTGTCACACAGATGTCTTCACCCAACCACCCTATTATCATTCTAGCAAACTCGTATATCGAGGACGCTTTTTCATCCACTCGTACACCTACCTCACCACACTCACCACGGTTGGATGATAATTTCCACCTATTTGAGGTATTAGCATACCTGAGCCGGACTTAGAAAATGCTATCAGGTATGACACCGAGACTTTCGAGATTCAGGAGACTGCCCCTACCTTCCCACCACCACCATTGTCATTTCCCATTTACATTCCCACATATCAGGAATTAAATGACACCTTGTGGATAATACCAAGATCACAGACTCAACATGAACATCAGCAGATTCCTCAAGAATGGTTTGGAATCTACATTATCTCGGAAATGATCGATGCACAACTCCAGACCCCACTTCAGGACCCATCTCAACCCTATGATGCTGCAACCTTGGATTCACTCAGAGGAACACTAGGGAACCCCTAGACTAGACATATATCTTTACTAGCTTTTACTATTATCCTAGCCACGGGATGCATGGTATAGTTCAAAGAAACTTGTAGTATTTTGATTGTTGTACAATGAAATCACCAAGTATTGACTCTACTATATGGATATGGTTGTGCTATCTATGATATCGGTCCATGTAGACCAAAATTTTCATTTCATACATCCATGATTGTTATGTTTACTTATGATACCCCGTGATTTCATCTTGTTGTGATTTCACTTCACTTATGCATGCCATGGTTGCGTTTATGTGAGTATAATGAACTTTACTACATATAAGTCTCATTATCTCTTATGATTATGATGAAGTTAGGTTTAACCAAGCCACTTCAGACATGACACAAGCCACTGTTGAGCAAATCATTGCCAATGACTTAGCCACAACCCTCACCAAAGATCTTACTCATGAAGAATTTATGAGTTGCAATCCCCCTCCTTTAGCGGATCTTTAGACACGAAAGGATTTTTCAAATGGTGCAAAGAAATGGAAACAATATTTCGATGTGGCAACTGCCACAATGAAGACAAGGTTAAATTCGCCACTTGCACTTTTCGGGATCATGCCCAGGAATGGTGGACTAGACATATTCAGATAGTAGGAGTCGATGCTGCTTACTCAAAATCTTGGGAGAAACTAAAAGGGATAATGACTCGAATATATTGTGTGAGAAGCAAATTACGAACAATGGAACAGGAAATCCTAGATTTTACCATGGTAGGAGGTGATGTTGACAAATACACTGAACGTTTTTACAAACTAGCACGACTAGGCCCTACAATGGATGAACCGTAAAGCAAGAAACTTGGAAGGTATATCGGGGGACTCTCCCCTAAAATTCAGACAATGGTCACCTTATCAGAACCTGATACCATGTCTAAAGCTATCCGTATGGTGATCAAGGCAAAGGGATACCTGGCTTACGTCGAGAGCTTAAAAAGCAACAATGACAACCAACAAGAATGGAACAACAACCACAACAAGAGAAAGTGGGATGACACACAGGGTGGTAATGCTACCCAACAACCACCAAAGAGACAAGAAATTGTTGAGGCCCATGTTATAGGCCCAGCTGAAAAGAGAGGCTACAATGGTACTTTACCCAAATGCAACAAGTGTCAAAGTCATCATAACCCGGGGAAATGCCCTAATCCTTGTGGCAACTGCAAGAAGATTGGTCACTCGACCAGAGGGTGCAAGTTCCCACTCACTCTTGGAAATCAGAAGCCTATAGTGACATGTTTTGGCTGTAGAGAAAGAGGACATGTTAGGAATGAATGGCCAATCAAGGAAATCAATGGAACATGAACTAAGGCGGAGTAGCACATCGGAGGGCTTATATTTCAACAATGTTTAAGAACCGAGAACTTCTACCTTTGTAATAAACCATAGATGAAGCCTGCTAGGGTTGTACTTCTTTGAGTAGTATATCTTAAGCACTTCCTTGTAACATCGATGTATTATGTACCTTTCTATCTAATGTAATCCTTATCTTTTATCATCTTCACCATGAGCACAATCTTTGTTCATTTCATATTCTACTTCAACTGCCCAGCTTTCAATCATTCTGCAACAACATGTCGTTATTCTAAAAGGAATTAGGCAAATTTCGACTTGACCATAGACTAGCGCTAATCTATGAGGTTATCCCATACGCCCTGTAACCCATTCAACAGGTTTTAATCTCAACTATTGCATTACCGCTTTGTAAAAATGTTCCACATAACTTAACCTCAAGCTATATGCTACCATCATAGGGAATTATTACACCAGATTTTAAACCATGTTGTATTACCCACACATCATAAATTGATTTACTAGTATTCTACCAACTGTTTACTTCCATGCGAACTGATTTTTCATGTTAAGACAAAATTTCAGACTACCATCTTATCAAACAACCCGTTGAACACCATCTAAAGCTTTTGAGAAACATAACATTGCTTTGACAAAACCAAGCATCGCATCATTAGTCCTTAATTATACATAGCCTGATCACCTATGTCTAATTCAGGAAGGATCATGCCATGAAGGGAACAATTATCCTTTCAAGATTTCTAATAACAATTTTCATTCCAAATATTCCAAGAAAGTAAAGCTTTGAAAACAAGTAAACTTTTCATAAACATCATTATCGACAAAAATCTCCCTGAGTACCTACACCCCATGTCACCTACTTATCAGTTAAGTTGGATTCTACCGTTGACCTTCCTAGGAGAAGCCTTCTAGCTACGATGAGAAATTCATGACATGAGAAAACAACAAAAGGGTTTTTGGAACCACAAACAAGGACTAGAAACATACAGTAAGTTGATTCATATTGCAATGGGAAACGTAAGACCTCACGAGGCAATCCAAAACATTATCTTTGGCATAGTCACCAAATCTTATCATTTCAGAAGTATTAGTTAGACCAAGTAGGACAACGAAACATCAGACATTTAAGCATTCGTGCAGATATACATACCCGACCGTTTCATCACATTGACGCTTTTAATTCAAACGAAGCTACTCTGCAGTGCAAATCATATACTTTATAGGAAAGTATTTACCTGAAGTATCTATCTTGACAAACAAATCCCTTATGGTTAGCCTTTGACAAAAACTACTAGGCGCTAAGAAATATATAACACCAAACCTTGCTAAAACATTCCTATCCACGTCAGGTCGAAAACCTACCTATAAAACCTTGAGTCGTATTTGAAAACAGTAAAATCCTGCATAACCACTAAGGTTACCCAAACTTGAAAAGTTCATCTATTCAAAAGTGTAAATCCATTATTCAGGAAAAGATTTCAAACAAAACATTCTACATCGGGAGAGAAATTCCATTTATTCAAATTTAGAAATTCATTCAAACTTATAAAAAAATTCATTTATTCAATTTGTACAATTCACTTATTCAAACTTGTGGATTCATCGATTTAACTCATTACTCAAACTCGTACATTTATTTATTCAGAGGAAGATTTCAATCAAAACCCTCCATACTGAGTCAAAAATTTTGAAAACCGACCACCAAACTACGACACTTCATACACTTAGAACCTTGTGATTAGCAAACAATAGCATAGGAAAAATTTGGATAAAGGAAGATCTATGGAAACACTATTGAATAGTAAGGATCTGGACAATGAAGACCAAGCTCTTTAGGTTAAAAGAGACTCATATCATGACACTAGTTAGCGCGAGACATCAAGAATCAGAAACTGCTACCATAGCTTCATCCTTTCGCTAACACATTTCTGACAAACCTATCATCATGGAATGTGTCGAGACACATTGTACGAAATTCAAATACACATGATAAGGGATAGACAATACTTCTCAACCTTCCGACAATTCCTTTAAGATAGTCTCTTTTCAATCAGATACCCACACGCTCTACCGTCCTCAGACCAACGAACATTGAAGAAGTCTACCCAAGTACTATTGGAGGTACTCAGCACCATATAATTATCCTTGAATTATTTGGAGTAATCCTTGGACATTGACAGATTTTACCATTCAACAATAATCATCACACGAATACAAGTACACCACCCTTTAAGGCACCTTATGGTCGAAGTACCAAATACCCATTGACAGACCGAATTCAGAAAGTCCCATTTCATTAGTCTAGAACTCAATGGTGAAACAACAAAGGAAATGGTACAAGTCAAGAATCAGTTACAAGTGACAAGATGACAATGGGAAAAGTTAAGTCAGTACATGATTGCAAATCATGGGAATTAGGTGCCCTTAAGCAGCAAACCATTAGGATTCGAGTTGGAAAATGAACTACGCAGAAAACCTTGCCCTGGAAAGGCATGATACAATTTAGGAAACACGGGAAGTTGAACCCTAAGTACATTGGACCATTTAAGATTCTAACTAGAATCGGCCGACTGGCATACAGACTTGAGCTTCAAGTAGAGCTCAGTAGCGTACACGAAACCTTTCATGTCTTAAACCTCAAGAAATGCCGTTCAGATGAAACGCTTGCAATTCCATTAGAAGAAAATTTACTCGACTATAAGCTCATCTTTATAGAGGAACCATTCGGAAATCATGGACCGCAAGGTCAAACAGTTGAAACAAAGTCGAATTCCTATCGTCAGGGTTCGCTGGAATTCTCGAAGAAGTCCTGAGTTTACTTGGGAACGAGAATACCGGATGCGACTCGAATACCCACATCTTTTTCCTGAGACCAACACCAGCTGAATTCAGGGACTGAATTCCTTAAGGGTGGGTGACTGTCACAAATCGTAATTTCAGGTCATTTTCTTAACTTCGACAATTTACTATTCACGAGTTACTATTCATAATTTACTATTCACCCATCACTATTCACTATTCATCGTTTTCGAGGTCAATTTGATATTTTGAGAAACTTTCGAAAATTTTACTATTCACGTGACACTATTCATTCCCGGATAAAATTTCCGTTCATCATCAGCATTCATTTCTTCGTAAACTTAGTTTACGAATGTTTAAAAATTCACGTAACCAGTTAGGTTTAGCTGTGAATTCATGTATTGTTAGTAAGGACACATCATGTAGACTAGAGGAGTCTGCATATCATCAGTATCATATTCAGTACATTAGTTCATGCACGGGTATGCATTATTAACAATTTACGTATGGTTATCTATATAATTAACGTTACCACTCAGTAATTTCTACTTACATTATACCAAATACTCCCGATAATGATCCTAGTATATTTTCATATTAAATTTAATAATATAGAGGTGATATTATTAATTTACCCGGTGTTATTAAACAAATCCCTAAAATATTCGTCAGGAGCTTATAACTCCGTCATTTTGCGAATTTTTAACCCGATAACTATTCTGACACCCGATTCTTGTCAGGAATATATTTTTACCATTTTTACAACTTCGTCGTAGTTTACGTCACTTCGTAAATAATTATTTCAAGACAACTCGGTACCCGATAACACCCATAGTGTACACCTAAACAACTAATACTTACCATATCTCCTAAAATATCTAACAACTTCATTTTTTCAACCCATGGTACGTCCCCCCATCCTTATTCTTGACAAAATTCTTTGTGCATTTATTGTAGTTGTTAACAAGTTTTTTGATTTAATATCATAAACAACACATAGCAACACTTTTCCTAGTTAACAAAAGATCAAACATTTTCTCTCCTTTGTCCTTCCTATCTCACGGCAACATCAAGAACCACAAGCAAAAATCATAAATTTTCCAAGCTTTGGCAATCTACAAGTCCCATTTAGTGTTCTTGTTTAGGTTTTGCAATAAAAACCTCAAGAATCACTCTCATTTCTCTTCAATCCTAACCTATATTGTAAGTAACTCAAGAACATTTCTTTTTCATGTTTTTCTTCCATATGATCTTGATATTTACGAATTTTCATGTGATCTTGTGTAAAAATGCAAAATACTTTAGTTATGGTACCACTTTTTCTTTAAAAACTCTTGAAATCACTAGATCTATACTTTTCACTAACATCCTCATGAATCACACTATATTTAGTGAAATTTAGGACCCCATGACACTTTGAGAAGTGTATGGTAGATCAAGAGTGTTTGTGGAGTTGTGTGGAACAAGTTTGATCAAGGTTTTGAACTAGAAAAATGTATTATTAACTTGTATAAATACCTACTGTCCCAAACGTGTGGATCTGGAAAAATCAGAAACATTTGAAATATTTTGGCCTAAATATTTATAAACTACACTCAAAAACGAACCCGTGAGCGCAAGAATCATTAAAATCCGAGTTATAACGAAGAAAATATGAATTTTTAAAGTTACGCGACGAAATATATAGTTTTCAGAAAAACAGCATGCTGTTGGCCGGATTTCAGGAGCAAAACGAGTCGTTAGCCGTGATCTAGATGAGCCGAGACATTGAAAATACGTTAGTTTGGGTTTATACGAACCCGTGGATATCTAGAACGTTGAAAACGAGCTTGTAACGACCGAGATACGAATTTTTAAAGACCCGACGATACATATATAATTGGACAGCCTACTTTTTATAAGTAAATAAAGTGTTAAAACTATTATTTTCATAACTTGAAACATTGATAGCCGTTTACCAAATCGATCGAGGCGCGGTTGATTCAACGTCAAAAGTAACGATATTGAAATATTGTTATAAGGTTTTTGAGAACGTCAAGTCGGAATACTAACATGTAAAGTATATAATTTTCGCGACTAGTTTTACACGGCCAAATTGGTATAATTCATAATTAGTAAAAAGTATTGTTTTGCGGCAAAATTAGTATACTTGACTATATTATACCAAATAAGGATCATTGACTACCATTTCACTATATATAAACGAGAAATGTTTTATAACTTGACGATATGTCAAAAACGTATATTTTGACAATAAATGGTATTTTTAAAAGTATCAAGTGGTATCGTTAACATAAGTATTTGCATGAGTTGAGTTGTATCATTGCTCACATTGGGTCATATCATTCATAATAGGTCGCGTTTAGAGACCGAGATACATTTCATCACTACTCATCATTGTCATTGTTGATATCATACCAGGTGAGTCTTCATAGCCCCGTTTTAAATTTATTATGTGATTTCTAAATTCTCGGGGGAGAATACATTGCACCAATATTTTTATGTGGACCAAAGTATCAACTCAGTTACATTGCTTAAGTTACCATCATTGCCAAATTAAAGTCCCCTTTATTTATCATGGACCGTTAATTACAGGGTAAGCGAGAGTGAGTGAATAGATCTATTGAGGGTGACGCCTCCGTTCGTAGTTGGTAGCGCCAACTAGTCATACGAACGCATTTCATTTGAATCATATTAGAGTGACTGGCAAAACACTCTGTTGGGGCATTTCATTCAATCTAGCTTCGGGGTCATGAGCTTAAGAGATATTGTAACATTTTTATGTGACATCTTTGTCATACACTTTTATACTTATGGTTTCCGTACAACATTTCATTTACATAAACCTATGAACTCACCAACATTATTGTTGACCTTTTTAGCAATGTATTTTCAGGTAATTAAGGTACCCGCATGTTGGACTGCATATGGCTTATCATGGAGTCGCGGAGTCGACGCGTCTCACTTTATATTTTTATGCACTTATCCATCGTTTGATATGTATGAACTTGGTTTTTCGTAAACTTGTTTCACCTTTTGGGACCTAAACTTGTAACTCTGAATGTTTTAAATTAATCAAACGATGTATTTTCAAAACGACACTTTAGGTCGTTCAATATAACCGTGTTGTGTGCTATGATCGGTCATGCCCCTGAATGCAATATTCCGCTGCAAGTCATGAAATTTGGGGGTGTGACAGTATTTTAGAGAGAGAGAGTGAGATGAGAAGTTGGGAACTTTAGAGAGAGAAAATGAGCATGTATTAGGTTAAAAAGTATGAGAAGTTCCAACCCTCTCCTTTGGTGGGAGAGGGTATTTATACTACAAACATAAACGCCCCATGTAGGCTATGGAGTGAGTTGACAGTGGGTAAAGACCTGACCCAACTCCACAAATAATATGATAACTAAACTAATAATACTAATCCAACGAGCTACTTAATGCTAATAGATACTCGGGGTCACCGAGTCTTTCACATGAATATTTATATTCCTAACAATCTCCCCCTATGGGAGGTCACCCCGGAAATTACACTTCGAATTCTAGCATTCCGTTACATAGATCTGAGTTCCTAGCTCGTAGTCTTTGATTCTTCTAAGTCTTTAATCTTTGTACTTTCAACAGTGAACTTTTGATGACTGTTCAGTTGTCTTGGATGATCTTTCAGGATTCATTGAGGTCATCATCCAACATAGGTCTTCAAGTCATCCTTTTGAAGTATCGTCTCCATGTGATATGGTGATCTTTGGACCGACATGCTCGCACTTTTCTGGATCATTATTTTCAGCATCAGAGTTGCGAAAGCAGTGTTGAAGGCCTTTCATTTATCATGATTTCTTGGATTATGATGATGAAGTGTGAGCATGGGGTGATGAATCGGCATCTTTTCGGCAATCAGCTACAACCGCCAGGGATTCCTGCAATAGATAGTTAGCAATAAAACGTCTGGTACTTACAGGTTCGGACTTCGAGATTGTTAACAACATAGTGTGAAAACTTTCTCTAATCCTTACCAAGGCCGTTCCTGAATCGGATACCCCCGAGAGGGCTTACAAGATCTACCAAAGTACATCAACGATTAGGTGAGTCGCTGGAGTTCACTCCACGAATGTAGACCGTTTGAAACCGCCGCGACCACTAAGCGTAATCCATAAGGAATTACCGAAGTGACCTGCTTTCAGGGCTGTTTGATGTTGACCCTGGTAGGAATTTCCATTCAATCACTGAGAATTACATTTGTAAATTCCCTCATAAATGTTCTGGCAGATTGCTAAGATCTGCGTAGGACTCATAAGTTTACAACTGGTGTCCTTAATGTTGTACAACCAGTGTAGAAGTAACATGTGTTCCTATAAGATCTTTTGATGTATCTTGCGGCTCTAGACTCGATAAGTGCAATTTTTGGTAGTCAGAGACTGGATCGGTGTCTCCTGTTTCAATATCAACATAACTCGTAATGAGCGGTCGATAGATTATGCAGGGTTCCCCGTGAGAATGAAACAAGTTCTTTTAAGAGAACTTGAGTGGCTTAGAAGGTTTAGTGCAGTGCGTCACTGGGTCCATGACGTCTTGTCTTCAATACCAGCATCACCTTAGTAACAACCAGTAGCATATGAATTGAACCCGGTTTCTGCCCTAAGGTTTGGAGGGTTATTTTTTTTCACCCTTTCACATTACTTTTCTTTTTAATTTTTCAACCCCTTCTTTCTCCTTTCTCTTATTACTCCTTTTTTCATAATCATACCTAAGGACTTTCTAATACTAACTATTCGGTATTATCCTTGGGTAGATCCCTCCGGCTCTGGCGGATCATAGGACGGTTTTCCTAACCTTAGCCACCTTATAACATCATGACTATCCTATGTTGCCGTTAACCAAATCCTTGAAAAATCTCACAAAGTGTTTATGATTATAAAAAACATTTTGCTAACACTTTGAGAGTTTTATATTTTTCTAATGCTCCCCCTTAACATGTGCTCGGATGATTTTATTATAAATTTGCTCATGTTGGGTGGAGTTTGCACTTTTTGAATTGATCCACTTTCAGTGAACATGACCGATTCGAGACACGCTTACATCACTAGTTAGACTAGCTTGAAATTATTACCCGGCCTGGTCAAGTCCACAGAAAGTTTCTCGAAATGGTACACTCTACTCAAACACGTCCTCTTCGAGACACACTTACATCACTGGTTAGACCAGGTTGAAATTATTACCCGGCCAGGACATGTCCTTTCGATTAATGACAGTTTTTGTTTCGTCAATTCATTGGTGAAGTCTGAGCCGCGCTCACATGAGATGCCACATCCTTTTTGCTATCACAAACCATTTTCTCCCCTCAATATGTGCATCGATATACGAAAAAGTTTAGCACATATGGGAGAGCTTACATTTAGGTCCAAAACATCACATTTTTATCAGATTGCATATTTAATTCACATTCTCTCCCCCGGTCAGAAATTTCAAACCTTTTGAGATTTTGTGATCCCAATTGATTTAAATAAGTTTAGAAAGTATGGGAGAAAATGTGGTCAGGTTTAATATGGGCTGATAATGGAACTAACTAATGCTCCCTCTCAAACCAAGAGGGAGAGTGTCGGATCACTACTGATGCTGCACAAAGTTTAAAAAGGTGTCAAGAATTTGAACAAATACTCCCCCTCCCCCTCAATTAATGACCCGTTTTCTATTTAAAGAGCTGTAGCCATTGAATTGAGCGTCAAGGATTTGTGAAAATTTAAGTCCAGTTACCACCTTGTGAAACACCAAAACTCTCCTGAAGAATCATAGACGAGAAAGAGTTTGTGGTGTAAAGAAGACTTCTCTTCTTATACGAGAAATAATGCACTGAAACGTACCTTAAATCAAGAAAACATGGATATAAAGTAATCCATGCCCAGGTGAACTTCATTCAATGGGAGGAACAACTATCTTTTTGGCCACGAGCTTTCCCCATAATGAGGAACGGGTTACAATCTGAAGTAACTGCAAGCCGATATGACATGTTTTAACCATTTAATTTAACTTCTGCTCGAGCTTCATTTAAAGACCCGTGTCATTATTGAATGACAATTCTAGGACCGTAAATGTTATTGATAAACAGAATACATGCCTAGAAGAACTATTTTTGGTATTTTTGTGTTTTTCTGAATTTTATGGTTTTTATAGGTTTTATATTTTTCTATTTTCTTTTTGGTTTAAAATATATACAAATATATACAGGGATATGTGAAGCAAATCCCTTACTCCTCGTTTTCTTCTTGAAGACACTTGAGGGCTTATGGAGTCAAACTCTTCATGCCAAGTCGCGGGAGAATAAATTGGAACCGTTCTCTCGGGAGTGCCTTAGTGAAGATATCAGCCAACTGAAACTCGGTCCTCACGAAGTAAAGTTTAGCAACCCCTTTCTCAACCTGTTCCCTTATAAAGTGATGCCGGATATCGATGTGCTTCGATCAGGAGTGTTGGACATTATTGCAGCAAAGAGCTATAGCACTTTTGTTATCACAATACAGAGGAATCTTGTTGTATGCAAAGCCATAGTCCGATAGTTGAGATCTCATCCATAGAATTTGAGCACAGCACGCAGACATGGCAATGTATTCAGCCTCTGTGGAGGATATAGATGTACTCATTTGCCTCTTAGATGACCAGCTCACTAACTTTTCTCCCAGAAACTGAGCACCTCCCGACGTACTTCGACGAGTATCTTGACACCCCGCATGGTCTGCATCTGCATAGGCCGTGAGTGCCATAGCAGTGTCTTTAGGATACCAGAGACCCATGTGAATAGTTCCTTGAAGGTATCAAAAGACCCGCTTTACTACTTCCAGATGCTTTTTGGTGGGTTTAGACTGGTACCGAGCACACATGCATACCGCAAACAAGATATCTGGCCTGCTAGCGGTGAGGTACATTAGGGATCCAATCATACTTTGAAATTTGGTTTGATCAACAGGAATCCCAGAGAGGTCTTCATCCAACTTCGATCTCTCAACCATAGGGGTGTCAACAGGATCACTTGAATCAAATCCAAATTTCTTCAATATTTCATTTGCATATTTGGATTGATTAATTAAGATGCCTCCAGGACTTTGAGAGATTTGCAAACCTAAGAAGAACGACATTTGTCCCATCATCGACATTTGGAAATTAGAACTCATCTCTTTAGAAAACCGATCACATTCCATAGGATCAGAGGAGGCAAAGATAATGTCATCTACGTAGATCTGAACGTGAAGTAGATGTTTGCCCGTTTTCCTAGTGAATAGCGTAGGATCAACAACACCTTTGGAGAATCTGTTTGCCAGAAGAAACTTAGAGAAAGTATCATACCATGCCCTAGGTGCCTGCTTTAAGCTATAGAGGGCCTTTACAAGCGATAGACGTGAGTAGGACCATCAGGGTCCACAAATCCTTCAGGTTGACTCACATACACTTCCTCTTTCAAATCACCATTTAAGAATGCTGTCTTTACATCCATTTGGTAGACTGTCATATTCTGACTGTTAGCATTAGCGAGAAAGATTATGATGGCTTCAATTCGAGCAACCGGCGTAAATGATTCTTCAAAGTCTATGCCCTCTTCTTGTCGATACCCCTTTGCAACAAGCCATGCCTTATTTTTCAGAACATCACCATGATCATCGAGTTTCACTTTGAAGATCCACTTTAGAGCGATAATCATTGCACAATCTGGAGGAGGCACTAATTCCCATACTTTAAGTCGATCAAACTCATGAATTTCTTCTTGCATTGAAGTAAACCAGCATTCTTTAGACAAAGCATCTTTGAAGTCTTTGGGTTCGACTTTGGATAGTACGGAATTAAAGAAGCACCACAATGCATCGGTGGCAAGTTGCTTTCGTGTGGATACCGGACGAGAAGGATTTCCAATGATGTTGTCAATCGGATAATCATTGGTCCATTTTCTGAGATGATCATGTGGTTGAGGGTAGGGAACTGATGTTGCCGTGTTAGGATCCCCTGAAGAAGATGTCTCTGTAGAAGATTCAGGAGCAAAGATATTCTCAAATGGAACATCATCAGCAGGAGCAAAAGGATTCACTTCAAAAGAATTTTCTACTGCAGAGCCTTGTTGTACCGAAGGAGCTTGAATATTTGAAGATGATGGTGAGTGACTGGCAGATGGTGCATCTTGACTGATTGAGACAGATACTGATGGACCCTCTGAATTTTGTGGAATTGGAGCATCAGCAACTGGAGATACCGGTGGAGCTTCAGTTGTAGTATCAACCATTGGTGGCTCAAAGTATTCATCAAACATCGGATCAAACAAAGTCTTCAACTCTTCACTAGTAGGGGGTACATAAGGAACTGCAGGAGTGGGATGCTGTACAAGACCTGAACTAATTGGTCCAGGAGACAAAAGATTAGGTGCGGGTCCAGAACTTGTGTGTCCAGGAGCCGTTTGCTCAGTCAGCTCATCGAATGTCACGTGAATGGTTTCCATGATTTTTCGGGTTCGTTTGTTGTAGATTCGGTATCCCTTGCGATCTGGTGCATATCCAACGAAGAATCCTATGTCTGCTTTAGCTTTTAGTTTTCCCAGATCCTGACTGTCATTTGTTGGGTAGCATAGAGCACCGAACACTCGTAGAAAGGAGAGCTCTGGTTTCTTGCCATGTATCAGCTCATAAGGAGTTTTGTTGTGAAGAGTATGTATCAAGGATCGGTTTTGGGTGTAACATGTTGTGGCAATTGCTTCCTCCCAAAGAAACATCGGTGCCTTGGAAAATATTGGCATGATTCGTGCAGCTTCTACAAGAGTACGATTTCGTCTTTCAACAACGCCGTTCTGCTGAGGAGTGCGTGGAACACTCTTCTGGTGAGTTATGCCAATACTTTCATAAAATTGAATAAGTTGTTTGTTAATAAACTCAGTCCCATTGTCTGTGCGGATGATTCTGACGGTTTTGTTGAGTCTTACTTGCAGCTGTTTGATAAGTTTGATGATAACCTCTGGAGTCTCGTCCTTGGTTCTCAAAAACTTCACCCATGTGAACCTAGAGTAGTCTCCAACCACTACAAGCACATATTTCTTCCCATTTATACTCTGCACTCGCATTGGTCCGCATAGATCCATGTGAAGGGTGTGAAGAACTTTCATGATGGTGTTGACAGTTTTGGGTTTGTGAGTATGCTTCTTTCTTTTTCCCAGTTGACAAGTAGAACACAGATGATCCTTTTTAAACTTCAATTTGGGCATACCTCGTACAAGATCCTTACGAGTAAGTTCATTTATGGTACCGAAGTTTAAGTGATTTAAACGACGATGCCAAAGCCACGATTTGTTCTTTGAGGCTTTTGACAGCAAGCAAATAGGAGAGGACCGCATCATGTCTTCAATAGAGATGGTGTATAGATTAGTGCCACGACTGCCTTTAAGAAGATCAATACCATCCAATTCTCTGACGAAACATGTGTGTTTTCTGAAAGCAACTTCAAGATCGGAATCACAAAATTGACAAACAGAGAACAAATTGTGCCCAAGTCCATCCATGTAGTATACCCTGGAAATTACACTATCAATAATCTCCATAACCCATAATTGCCCCAAAATGGTAGTTCCCGAATCTAACTGTCCCGATAAATTTATTCACGAAATTCTTGAGCCGTGAGCGATCCCCGGTCATATGTTTTGAGCAGCCTGAGTCCAAATACCAAAGGACGATTTGTACGACCTGCATTTGAAAACAGACAACGATGGATAACTGAAAAAGGTGGATCCCCACGTGCAACTGGGGTACGTTTGGTTAGCACAAACATACTCTGGAACTACAGGATTCATAGATGCCATGGTATTCACAGTGGAAACATCACTAGTAGCAGCAATTGACCTAGTTACAGGGCATTGTGTCACTAAAGGTAAAATTCAACCAGTTGGCTTCCATTCCTTAACAGTCACTACTTTATGATTAGTCATTCTAGTTAAGGGGCACTGATCTCCTAAAGTGATTTTTCTTCCAGTGCGTCTCCATTGATAACCGACATTAGCAAACATTTTTCCTGTTGTTTTCCAAATTTGCTTACTCAGTTTAGGTTTCCTAACATTCTTAACTGGGGATCGTTGAGAAGACATCAAAAATGACACAACACATTCATCATGATTACCAGAAATTAAGCATTCATTACATGTCTTACAAATAGCATTAGAATTCGAATTAATTACAGTACGCTTATAGCTAATACTAGAATCAACACGATTCTTTTTTATCAAATCAAGCTTATTGTTCCTAGGGTGGACTTCTACTTTCTTCTCATGAGCACTCTTAGCTGGCGCAGTCCTATCTTTCTTTGTATTACGACTAGGCTTTGACCCGCTAGCTTTAGTGTCATAGTTTACTCCTTTAGAAGCAATGATGGGAACATTAGTTTGTTTCACTGCCATTTGTTTTTCTGGTTTTGATGTGCTGGGTTCAAATGTTTTCAGTGGTAAATCAAAGGTTACATGCTTTTTCTTAGTCGTTGAGGATGATGCAATAAACCTATCTCGCTTGTTATCAATCTTAGGACCTGTGCCAATGACGTATTCTAAGAGTTCTTGAGACCGTTTAGTGAGGAAGCAGGCATCTACAACTGCACTATCAAATGGTTTATCTATCCTATCCTCTTCTATGATCTCACAAAGGGTATCAAAGCTATCCTTAAGGTGAGTGAGATATACTTGATGAGCAGACCTATTATTCCTAAAGGGAGGCGGAATAGGCACAACATCAATTGCATACTTACTACAAGAAGAGACCTTTGGAACAACATTATCACTAGTGATGACTGGCATTTTCCATTTCACCTGTGCCTTTAGATTCTCAATCTCAGTAAGCAAAGAAGTTATTTTTTCATTGGTTTTATCACGTGTGATCTTAATCGAATCATATAACTCTTTGTAATGGTGTTTGATTTTTGAATTTTCTGTTTGAAAACAATCATTTTCATATTGTAATTTATTGATGGTGTCTTGATAGTGAAAATTCTGAGAATCTAATGACGATGGTTTATGGGTGCCAATCACATCACTCTTATTCGATTTTAATTGGGCAATCTGGGCCCTCAATTGTCGAATCGTGTTAGTGTGAGCTTGAATTTTTTCATCTCGTTTGCTTAATTCAAAATATGCATCAAATTCAGGAGCATCCAAAGATATCTTGGCATTTGAGATTTTGGTTCTTTCTTCTAACTGTTGATATTTTAATTGCAAATTAAGATTATCAACCTCTAGTTTTGAAAGATGCCTGACCATGTTATCATGGTCATCGTTTTGGACTTTCTTAAGCAATTTTAAATTCTCCCCCTCAAGCTCAACAACACGATTCTGGTAAACATTCAATGCAATAGACAACTCATGAAATTGACAAGCAGTTAATGCAGATTCAGTAGCAGTATAAAATACATCCTGTGCAATACATCTAGCAATTAAATTCTCATTGGTGATGAGAATGTTCTTTCTTTCAATCTCACTGCATTTAAGATCAATAGCATTTTGTTTCCCTATATTTTCCATTTCTTTAAACACTTCTTTCATCTCTTTTAATTCAGTTTCAAGGGTTTTTTGCATGCCCTCAAAATATTCTTTGAGAAGTTTAAAAAATGGAATGACCTCAGTTAAGTAGCACCGATTTGTTTGTTCAAAGCCCCTTTCCCCTTCAGTAATTCCCGTTGGTGTAATTCTCTTCTTACATGTTTTATCGAAATCAGCAAATAGTTGATAGAGAACATATATGCTAATTAGAGTTTTACATTCTGTGGGAAGAGTTAAAGGAACTAAGTGCATGGGTGTATTGGGTGGGTACACCGTTGCTGCAGCTATCTTTCTAAAGGGTGAAGTTTTGGCTTGAAGTTCTTCGGCTTTCCTTTTTTCTAAGTCTAAGGACCAAAATAATTGTTCTGGGGTCAAAACTTAGTCTGAGGCACAAAAATAGCTAATCGGTTCGCCTCATAGTAATCATGGGGTTTGATTATGACTCGATTTGCTATACATTTGGGATCCTTCATTTTTTTTTCAGCCAATTTTTCTCTATTTATTACTTCTATCTCATTCGTCTCTTCAAATGATGACACATCAGGAGGGGCATGACCAGGCTTAAGCATTACATTTGCATCATATAACGCAGGTTGGGCAACTTTAACATTCCTAAGTACAACTGATCTAGGTTCACCTACATCCTTTTCACTATGTACATCACACAACCTTTTGTGCTTTTGAATCATTTGAGCAGTTTGTCTGGTTTGGTCTTGTGTGTACAATTTATTTTCAATCTTATTCTTTAACGTTTTAAGTCTGGAAAAATCATTTAAGAGTTTTGTTTCTTTTTCTTTGAAATCTTGTTTTAGTGTATTTACACTTTTTTGAATCTCCTGTTTTTGTTTAATAGTCTGATCCAGTTGTTTTTGTAAAGAATATAACTCCTTTTTCAATGTTTCTTCCATTAAATTACGTTCTGTTATGAATGTACGCATTTGACTATCCATTTTCTGCTCACGTTCAGTTAGCTCAAATTTTGCACGTTGTTCATATATGGCCACCTGATCTTTATAGATATTAAGTATAGTGGTCAAAGTGTCATCATGGATAAACACGGTGTTCTCATGCAACTCACAAGTATTATCAACAACAGAAGATGCACCACTTGGTACAACAGACACGTCGTTGTGATTCAGATATTGTTCATATGGAATAACATTACTATTTCCCATATCAACAGTATTTGATTCAACAACATCTGTCTGTTGTACTTTGTTGGGAATCTTCTGATCATCTACCATGTTATATGTGTCATAAAGCTTTAGTACCTCAGATATGATAGATGCATTGGAAGGACCAGCCTGTTGTGGTGATGAGACTACCGAAGACAGATTAGCCATGAAGATGGTTTGAGCAGTGGGTTCATCATCAACGTTTGAGTCAAAAGCATCGCAGTCATCAGCTTGGAAGATGTTGGGATCATTAAGTGCCAAGTCCTGAACTGGTTGATCATCCACATCGGCATCAAACGTGTTCCCCTCATCACCAGCAAGAAACAATAACTCTTCTTCATCCAAAGCTGCTTCATTCTCTTGAGCTTGCATCAACAACATCTTATCTTTGAAGTAATCAGAGTTCTGTGGACGCTTTGGTTGAGTGCAGTTCCTTGCTATGTGTCCTAGTCCACCACAGTTGTAACACTTGGATTGCTTTCCCTGTCCCTGATTAGCATTCCCAACCCAGTTCTGTACATTACCTCGAGCAATGTTAATTTGATTCACATTCTGCCTTCCCTGAACCTTCTGAACCACAACCTTACCATCCTCCACAGTTGCTTGATTACGAGGATTAGATGATGTTCGAAGTTGGTTGTTGGTTTGAGGGAGTGTTGCTCTGAACTGTTGGACAAGTAATGAAACTTGGTTGGAAAGATTATCAATCATCTTGTCAGTGTGAGAATATCCTGAATCCAGTTGGTTGTTCACAGCAGATGGTGGGTGCAACGATGATTGGGCAAATGATGTTTGATTATGTGATGAAAAGGGATGGTGATAAACTTGATCAAATGAGGATTGATTGAACGGTTGAACATTTGAGACAAATGCAAGAGAATCATTAGATGTTGTTGGATTGAGTTTTTCCCTCAATTGACGATCATAGACAGCATGCTTTTCATGTTGTTGTAAGTAGGCATACAGCTGTTCATAATTAGTCTCTCTCAATCCTTTGTTGTTCACAAACTTAGAGTTGAGTTGGATGTTTGGCATTGTCATCCTGATGATTCTCATGTCATTCATAAGCTTGTGAAATCTCACATACTAGTCAGTGATGTTTTCTCCAGGATTCATCATAAAGTGTTCAAACTCATACAACTGAGATTCACGATCTTCTTTGGTCAGTTCAGATCCAGCCAGAAGCATTTTGACATTGTCCCAAACAGCTTTGGCTTCAGTGTTGAAGTTTATAAGCTTGTAAACGTCTTTGGGAAGTCCTTGAATCACAATGTTAGAAGCTCTAATGTCTGCATCATAACGCTTCTTTTCCTCCTCATTAAGATTAAGTACGTGGCCTGTCAATTCCAAAAGTTACAGTTCCATCCTCAGCGGTAGTGACAGCATTTCTAGTGGTGCCCATTTGAAAGGGTCCTTCATCAATGGATTTAAGAATGTTGACACCATTCTCTTTTCCCAAGCAGTACAATTGTATTCTTTGTGCCTATGATTCATAATCCATCCTATCAAGTATAGGAGGGCGGGTATCAGACCCGGCAACTTGAATGTCATCAGAAGAGGTGCTTGCCATAATGTAAACTTGCATGGGATTTTACAATTCAACGATTTAAACCGAGAAATAGATTCTTTTGCGGGATTTTACAAAAATCAAGAATAAACCGTGATTTGATTACTTGAATTTGTTATGATGAAAGTTTGGATTGATAATGATTGGTGATTGTATGTTAGGATTGGTGATTGTTCGTAAGATTCGGTGAATTGTAGTTTTTGTTAAGTTAACTTGTGATTAGGTTAGGTTGTCTTGGGTTTACGTACTGATTTGGACAAGGCACAATCAGGAGATCAACACAAAACTCAATGATGAAGTTTGATCAAAACGCAGTCAAATTATGAATCAAACCGCAGTCAGGATATGACAAAACTCAGTGAACCAAACAACGAACGTCCAAAGCGCAACTATGTCAAACCTCACCACCTCAAAACGCAATAGGTCAAAATGCAGCTTGAACCAAAATGCAGAGACAACAAACCGCAGATGAAGCAAACCACAGCAGGGTCAAAACGCAGAACCTCAGTGCCAAAACGCAAGAACCAAAACGCAGTCACACTCAGCAAACCGCAACGGTCAAAACGCATAACCTCAGAACCAAAACGCAAGAACCCAAAATGCAAGAACTTGGTCAAACCGCAGAAACCACAAAACACAGAAGCCTCAAAACGCAACAGGTCAAACCTCTGTCAGAACCAGACAAAATGCAAAGGACAAAGATGTCGCTTTCTCTGCGTTTTTTCTTTTTCCCGTTTTGGCTAAAAATCCAACCGCAACCCGAAACCTGATCAAACCGCAACAAATGCTTTCCAAAACAACACAAACCGCAACTAAGAAACTATTACCGAGAGTCAAAACGCAACGAGGAAAATCACTTCAATCTTCCAAGAAAATCACCAACAAGGCCGTAGAAAGGTAATCAACATTCTTAGTACTATTTGTGAACATAAAAGTACCAAGTTTTAACGAGTTAAACCACAAACGAAGCTCAAACCAATGTTTTTCCCACCTTTCTATTCGAACCACAAAAACAAGATAAAAACGCCAAGACCTCACCACAAATCCATGAACATGCAATCACTCGAACCTAACAATGGCTCTTGATACCAATTGTAACATGTTCACAATCATAACACACAAGATAGAGTAAGAATCGGCCTAGTATTTTAGAGAGAGAGTGAGATGAGAAGTTGGGAACTTTAGAGAGAGAAAATGAGCATGTATTAGGTTGAAAAGTATGAGAAGTTCCAACCCACTCCTTTGGTGGGAGAGGGTATTTATACTACAAACATAAATGCCCCATGTGGGCTGTGGAGTAAGCTGACAGTGGGTAAAGACCCGACCCAACTCCACAAATACTATGATAACTAAACTAATAATACTAATCCTACGAGCTACTTAATGCTAATAGATACTCGGGGTGACCGAGTCTTTCACATGAATATTTATATTCCTAACATGCCTACTATGTTAGATTCTAATAGCACTACATGCTTAGCATTTCTACTAACAAATGATGTTTTAAGAAAGCGTACCTTTGCCTGAGGTGTTGCCCTTAAAACTAGAAGACTAGACTACCTTTGTTGAAAGCTAGTCATACAAGACACGACTTGACTTTACAAGATTAGTGCAACCACTAATCATACTCTATTAGATGGACTTCAAGTTGCTTCAAGACCATCTCTATCTAGCAAGACAGAAGCTCAAACATTTGGTCCCCAATTTCTCATAGGTCCAAAGTTGTTAGTGTTAAACATCCTACGCATTTGTCGCGTTTGTTTAGGATGTGAGAATGGAGGACATATTTCCCATGGTAAGTAACTTTGTAGTTGACCGTTATTCCAAGTTACAGGAAAGTTACTTGGATAACTTTGTCTTCTAAAGTTACCTCTCCGTAGAGGAGTTCTTGACCGAGGTTTAGGAACATTTGTTCCTCCAGGTGAAGGAGTCTTTGATCTAACATCAAGTTTTACATAACCAAGTCCAAGGGTTGACAAGGATTTGTAAATACTTTTGACTTCCTTTTTACTAGTACTAGGTACTTCTAAATTATTAATAACTAAGTGACTCGGTTTAGGGCTTAAGTTATTTTTTAAAATTGACTCAGTTCTGTCTTCAGCACCAGACGGTACCACGGTAGCATTAAATTTAATGGTGCCATATGTGCCTTTAGTGGTGCCGTCCACCTGTTCGACAGAACTTGAGATTTTGACAAATTTTACTTCTTTTGTTTTACTTGTCGAAGCTTTATTTGGGTCAAATCCTAAGCCCGCACGGTCATGTTCACTAAACCTAATGTTGTCAAGCATATCATTAAATATCTTTGTTGCTTCTTCAAACTTAATGATCTTTAACGCATTTTCTTTGAGTTCTTCATTCTCTACTTAAAAACTTATGCATGACCTACATTCTACGTCTACTTCTTTATTATTCTCAAGTCTTTTGACTTGATTCTCAAGTTCTAAAATTTGCACTTCAAGTTAATGCAATTTTAATTTTAGTGTTTTGTTTCTACCTAAAATTTTAGAACTTACGTTGTATAATTTATTATATTCGTCATGCAATCTATTGTCATCTATTGATGAATTATCATCACTACAATAAGAAGAGTCGGATTGTACCTCATTAGAAGCTTGAGCCATTAGGCATGTTTCATCGCTGGGCTTCTTCTCTTCTTCTTCACCGCTATCACTCCAAGAGCCTCCAATGAAAGCTCTTTGGTTGTTGGTTTTCGGTGGTTTAGGACATTCTCCTATGAAGTGATTAGGATCTCCGCATCTAAAGCATTTCCTATCACTTGTCCATTTCTTTTCAACTCGGTTCTTGTGTGACGGATTCTTGTCATTACGAGGTTGCCTAATAAACCTACCTCTTCTCCTAAAGAACTTTTTAAAGTCTCTAACGGCTAACGCATACTCTTTATCTTCACTATCGGAACTCGAACATTCCTCATCACTAGACTCTTTTTTGGCTTTCAAAGCTAGAGATCTAACTCTTTCGCTTTTGCCTTTGACTATATCGGAGTCTTTCTTGATTATCATCTCGTGAACCTTCAAGTTTCCTATTAGTTCATCGAATGATAATGTCGCCAAGTCCTTTGACTCTTCAATGGCGGTGACCTTTGCTCTCCATTTAGGATGTAGAGCCCTAAGGAACTTCCTAACATAATTCTTGCTAGAGTAACCTTCATCAAGAGCTTTAAGACTAGTGATAATAGTATTAAATCTAGCAAAAGCATTATCTATTGATTCATCTTCCGAAATGGAAAATTGTTCATATTGTTGAACAAGAAGATCTATCCTGTTCTCTTTGACTCGATTATTACCTTGGTGAGTGACTAATAAAGTTTTCCAAATATCTTTTGCCGTATTACACATGAAAATTCTTTCAAATTCCTTTTTAGGCAAAGCATTGTAAATCATCATTTTAGCCTCATTATTTTTGGCTAGTTTTCTTTTAAGTTCATCACTTTGTTTGTCATAAGGAACTATTTCATCCTTTCTAGTTTCCGGATTCTTTTGAATCGGTTGAAAGTCACCCTCGGTAATAACATGCCAAAGATCAATGTCTTTTGATTTCACATACGTTTCGAATCTTGTTTTCCAATAGATAAAACAATCGGTTTTAAAAAGTGGTGGTCTTTGCATAGATTGCCCTTCTAGATATTTTTCGGAATCCATTGATCGATTCAAGTTTTAAAATACAATTTACTTTAAAATTTTAACTGACCTGGCTCTGATACCAATTGTGGAAAACTAGAAAGGGGGTTGAATAGTTTTACCGGTTTTTAAATATTCTTAAAAACTTTTACTATTGAAAAACTTTGATTCGAGTCTTATGTGCAATCAATCAACACCAATATGAACAACACACTAAACTAACTAATTATAAGTAATGAAAGTAAAGAGAAGAGATGGAAAGATCAAACCGGGACAAAAGGATTTATAGTGGTTCGGCTACGAAGCTCTTCTTCACCCTCCTCCACTCCCCGAGTACCAAACTCGAGAGTTTCAAGAACTATGTCAACAACCTCCCTTTAGGCGGAGAAAACCGTACACGTCGCTTATCCAATTTCTGACACTAAGCTAAATGTCGAGTACTAATCTTAGCTAGCACCAATCTACCACGACCTACTTGATCCTTTCTACTTCACACAAGACTCGATCTACCCGATCTACCTATGATCCACTTGATCAATCACACAAGTCCAATGGCTTCAAGAGATCTCCAAGATCTCGACACGATCACAATGATCAACCCTCACTTGACTCAATATAACCTATCTACCCTTCATCAACTTGATCAACACACAAGCCCAATGGCTACAAGAGATATTCAATATCTCTATAAGATCACAATGATCTTTCCTCACAAACTCTCAAAAGAAAAAAAAATCTTGATGTATGCGATGATACAATCAAGTGTGTAACAAATGTTACTAGTGCTTCTACCTACAACTACAACACTTTGTATCCCCTTGGATATCTTGTGTTCTTCTCTTGCACTTGAAGAGGAATGAAGAGGATCACTTGAATGGATGATTGGATCACTCTTGAACAAAAGAAAAACTAAACTAAATGATCAAGAAGAGAAAATATGATAAGGGTATTGAACTCAGAAAGTTCTGTTTGAAAAAGGATGCCCAAAATCTGTTAAATGGGCTGGTATTTTTAGGTAGAAAAAATCTGACCGTTATAGGGACACGGCACCACTAAACCACACACGGTACCACTAAATTTAGTGGTACCGTGCCAGATAAAAACGCTCATCTTTTTGTCTTTTCTGGTGAAAACTTATTTGGGGAAGTTTGGAGCTGATTTTGGGGGGAAAATAGCTGTTATGTATTTTAAACTTATTTTTTCATTAAAACATTTCTTAATTATTCAAAAATAATTTGTAAAGTATATTTTTGAAAGAAATGTTTTGTCACATAGAAATGTGATGTCTAAAACACAAATTCACTTTTTTGATCATTTGTCAAGTTGTAAAATTATTCTAGAGTGATTTGCGTAGAAACGGGAACTTTCGATTAAAAACTTGTTTACGTTAATTTTAGTGTAACGTGTTTTCACATTTTGCCATCCTCAAAACGTGAAGTTATCGAAAGATAGAAATAATGTTTTTAGAACATTATTTGCATCAACAATAATATTTCAATATCAATTCCAATATATTCCGAAAACAGTTCTCGGTTCTTAAATATTCATTTTCAAATATAATGCGGTATAAAAATATTTTTGAAAATTACCGGTTGTCACATCATTCACTGCCGCCTGATGCTGCTGATGTCGTCGTTGTTAGCCGCCGCCGCCTCAGGCGACTGGATGATGGGGTATTGTAGTGTGGTTGTAGGTGATGTTAATAAAGGTTGGCTATGGTTTATTCAAGAATATATGAAGAACAAACTCCAACAATTTTTCCATTAATAGGTTTGGTGATGTTTTTTTTTTCATTTGCATATAAATGAATTTTGTTGGGTTTTGTTATGTTAATTTGCGTTATTATATGTTTGGGTCTTTACTTGGAATTTATGGTTAGAATTTGTGAACTTAGAAGGTGAAAATTATTGGAATTGATTTTTGATATGGAAAAGACATAAAAGGTTTTGGATATGTGATTTTCTTTAGATGAATACAAAATGGGTTTTATAAAGGGTTGAAGAATGGAGTAAAATGACCAAATTGCCCTATTATTTAACAGTAAAATATAGTTAAACTAATGGTGCTAGTAAATTTGGACCAAACCCGTAACGAGTGTTTCACTTTTGGAGTGGATCTGAGACTTTTTACAAGGTGGACTGAAAATGAAATACCCGGCAAACCTTAAGGACCAAAAATGTGCTTAACTCCTATATTTACAATTTACTTACCAAGCATCAAAGAACAAAGCCTATGCTACAAATGCAATCACATTTCATACTAAAATCGTTGTTAAGATTTCGGTCCTCATGATCCAATTTCTTGTAGCTTCTTGCAAAGTTTGATGTCAGGTCTAAATGAAGGCAATGGTGAACAACAAGCTTTTGCAAGCTGACACAATTTTTAATTTTAGAACGTGTTCTTCATTAACAGGATCCAGTATCCGAATACCCATGATTGGGCTTGAATTAAAATCTCGATACGGGCATGCTTTCTCATTATAATTTGATTTTTTACCCATAAGTAATTCATGTAAGATTACGCCAAAGTTGAAATATAGTTCGTGTAAGATTACTTAGGGGTTTAGCAAAACCTATAACTAGACCTGCTAACTCAGGTTCTTTACGAGCCTAACGTAAAAGTTGGGGGATAATCCAATCAAATATTCGACCTGAGACTCTATGTTCATAAAAATTAACATCATTTTCAATACTTTAATTGGCAAATCCCAGTGATGTATATTGAAAAAATTAGATGCAACTACCTTGTGACTCAACAATTTATTTATTATTCTAAAAAAAAAAAAAAAAAAAAAAAAAAAAAAAAAAAAAAAAAAAAAAAAAAGAAAAAAAAAAAAAAAAAAAAAATCAATTTATTTATTAAAAATGTTGACTTATTCAAGTCAACCAACAAGTGAGACTTGGTCAAAGCTTTCATTACAATCTTGTTTTCATCAGCTTACATTGCAATCTTTTACCAGGAAAACATACCTTAAATACACCTTTTCTCAACACAATTAAAACTGACATACAAAAAAGAGGTGAATACCAGAGGCAAAATCAGGAAAACCCAACACCTTCGTAAAACCTTGTTCTCACAGACTTCCATCACAGAATTTGATCACCAATCTACTGACTCTGGAGCCTTGATTGGACCAAATGAAGAATTATTAACTGAAATCCTTTTGAGGCTCCCTGTTACTTCCATTCTTCGATTCAAATCTGTATCCAAACATTGGCTATCGCTTTTAAGTCATCGTCGTTTCACGACACTTTATGACAAGAACTCCAACATTCTGGACTTTTTGTTCGCGGTTTGTATGTTCCGTTTGATGTTGAAAACAATAGCACTCCACCTATACGTAAGCTAGATTTCGTTTATGATCTCAAGGGTCTCAGAATTGTGCAATCTTGTAATGGATTACTGCTTTGTTGTCGTGATCCAGGGCACCAACGTGCTCGTAAATACTACGTATTTAATCCCACCACTAAGCAATTTGCCATCATCCCGTCTGTTCCCGGAGGCACGGATTTTCGTAAAACTTTCTGTTTTATGGGCCTAGCGTACAATAAAAAAAGATTGTGTTCATTACAAAGTTCTTTGTATTCGTCGTGCAAAGGCAAGTGGGGTGTTGTTTCAGATTCCAGACCAAGATTTGTTTCAGATTCAAATCTACTCGTCTGATACTCGGAAATGGAAAATTTTAAATGACTCTTTCTCAGCGGCCTATTATACGTCTTTCAGCTGTGGAGTTTATTGGAATGGAGCTATTCATTGGGCTCCATGGGGTTATGATCCTTTGTACTTTGACCATGAAGTAGAACAGTTGCGAAAGTTACCATTGCCAGTGACGATGTATTCATTATTTTTTTTTGGGGAGTCACAAGGTCATCTCCATATGGTGGTAAGCCCGAATCCTGAAAATCTTCTACACCTGAATGTGTACGAGATGTTGAGTGGTCATTCAGGGTGGTTTCTCAAGTATCAAGTCGAGCTTGATGAGCTTCCGGTTGCTTACCCGGAGTTTAAGCATAAATACCTACCTCCGTCTAGTCCCTACTATTATGAATTCGAAGTGTTGGATGTGGTTAGAGGTGAAAACGAAGAAGATACATTCATGGTGGTGAGAATTCCTGGGAAGATCATACGATACAATGTCTTCGACAAGATTTTCAATCAGATATACGATCTCGATCAGCAAAGTTTATTGGACATACCATCAACACTGTTACATTGTCATCTCAATATCAACATCACAAGAAGTGTTTACGGGCTTGTGAAGCCATGTGATTTAGCTTATTAGTTTCTTTATATAGCTTAGAAGCAATTGTATATAGTTTACTCTCATTTTGTAGCTTAGTCAACATGGGTCAACAAGCAAAGTAGGCATAACTGCTTTTCCCACCTTTTCTTATTTTGATTGTAAAGTGTATAAATAGGGCCAACAGTGTAATGAATCACTTTGATTGAGTTGCAATAATATCTTTCCCTTCACTTTTCATTATGGTATCAAAGCATGATCCAGCTCTACCATCACCATCAAAATTCAGCTAGTTATAACTAACTCAGTTACAACAAGAGGATTGCTCATGGCACCCTTTGTAATGGTTTGTACATCATCAAGCAGGAGAAACCTACACCACAATCCCTAGCCCTCACAACCAACAACTGTAATCTTCACCTATGGCATGCTAGACTAGGTCATTCATCTTACAGTGTATTGCAGCAAATAAAGACTATTTCCTTACCTTCTCATTGTAATATACCATCAAATTCATGTACTATATGTACCTTAGCAAAGCAACATGCTTCATCTTTTCCAAATAGTGACTCTTATGCTTCTGCTTTATTTGATTTGGTTCACATTGATGTATGGGGTCCCTACAAACACACCACAGTCAATAATTGCAAGTATTTCTTAACAATAGTTGATGACCATTCAAGAGCTACATGGACTTACTTAATGCCCCATAAGTATCACACAGTCTCAAAAATCAAAATGTTTCACTCCTATGTAGAAAACCACTTCAAAACTAAGATCAAAACAGTTAGGAGTGACAATGGGACAGAGTTCATAAACCAATCATTAGCTAAGTTTTTCACCAAACATGGCATAATTCACCAAAAATCCTGCCCATACACACCCTAACAGAATGCTAGGGTGGAAAGAAAACACAAATAACTTTTGGAGATAGCAAGGGCAATAAGATTTCAAGCAAATTTTCCTATTCATTTTTGGGGTTATTGTATTCTAGCAGCCACCTACTTGATAAACAGACTGCCTTCTAAACCACTTAACCACAAAAGTCCCTATGAGATTTTACACCAAACACCAACACCAATGTCTCATCTTAAGGTTATTGGCTGCCAAGCTTATGCTCACCACCACACACCAGATAAGTTTGCTGCAAGATCATCACCTTCAGTCCTTTTAGGATATCTCACAACTCAAAAAGGTTTCCTTTTATATGACCTACAGACACACAAAACCTTTGTAAGCAGACATGTTCATTTCAATGAGTCCATATTCCCATTTCACAATAAAGCTTCCAAAACATCACCCACAATTCACTCCACACCATCTGATTTTCATTATATCCCAAACACTACCTCTGCAACCACCAACACCACCCCAACCACCACACCCCACCCCACAAATTCTATATATGACACCACTTCACCATCATTTGAACCACCTGACCCTCCTATAACAGATACTCCACCAGACAACACCTCACCCATACTTGATCAGACTGAACCAAACACCCCTCCATTAACAACTGCAACACCAGAACCATCCAACAATACATCTACACCACAACACTCACTCCCAACATCACATACCACTTCTAACACTTCTCAAACACCCATCAATCCACCATCACCTCCTCAACTCATAAAATCTACTAGACAAACAAACATACCCCTCAAATACAAAGATTTTCATTACAAACTACCCAAAACCAAACACACAGTTAACTCTATCATTAAATATCATTTCACCAAATACCTTAATTACAACAACATCACATCACCAACACACAGACATGTAATTAACACAATAAATATCATTGTGGAACCACACTCATATACTCAAGCTGTAAAAGATTATAGGTGGATAGATGCTATGTCTAAAGAATTGTAGGCACTGGAAGCAAATAAGACCTGGACTGTTACCTCATTGCCAGCAGACAAGATAGCCATTGGTTGCAAGTGGGTCTTCAGAATAAAGTACAGGTCTGATGGCTCAATAGAGAGGTTCAAGGAAAGGTTGGTAGCAAAAGGGTTCACACAAAAAGAGGGCATAGACTACAATGAGACTTTTGCACCTGTTGCTAAGATGGTTACAATAAGGACTTTTCTAGCCATTGCTGTTCATCACAATTGGCACATTGCACAACTGGATATCAACAATGCCTTCTTACATGGTGACCTACATGAAGAAGTTTACATGACCCTTCCTCCAGGCTACAAACCAAATACTTCAATCCCTCATCCAGTTTGCAAACTACAAAAGTCATTATATGGGTTGAAGCAAGCCAACAGACAATGGTTCACTAAACTAACCTCCTTCCTACTCAACATTGGCTTCAAGCAAAGTTATGCAGACACATCCCTACTCACTTACAAAAAGGATGGTGATTTCTTAACCCTAGTAATCTATGTTGATGGCATCCTCTTAGCAGGCAACAACACTACTCTTATCACTCAAGTCAAGCAACAATTGGATTCAGTATTCAGCATCAAAGACTTGGGCAACCTTAACTACTACCTTGGTATTGAATTTCTTAGAAACAAGAAAGGAATCACCATGACTCGGAGGAAATATGCACTGGAACTCCTTCAAACTGCTGGCATTCTTGATCTTAAACCTTCTCGTATTCCAGTTGATCCCCTCATCAAACTAAATGACAAAGATGGTGATCCCTTACCAGATGCTTCACTGTATTGAACTCTAGTTGGTAAACTCCTTTATCTAACCATCACCAGACATGATCTCTCCTATGTTGCTCACAGCTTAATTCAATTCAGTCATGCTCCAAGAACACCACACTTTGATGCTCTGATTAAGGTTCTAAGGTACATCAAACTATGCCCTGGTCAAGGCTTACATTTCCCAATCAACTCATCTCTACAATTAAAGGCTTATTATGACAGTGACTGGGCAAGTTGCCCTGTCACAAGGAGGCCAGTCACTGGATTTTGTATCTTCCTAGGTCCATGTATTATCTCCTGGCAATCTAAGAAACAATTAGTAGTCTCCAGGAGTTCAACTGAAGCTGAATATAGAGCATTAGCTGATTGCACTTGTGACGTTACCTGGTTGCAGAGCTTACTCATGGATCTTCAAGCACCCATTACCAAACCAGTTACCATCCTATGTGACAATCAATCTACAATTGCTTTGGCATCTAACCTTGTTCAACATGCAAGAACCAAACACATTGAAATTGATTGCCATTTTGTGAGGGACAAAATCAAAGCTATTACAATTTGCCCTACATTCATCTCTACCAAAGATCAAGCTGCAGATGTTCTAACTAAAGGATTAAGTAGGGCTCATCACCAAGCTTGCATCTCCAAGTTTGGCATGTGTGATCCATACACACTGCCAACTTGCAGGGGGTATTGGACATATTAGAGAATAAGTTAGTTGGCCCAAGCCCGACTTGTGGGTTGGGTCCATTAGGGTTTCTCTTTTGTACTCTATTTATAGTGGTCGATAATAAAGTAATACCTACGAGGAATTATGTAGTCTAACATGGTATCGGAGTGTGTCTGATCCTCAGACCTAGGTGACTAAGTTGAGCCGCCTTTTTTATATCACCCGTCAAACCCTAGCCGTCACCAAATATCCCCAAAATTCACAATCAAATACTATAGCTGCTGTGTCCCAATTCTTTATTCTTTTTCATTTGTCCCCACAACGAAAACAAGTGCTATTCTTTGTTTTCTCTATGTCAGTTCACAACTTCTTTGTTTGCTATACTATTACTATTCAGTTAGTCATGACAGGATCTACTACACCAAACCCTCATAATTTAACTCATGCTCAAATGATTCGGACTGGTGGTTCCTTTTTGTTCGACTGCATGGTGTTTTGGTTTCTTTCTTTTTAGGCGAATTCATCAAGTCAACTGGTGGTTTTCTTGATTTCTTTATTACTCAACTAGTATTATTGAAAAAAAAAAAAAAAAAAAAAAAAAAAAAAAAAAGAAAAAAGAAGAAGAAGAAGAAGAAGAAGAGGTTATAGTTGTTTTATTGTTTGTTAGTCGATTGTTCGTACGACTTTGTTGCCAGTCGACTAAAGTTGACCGTTGGTACCAGTCCCTAAAGTCGACCGTTGGTACGGTTTTGTTACCAGTCGACTTAGCCGACCGTTGGTACGGTTTGTTACGACTCGACTAAAGTTATGTTGTTCTTATGTTAATGTTTTCTTTTTCTTTTCTAGTTTACTACTCCAGTTCGAGTTTTCGCGATTTCGCTACTCGGACTGTGGGGGAGTATTAGAGAATAAGTTAGTTGGCCCAAGCCCGACTTGTGGGTTGGGTCCATTAGGGTTTCTCTTTTGTACTCTATTTATAGTGGTCGATAATAAAGTAATACCTACGAGGAATTATGTAGTCTAACAGGACATACCATCAACACTGTTACATTGTCATCTCAATACCAACATCACAAGAAGTGTTTACAGGCTTGTGAAGCCATGTGATTTAGCTTATTAGTTTCTGTATGTAGCTTAGAAGCAATTGTATATAGTTTACTCTCATTTTGTAGCTTAGTCAACGCGGGTCAACAAGCAGAGTAGGCATAACTGCTTTTCCCGCCTTTTCTTATTTTGATTGTAAAGTGTATAAATAGGACCAACACCGTAATGAATCACTTTGATTGAGTTGTGATGCGTGGTTTTGCGACCTTACAACAGGTTTTACCTCTCGAGGGATCTCGAGAAGCTTGCAATCCCCACCAGGCAGTGTACCTGACCGATGTAGTATAGTGAAGTGGCAAGTACCGGGGGATTGATCGTTCTCTAGGGGAATAGTGTCGTTAGGATTGAAAAACTACTCTAATAGGTCTAAGGGTGAGGGAAGATTCTTTTTGTATTTTTATATTTTTATGAAAGCAAGTAAAATCTCGGGTTTGAAAGAGTGGGCGGAATTAGTTGCTAGTCAACTAACCCAAATGACTACAATTGCAAATAAAATAAAATGACTGAAAATGAAAAGGTTGTGAAACTTATATGGAGAGAAATGTGTTTACTTAGATTTCCTTACTCCCTAACTATCTTTTACCGGTTGATTAGTGTGTATTAATTGCGTGGATGACGGGTGTATTCCTTAATACCAATCGTGGGGTGGCGTACGTACTTCCCCAACTCTACAAGCTCCTACTTCACTCCTATGTCGATCCGGCTAAGAAGCTCCTAACATGGGATCACTAGAATTCGCTCATGCATTAAATACAACCATAAAAACCTTAGTACGCATTGGTTCATGTTTCTTAAGATGTTCAAGCAAGTTACCGTATAGGAAGTTAGCCAGTTTTCTTAAGCCTAACATCGATAAACAATCATCCAATACAATAAATAACACACTAATAACCAATAATCAATAGTTAGGTTTCATTAGATCTAAGCAAACACAAGATAAATCTAGCCTAGCATGTTAATTAAAAGACAAGAACAAGATATAATCAAACAACACATAGACATATTGATTGATTAAGTGAATACTTATCTTCAATTAAATATGGGAGATCCAAGGGTATAAAACCCTTAAAAAATGGCAGAAATTCGTCTTAGGGTTTTCTCCTCACAAAATTGCACACTATGACAAAAAATTGCAAAACTATATATAGAACTTAGTGGCTGACGGCGTCACGTTATAGATCTTGACGCCGTCACCTCGCCGTGTCTAGGGTTCCCGGATGGCCTTCTTGACGCCGTCCCTCTTTAATGCTCCAAAATCCACTCTGGCTTATCAAAGGTTGACGCCGTCAGAAATGGGCTTGACGCCGTCTCTCTTTAACTTAAACCGTGATGGCCTTGATCACCTTAAAGGGTGACGCCGTCATACTTTCCATTGCAAAACTCTCTGGCGCGTCTCGTGTATTTTTCATATCCACCTCTTTTGCCAAGCCATGACACCGTCTAGAACAATCCCTGACGCCGTCAAAGGTACTTTTCCAACCGATTTTGAGACTTTGTCGTTTTCTTCACTTTTATGCTCCAAAAACGTCCAAAATGCTTCCTTTTCCAGATTTCTTCTCCAAAGTACCTAAAATGATAAAAGGAACGATTTAGGGCAATATTTGATCAAATAAATACGATTTAGGGCTTAAATGACCCCCTAAAAGCGGTACACTTTTCGCTTCATCAAATACCCATACACTTGATATTTGCTTGTCCTCAAGCAAATGCGCTTTTATTCTAATCAAAATACAAGTTAGGGGTCATTTAACGCTAATATAAAAGTAATTACAACAAATAGTCGTTCCACTTTAATCATAATAAGCACGGAGATTACAAACTAGCACCTCACAAGTAGTGTTTAGATACTCACATCTCTCAGGTGTCATCAAAGTATTTCTCATAAATGAAAACGGATAATATCTCTCACTACCTGTCATAGCAAATAGATTACCATAGGCTTGGGAAAGGATCGAAAATCTCCTCCACTAGGCGTAAGCACCTAAGATAAACTATCAAAGAGCGCTTTTAAATGGGTTATAACGTGAGGTGTAGGGATATGATAAACACGGTTTTGTTGGATAAGGGATATTTTACTGGTGGCGAGTTAAAGATCTTGATTAATTACATGCACAATATGGCGTTGCTAAGCCAAGACTAGACTCGACTTAAGCTAAAAACAAAATAACAAAAACATAAAATAAACATAAAATGAAACGGGATGGTAGTCCGTATGTTTTTTCTAATTTTCTTTTTCTCATTTTTTTGTATTTTTCTTGATTTTTTTTAATTTTTTTTTTCTTTTTTTTTTTCTTTTTTTTTTTTTTCATACACTTTTGCCCTACCATCCAAAATAATACATCATAGGGGAGTTGCATTCCCCTTACACTTGAACTTTTACATAACTTTACAAATAACTATTCTAATGACTCGAATTAAGATAATCGAAACACTTGGAGTACTTTTAAAATATTTAGCACATATGGGGGTAATAATATTGTTCTTCCCCATTACTCCCTTACACTAGTACTTTACCCATGAGTCCCAATCGTCCCAAAACAATATGTACAAAGATATGACTCGACTTAGCAACCATGTAATCAATTAGATAATTAACTAAGGGTTTAAACAAATGTTGTCACAATAATGCACTAAAAATGAGTACATACAAGGTAGGCTAAGGCGATTTGGGTGTACATTTAAGTGGGGTGTAAACAAATTCTTCCTTTAAGTAAAATGCTTAAAGGTCGAAACGAAAAGATAGGCTCTGAGGGGTGTACTAGGGGTATCGTGTACTAAAAATGAGTACAACGCAAAGGGTGTGGGAGAATTACTTGACCAATGTAGCCAACGTAATTATAACAAAAACACAGGTGTAAAACAATGGGTTAATCCTAATGCGTCTTATCATGTAGTAAATCTAACTACACAAATGTAGTCTCACTTGTGGCCTCGAAATGGTCCTAACGCAAGTTCTAGAATCTAAGTGCTACCGGTACACACATCATTGCATAAATGCTTTTCCTACCAATTCTAGGGGCGAACCTCACATATTTGGGGGTGGAAAATTTTTTAGTGGTACGGTTTTTGTGCAAGTCATATAACTCCTATCCATGAGACGCTCATTAAGATCAAAGTTTTACTCCTAAATGTTGTAAAAAATTTTAAATTTGGCACTAAAATTGCCTTAACAGGTATTTCTCTCAGTTTTATTACACATCTACCATTAAACAAACAAAAATCAAGTGCACTTGTATTCTCTAAAGTATCGTATTTTACCCCCCCCCCCCTTACACTTAAGATGAACATTGTCCCCAATGTTCAAATAACAAGATGTAAAAGTAATAAGGTAAAAGAATGAAATCAAATACTCCCCTGATTCGCTCGGTGGATAATGTGGTAACATGGTTAGATCTTCTTCCAAGAGAATGTAGAAGCTCCAAGACTAATGCATCGCCAAAAGTTTGATTCCACATACATCTCCTTGTCCAAAATAACCTGAGAAAACAAACACGAAAACCTGTATAACATCGGCGGGATAAATCTATATATAAGGATATAATGCTTGTGGAATGATAATTTTGCAGATTCCTGGAGATTATAAGTTAGAGATTTAATAAAAACTTTTTATGAAAACAAAACTTTCAAAAATTTCAGAAAATTAAAACCTGACGCCGTCAGGTTGTAAGTCCTGACGCCGTCAGAAATGATCTGACAGAATTCTCATGTTAAGTTTCCGGAAAATTTCTGGAAAAACCTATACCTTACTTCCTGGAAATCCTGCAAAATATCATTATGACTCGATACAAGCATTTGACTCAAACAAATACTAATATGTATGTTAATTTAATATTATTACGATTCATGTTCATTTGTGTTCTAATAAACCGATTTGGATTTCCCTTACACTTATCTTTTGCAAAATACCTTTATATGTAGTTAAGACGAAGTTAAAAACAAGATAAAGCATTTTCACAATTTAGTTTTGAACATGAATCAATAATAATAAAAATTAAACATACATACGGAAACAAATAAAATCAAACAAACAAACAAATAAATAAACACACAAAAAGCAAATAAAGCTTGGGTTGCCTCCCAAGAAGCGCTTGTTTTTGTTCGAGTCACGAGCCTGACTCTACCCTTATTTAACGGAAATAGGGGAGGTTTTCCCGACACTTAGGATTAAGTGTGGGTGAAAGTAGCGATACACACCCTTAGGGTGGAAATATGCCACGTGAGGTGAAGGGGGTGAGTGAATGGCTTCCTTCATCCTAAAACTACCCGGATAATAAGGGTTGATGGGTGGGTCGGTTCCTCTTTTGTCTCCTAGAAATATATCTAAGGATGGAAAGTTGTGTAAAGGTTGAGGTTCCGGTTCATCAACACTAGGAAATTCCCTGGAACTAAGAGTAAGGTTATCACTATAAGTATTCAAACCTATATCCTCTAGTGGTGCTTGGTCCAAGGGTTCTACCTCCATTGGGATTCCTAAAGTTTCTTCTACTTCTTCCGGGTAAGTCACGGGCGGTGTGTGTGCCTCAAGTGATGGTAGGACTTGTGGGGTACTTTGTGGGCTTGGATTATCCACCTCATCCTCCATTTTATCTAGATTACCTATGTGTTTGTTTTGTACTATGATGTTACATGACATCCACTTAGGTATCCCAAAATAGTCATCCCCAGACAAACTTGTTTCATGATCCTTGGAATTTGTGGTCAATTGACTTGTACTAACGTTTGTTGGGTTGTCTACTCTATAATAATACTGGGCACAATCTTCAATGGCATCCCATGCTTCTTCAACATTTAATCCCCTATGGTCCCAATTGACAAAATCATTAATGCATATTTGGTCACATAGGTCGACACGATCGTAAAAGATTTTAGCTAGGGACCATAAATCGAAGTTATGATGAGGGACTATTCGGAGTAAATTTTTAAAACGAGTCCATGCATCATATATGGGTTCACCTCGATATTGTTTAAACATCAAGATGTCATAAGGAGTGGATGAATTTCGTGGTGGGTAGTATGGTGGATTCGCGTACTCCATAATGGTGAACGGAAGAGTCAATGGAATGGTTTTTACGAACAAAGACACAAAGAAAAGATAGACTACGGGAAAGCTAATAAAAAGAAAATAAAAATCTCACTAAGATAGGAATCTAATGAGTAGACCTAATAAAATAAAAATTCAACCTAAACAATAACTATTCCCCGGCAGCGGCGCCAAAAACTTGATGCGTGGTTTTGCGACCTTACAACAGGTTTTACCTCTCGAGGGATCTCGAGAAGCTTGCAATCCCCACCAGGCAGTGTACCTGACCGATGTAGTATAGTGAAGTGGCAAGTACCGGGGGATTGATCGTTCTCTAGGGGAATAGTGTCGTTAGGATTGAAAAACTACTCTAATAGATCTAAGGGTGAGGGAAGATTCTTTTTGTATTTTTATATTTTTATGAAAGCAAGTAAAATCTCGGGTTTGAAAGAGTGGGCGGAATTAGTTGCTAGTCAACTAACCCAAATGACTACAATTGCAAATAAAATAAAATGACTGAAAATGAAAAGGTTGTGAAACTTATATGGAGAGAAATGTGTTTACTTAGATTTCCTTACTCCCTAACTATCTTTTACCGGTTGATTAGTGTGTATTAATTGCGTGGATGACGGGTGTATTCCTTAATACCAATCGTGGGGTGGCGTACGTACTTCCCCAACTCTACAAGCTCCTACTTCACTCCTATGTCGATCCGGCTAAGAAGCTCCTAACATGGGATCACTAGAATTCGCTCATGCATTAAATACAACCATAAAAACCTTAGTACGCATTGGTTCATGTTTCTTAAGACGTTCAAGCAAGTTACCGTATAGGAAGTTAGCCAGTTTTCTTAAGCCTAACATCGATAAACAATCATCCAATACAATAAATAACACACTAATAACCAATAATCAATAGTTAGGTTTCATTAGATCTAAGCAAACACCAGATAAATCTAGCCTAGCATGTTAATTAAAAGACAAGAACAAGATATAATCAAACAACACATAGACATATTGATTGATTAAGTGAATACTTATCTTCAATTAAACATGGGAGATCCAAGGGTATAAAACCCTTAAAAAATGGCAGAAATTCGTCTTAGGGTTTTCTCCTCACAAAGTTGCACACTATGACAAAAACTTGCAAAACTATATATAGAACTTAGTGGCTGACGGCGTCACGTTATAGATCTTGACGCCGTCACCTCGCCGTGTCTAGGGTTCCCGGATGGCCTTCTTGATGCCGTCCCTCTTTAATGCTCCAAAATCCGCTCTGGCTTATCAAAGGTTGACGCCGTCAGAAATGGGCTTGACGCCGTCTCTCTTTAACTTAAACCGTGATGGCCTTGATCACCTTAAAGGGTGACGCCGTCATACTTTCCATTGCAAAACTCTCTGGCGTGTCTCGTGTATTTTTCATATCCACCTCTTTTTCCAAGCCATGACGCCGTCTAGAACAATCCCTGACGCAGTCAAAGGTACTTTTCCAGCCGATTTTGAGACTTTGTCGTTTTCTTCACTTTTATGCTCCAAAAACGTCCAAAATGCTTCCTTTTCCAGATTTCTTCTCCAAAGTACCTAAAATGACAAAAGGAACGATTTAGGGCAATATTTGATCAAATAAATACGATTTAGGGCTTAAATGACCCCCTAAAAGCGGTACACTTTTCGCTTCATCAAGTTGCAATAATATCTTTCCCTTCACTTTTCATTAAAGTTTACAATGGATATATCGGAAACTCAGAAGTTCATCGTTATACTGAAGCCATAACTTATTTCTAAACAAGATTCCAATCCGTGTGTAATGTAAGTCAATAAAGACATGTAAAATTATTGATTGTGCCACTACAAGAATTCAGGCAAATAGCCACGGACAGAATTTGTGGGTAAAAGCCATATTTTTGTGGGTAACATGGTAGTACCCACGGATTACCCACGACTCTCTATAGATGGGTAAAACCTCCGATGCTAATTGTTTGCCCACGATATTGTCATGTTGTGGGTAAGTTTACCCACGTCATTCTTGGTGGGTGATTGTTTTGCATTCATGGGTAAATTGTTTGTGGGATTTTCTAACTCACCACAAAACACCCATAGATATACTCGTGGGTATTGTGTGGGTAACATTGCCCACAAAACTATTCGTGTGTAAAAGTCAACGCCCCCACAATAACCTTGAATAGAATTAACCACGTATATAGTCGTGTGTAAAAAGCAAGAGAAAATTTGCCCATGATAATCCGTGGGAAAAATTACCCACATATGACCGTGTGTAAATGTCATGGGCAAACATGACAGATTTGCCATGAGTATTTTGTGGGTATATTTGTAGCTAAATTACCCACTACTGTTTTGTGAGTAAATTGTGGCTAAATGTTTACGTCATATTATTAATAATGCATGGGTTAATTATATAATTTTATTTTTATATTTAAAATGTGACTAATCTGTAGCATCTATTATAAAAACCGCACACTAAACACAAATATTCTCATAATATAAAGCACACGATAATAAATAGATCATTCGTACATAAATATTAAGTTTCCTAGTTAAAACAAACCATCATTCTAATGATGTCTCAAAACAAATAAAATAACCTGAAAGAGTAAATTACACCGTTGGTCCCCAAACACTTCTCGATTCTTGTATTCGAAATCGCACTTTTCATATCTTAATGTGTCTTCCCAGGCATTACATACCAGAAGATCCATTAGTTAGCTCCACTACAGTTTTGGAATCTGAACCTGCTTTTCATCACTAGTACCAGCACTCTGTGTAGCCCAGTTGCAGCGTATCTGCCTACTGCGAAGCCACTTCCCTGAAAAATGAGTTGTGGATAAATGACAATAAACACACCATGAAATAAGAATGTTAGATCAAACACTGCCATTTTAGGAATAAGAACGTTAGAATCATATATCCAAAAAATTGAAATCATGTATATTTAGAAAACAGAAGAGCACGAATTTGACATCCATCCTAAAAAGGTATCAAGGTCAGAAATCAGAAGGGACCCTACTACTTCCATAATGATATAAAAATTCAAAAAAGCATTATAAAAAAGTTAGACCTGTTGGTCCCGAAAAGAAACAAAACCAAAACCTCGTGAATGACCTATTTTTTGACCCCACATAACTGTCGCATCACTAGAAACGAGCAACACAAAAAGAAAAGCATCAATATGCGATAAAACGATAGAGAAAAACTAGTGTGTGACAGAGTTATTAGGTGGGTGCGCGGGTTACTTACGGACAACTAGCATATGCAGAGAAGCATGCAAACAACATAACATATGTAACCTCAGGGCTAAGGTCACCAACGAATATGTTGTAATGACCTATAAACATATATAACGACAATATAAGACTATATTACACTTGGATAATAATAATAAGCAGCAATCAATGTGTAGCTTGCACATACAAAAGAACACCACATAAACAAACCTGAGGTATCCTCCCTCTGCCCGCTGGCATATGCCCAATTAACTTTAATAGGTTGTCCAAACCTGTGAATTAAAACAGCAGGAGTTAAATTGTCTGGTAAGATAGAAGGAAGCACATACCTTAATAAAAAAACACTTACAAATGCCTTCTATTTAGAGACAATATAGCAAGTGCCGCTGATCTGTGATCGAAGTGGTGAATGAATCCATAAGATGACTGCGAAAAAAAAAAAAAAAAAAAAAAACCTTAACTCGCTAATCACAAGTTGAAATAAACATTGCTCTATATATCCCAATCCCGTCTTAGATAATTCATGTTCTTCACGTTAACGCACAGTTTAGGTTTGCTGTGGAGAAATAGTTACCTTATCTTTTCTTATTAGTTTGCATCCTTCAACCGGACCAGTACTTGCAAAAACCTCTTGAAGAAGCAGTTCAGTCACTTGCGTATGAACGTTACCCACATGCCTGCGTTTTCTCAAAATATTAGAAATATACAAGTTGTAAAACACAGGGGCAGATTTAGCTAAATGTACAACAAATGCTTCACATGTATATACTAGAAATTAATTTCAGAATTCATGTACACTAGACATATGGTAAAGCAAATATCAAAGGTATATGAGTTCAAAGTTCAAACAATATTAATTAACATACTTACAAGATTTTTTGCATGCTCGCGAAATGAGATTGACCCTTCGGTACAAGTTGCGGAACCTTCACCCGTTAGATGATTTTGTGTATTTTTTTCTTGGATCTCCTCGTACTTTCGGTGTTCCCCAATAAGATGTGAAATTCCTCCACGCGTCATTACTCATGAATAAAGTTTTCACATTTTTATCTCTTATGTCTCTCAAGAAATCAGAATAGCGTGATGACACTTTTGAATCCCATGATTTCCTTACGTTTGTCTCAATTTCAAGATCCCATACAAAATGTTTCTAGTTTAAAGGCAGATTATTAGTATTTATTAATGACAAAAAAGGCATATCAAACAATTAGAATCTAATCAATACCTTGAATTCTTCAAAGTAAAAGTTTTTTTGTAGATTGAGACACTTTTGTCCATGTGTACCATGCGCCTCATCAATTCTTTCTTTGAATAGCTTGGTAATATGTCGTGAACACTCACTAGAATTGTGAAATTTGTTGCAATGATGAAAAAAATTGAAGTCTCACTATGAAACTGTTGTCATACTCAAAATTATAATAAGTAGTACTTACAATACTTTCGAAACACGAATTGGTTTTCTTCCTTCCGGGAGTGATGGATGATGTAAGTTATCAATCACATTTTCATGGGAAGTTTCATTGCTATTACTATTGATAGTTGAATCATTTTGGATATCATTTGATTGTCCTTCACTAAGCATGACTGCATGAGACCTACTACCCTCGGCCTGCTCCAAGCATTTACCTTCGTCTAGCCATATCTACATAGAAAAATAAGCAACACAGTTTTAGATACCTGATATAAATGTGAAAAATTTAGCAAACTATCAAAGGGAAACAATAAAATAATAACCATGGTTCAAACTGCAATGGTTCATTGACTTCATTCAAACAACATTTCCTATCCATATCGAGTAGTGCAATTCAAGATATCATAGGAATTCGCCCTCCCCACATAACCTGAATAGGGAAACCCTCATTCGTGTACCCATAGTCTATTAAACCACCAACAAATGGCTTAGTGGTAAGGCCCTCGGTTTCCTCACAAGAGGTCAAGGGTTCAAACCTCGCTAGGTGTGTACATTTATGGGTGGCCAGGGAAAGGTCGGATTACCCCGGTGAGGCCGCATAAATCTAAGTCAAAAAGGATCGCCCACCCTAGGTAACCGGGTAACCTAAACAGGGAAAACCTCATCCGCTTACCCGTTTATAGGAATACATCCACAAATGCCATAAACACATACATATGGCATAACAACTTGAAAATCAAGATATTGTAACATTAAACAGAAATTAGAGTTACGAAGTTTAGGTTCTGTACAATCAAATAATGTCCATAACCTTGGAGCGCCGATACCTATCTGGACACTCAGAAAACTAAAAGAAGCGACATAAGATACTTACGTCCATGGCATAGTGAAAAAGATGTGGAGTGGAACTTTGAGTGCCTCTGCAACATGAGTATGACCTAAGCAAGCATAAGTTCATGTCACTTAGCAAATAAATAAAAACAAAATGCTAAAAACATCCAAGCACAAATAAACAATTCCCATGGTATATGTACAGCCATTTTATAGTTCACAAAAGCACAAATTTAATTTTCATATTATAAAGCGTCAATTTCAACACATTTATATGGAAATGGGTCAAACTGGGTTGTATTTGCAAACTAGACAAAGCTAGAAAAGTGTCGGTGATTCGAACTGAACCCATCCAGACCCGTCTCCACCAACCATGGTCAAATAAACAGGATCACTGTTTACCGCAGTGTTTCTTTCTACAATTTACCCCTATATATACTTTCAGCACCGTGTCTCATATAAAATCAAAAAAGATGCCTGGATACGATATAGTCTGAACTTGTAGTCTTGAAAGCATATTGTTTGAAAAGGCTAAATTGATTGAAAAGGATACAATAATGAATTTATATTGTGAGCTACAACAAACAAGAAACAGAGAAAAAGGTCTTACCGTATGCAGGTGGGTTAGCAATTATAGCATCTAAATTGAAAGGAACATTTGTATCTGGATCAGGACTAGTGCATGCAGGTAGTAAAGAAAATACAATCTCCTTTATTTGATTCCGCTGAATTTGTATTTCTGAAGGTTCTGATGGCAAAAATCCTTTGTTTTTCACCATGTCTACACAACAAATGCATATCAATACAATTTACCACATCATTACCAGTACAGGTAGCAATTTCAATCTATTTAGTTACAAGTGGGTTGATTTGGGTTATCTTTTATCTCTAGCGGGTAAAATGGCTACAATTTATGACTTAATTAGAACTGAAACGGGTCAAATGGGTCACACGTGTTGAAGGTGACCCGGTGTGCATTTAAATGTTTACAACTTCTTAAATATCATTATAAAAATAAATCCGATTATCATCTTAACAATACAGTTTTTTTATTAGATGATTATATAGTTTTATAATCACATTTAATACACTATTCACTTATGTTGTTTAACGATAAAGGATTAGAAATTGTCGGCGGTTGATTCAGCCCATTTTGATCAGACTAAGAGCTGCCCATTCTCACCCGAACCCTTTTCGACCCGTTACCCAACCCACCAAATAAGTTTAAAATGTACTAAGAGTTATCAATGTATGTATATGGCTCCTTACATCCAGCGAGAACTTTGGGATCACCACCTAGAGGGAAAAATTCCAGCCCAGAAGACCTTACAAATTCCTTGAAATTCGAGTGAGTTGCTAATCTCACCCTATGACCATATTCCTGAAAAAGTATAAACAAAATAAACTTATGAAAAACACTTCTCCAATAATCAATTAACACAAAGCACACATTTTTTGCTTCAAAGATAAGGTAGTTAAATAGTATATATTTAACCTGTAAGCGTTTTCCGATGGCAACAAATGGCTGAACATCTCCTCGTGTTCCAACAATAAGCATAACAATTTGCAAAGGAGGGAATTCCGGAATATCAGTTGTATCAAAATCTGCTTCAGTGGTGACAACTGGGTACTAAAATCCAAGCTTTGTGGCTTTATTTCGTCAGGAATTTCAAATTGCACTGTGCCATCAGCTCGAACACTAGCTGGCCGATTCAACCACTTGAGCTGCATAAAGTACATGTAAAGCATTTAGCATCATCAGATTACTATTGAGAAAATCTATTAAAATAAGTTGTGGACTATAAACAGTAGTGTAGCACATGTTGGGAGAAACAAGCAAATAATAGTTGAGATGCTAATTTGATTTTTGACCCATTTCTTAATATCAGTTTTGTCAATTTGGGTTGCGTTTTATGCCAAAGGTGTTAAAAGTAGCCCAACGTTTATCTTTTGAATGCATACAACCTCCTTAATTGTTATGCATTATAAAGCATAAAAACATTTTACATTTATACAAATAAAATAACTTAAAAGGTGGACAAAAAGAGCATGCAGGTCAACCCAGATTGACCCATGCCGACCGTACTATATATTATCCGTTTAAACCAACTTCATTACCCAACCCGCCCATCCTGCCACCTCTTACAAAATTAAACATGCAATTGTGAATCCACAGTCAAGAAAGAATCGAAATAAGAAGCACAAACAAAACTTTGCTTGTCTCTAAGAGTATGAACCTATATCGTCTGCAACTTAACATTACCAAATTTAACACAAGACACTTTAAAGTAAAGAGTAAACCTTGAAACTTCAAGTACCTTTCCTAAAGGACGAGTACTTGAGCAAGAAATTGTATTTAGAGTTTTTATTGAATGCATATTTAAGAAACAACACAAGAAGGTCCATTTTTCCCTAATTCCCACTCATGTTAGGGTTTAGAAATCAAAGCAGTGTGTTCAGTGCTCAACACCAGTGGGTTCACAAATGAAATTAGTGGCAAACACAATCAAGATTTATGGGTTCATTGTACCCACACGATTACAATTATCGATGCTAATTCAAAGAACCCTACTAAAACAAAATTTAAAACTAAAAATTTACCCTAATTAACTATAATCATGCAATCAAACTCAATGAATCAAGCACTCTAATATTAAATTAAAAGGTTAATTTAAACCAATTACTACTCCGTATAAATTATGAACTAAAAGAGTGAATGGTGTATTAACATACCTTCTCCTGAAATTCTATTGCATCTCATAAACCGCAACATAAACCTTCTGTTGAAAGAGTCACTGCTGCTCCACGATCCCCACATATCTAAGGCGCCAAATAATTTTACATAAGGCCGCCAAAATTTTTCACTCAATGGTAACCATGGACCATGGTCAATAACTGTATTTCTTTGCTCAAAAAAAAAAAAAAATAAAAATAACTGTATTTCTTATATGTGATGGTAAAGTACACGGAGTGTTTTGGAAATAAAGAGTTCTCTATTTTATTTTTATCTTATTTATTTATTAAGTATTTTTTAAAAGGGCATCTAACTATATCATAATATAAAACTATAAACTATCTCGCATAGTATGCCTTGAATTCACAAACATTTGATTGAGTAGTTTCTCACACAACAAGAGATACTATTAAGACACAAGCCATTTGGTTGCGTTCCACTTCGACATAACACCACACCTAAACCCCTATAGTTTGATTATTACTTGTTATTGTATTTGTTACTATTATAATTATTAACATTATTATATTCAGAAAACCAAATCTTTAAAGACTTTTTGTTTAACTGAAACATCTTTTATATCATTTTATTTGAGAACCAATGTTTTGATCTTTTAGCCAACTAATTAACGGGATTTAAACTCACCGCTACACGACTCAAATTGGGAAATCCCTCCCTTTTCGTAGGTTACTAAAATACTCGTACTTATAAAGAATACACACATTCATACTTATAAAAGGCAAAGAAATCTATTAAGTATTTTATTAAATAGTTAATTATAATTTATCGCACAAGCTTTCTCGGCCTAGATGACCTTTCATGATGTTGTGAGTGAAAATCACTCCTTTATCATACCACAAACACTATACGAGTTGTATCTAAGATAGAAGAGATAAAGATAAAGATGAGATAAGGTAGAGATGAAAGAAAGAAGAGAATAGAAGTGGTAGCAGTAGTGATATAATGGACAAGTATGTGTAAAACCACAATGATAGAATATTATATTGAGAGAAAGAGATACAAGAGAAGAAACACACACTCCCACCTTATCTCACTAAAGCACACATTACATATGTGGTGGGAGGGTGAAGATATAGCAACCTAGCCATGACCAAAGGGCTTTTGGTGGACTCTTGTGTGGGCTATTGTGTGTATTACACTTATACAATGATATTACTAACATAACTAATACCACTAAACTCAGATAATTGCTCATTGCAAAATACCCACACAAATGATAAGATGGGTAAAGTCATGGGTATATATTCACCCACAAAATACCCACATTAACTTACCCACCGATAAAAATGATATTTGTATTTCGTGGGTAAATAACATTTACCCATTAAATTACCCACAAAAATAGCCACAAGAACTCACGATGTGGGTAATATGTGGGGAATGTTTTGGCGCCAATTATTTTCCCACTAAATTACCCACAAATATATTTATGTGGCTATTTGTGTGGGTAAATCCGTGAGAAATTCGAGGGAAAACAAAATTGACTTTGAAAGTCACTGATCGTGGGTAACGGGTGGGAATTAGGTGGGTAAATTCCCTCCAAAGGATGAGCGTGGGTAATTTTCGTGGGTATTCCATCAGATTCTTGTAGTGTGCAATAATGAATAAAGAGTATTAAATTTACTATTTACTTACCAAGAATCAAATAACAAAGCCTATGCTACAAATGAAATTACATTACATACTAAAATCGTTGTTAAGATTTTGGTCTTCATGATCCAATTTCTTGTAGGTTTTTGCAAATGTGTTTGATGTCGGGTCTAAATGAAGGAAATGGTGAACAACAAGCTTTTGCAAGCTGACACAATTTTAGAACTTGTTCTTCATTAACAGATTCCAGTATCCGGTTACCCAAGATTGGGCTTGAATTAAAATCTCGATATAGGCTTGGCTTCTCATTATTATTTGGTTCTTTACCCATAAGTAATTCGTGTAAGATCACACCAAAGTTGAAAATATCGGTTTCAACACTAGTATCATTTGATTTAATTAACTCTGGTGGTTTGTAGCCTTCAATTGCAGCATCTTCGATCATTTTTTGTGCCGCAGGTTGAGTCAAGAGAAGATGTAAACCGAAATCAGACACAAAAGGCTGGTGATTTCGGCCTAAAAGTATGTTTTTTGATTTTAGGTTTCCATGAATAATTGGCCTTTGAAGGGATGTGTGGAGATGGTATAATCCATTAGCAATGCCAATAGATATCCTATAGATCACACTCCATTTCAAGGATTGACCATTTACATCTGCCCAATTGGAAAAAAAAGAAACTTGTTGGATTAAGCAATGCACAACAAAAGAAAAACAGAAATGCTAGAACCACTCACAAAATTCACACAAAAAATTTACTCGCTAACGTGTCAACGGGTGATTGGTTTAATAAGAGATATGAGAGAGAAACTGTAAGAAAATGCACCAATCACCCGCTGACACGTCAGTAAGTGCATTTTTTGTATGAATTTTTTGAGTGGATCTAGCATTACTCAAAGAAAAATATAGTGCTACATTGGAGAGGTTTAGAACTTTGAACAAAAATATAAACAAATATCAGTTAAACAAAAGTAAAAAACAATAAGACCACAAAAAGTGGTTCAATGCAAAAGTTTTAAAACCCTCTTTGGTAGAGCAATGCACACCAAGAGAAGCAAAATTTATTACATTTCTAGAGGATTAGCTAGGGACTCTATTACAATAGAAAGATCACATATATGTTACATTTCTAAGAATGGTTAAGTTCCATCACATATACAATAAATGAGCATTAAGTACTACATTTTAAGTAGTAAAGCTAAACAAAACCAAATAAAAGGATCCTTTATTTTTGTTTCAAATATTAATATTTTACTACTTTTAATTGCATATCATTACCTCCAATATATATTTAACAGGATAAATAAAATCACAAAGAATAGAGAGTGATGTACCTCTAATGAATTGAGCAAGATTTCCTCTCCTATAGAAGGGATGAACCATAAGCTTTTCACCTCTAGAACCAACATAAAACCCACACAGTGGCACCAAATTAGGATGTCTAACTGACCCCAAAAGTTTTACCACATGCATGACATCTTGTATCTTACCAGTACAAGGTGGTCTCAAGAACCTCAAAACCACAACAGAATCACTTCTAACCAAATTAGCTCTATATAAAGTCCCATAACTTGATTTACCAACCACTTCACCAGGAGCATCCAGCACATCAAAACTAGTAAGATCTTCACCACCTTCAAATTTAATCAACTCACCTTTCATATCCATTTCTTCAGCTTCATAGGTTGACTCTTGATCCCATGGCTCATTTTTTGAAGACCATTTTCTTTTGCATATACATGCTAATGTTACAATAATAAGCAATGCAAAAGAAGATGATAATGCTACAATTAGCATAATCTTGTGTATATCTTCCATGGTGGGGCTGTATAAAATCTTGAATAAAACCTTAAAGAATTGTTAAGTATTTTGTGGGGTTCTTTCTATGAGTCTAGAAAAGTTCACAGGTTTATATTAGACACATTTGGATTTCAGTGTGTAGGTGATTGAAATAATGTTTGGTAAATGGTGTTTGACACACAAACAGGCATTTAAGTGACACAGATAGAAGCTCATTTAATTTTGTAATTACTGAAGAAAGAACATTGTTTTTTTTTGTGTGTTTTTGTTTGAATAATGGTTTTTTTTGCAAGTGTGGCTCAGTTTTTTTTTGAAAAAAGGAGGAGGAGTTATGGACTTATGGCTTTGTGGGGATTGCATAGCTTATTCTAATTTAATGCATTGTCCCAAGGGTATCAAATAAAAAAAATTGTATGATTCCAGGCAATACGAATAATATTCCTTACAAGGATATTATCTGCCTTTTATTCGTCATAATAATTGATAATTGCGAGCTCAATTCTATATGTTTGCGAGATATTAAAGTGGTATAGGCTGTTAGAATAATTAGATTTTCTAAAAAGAAATTAATAATATAAACTTGGAGGTCTAAGACAACAACCGTGTAATAAGAGTTGAACATGTTCGTTAATGTTTCATGATACACCAAATTCAGTTGACTTCACAAATAGGAGAACATTTGTTTAAGGTTAAAAACTTGCATGAGTTGTAGTCGCTTATAGACTCCTTTTCTTTTTCTTTTTCTTTATTTATTTATTTTTTTTTTATTTATTATTTATTATTATATTATTATCAATAATGCAGTCTAGTTAAACGTGCATGACATGTAATGAAATCCGATAATGTGGCATAGCAATTTTATATGTTAAGAAATGTCACGTACATATTAGAAGGATAAAGTTTGTTACATCAAACATACATTTATCCTTTATATGCAATTACAAATACTCCATAATGATTTTCGACCAGTATACATACATACATAATATGTAGTTACTAGTTGATACTTGATAAAAACTTATTCAAATATCTCAAGCTCTAATTTTTCATAAATTTTGCACATACTATCAATCAAGAAAGAGTGATTTGCTCTCAAAATTGATAATTGGTGGTCCACATTAATCATTTAATGAATTAGTTTACGGTAGTTGGGTGATAAAGTAAATTCACCTCCAATGTTATTGGTTAGCATTATTTTTATTTTAAAATAAAAATGTAGTGTCACAAGAAATGAGTATTTGATGAACATATTAGTACTTTAATAGCTTTCGATTGAAAAGACTTACTCATAAAGAAGACTAGTTTTATACACGAGATGAATACTCGCGCATAGCGACCATATTAATAGCTTTCAATAAAAAAGACTTGCTCATAAAGAAGACTAATTTTATAGAACATATGAGTACTATGCATAGCGACGATGTATAACAACAAATAATTATATTTGCGAACTTGTGATTCTGGTGTTACTCTTGATGCAACACTTAAAGGTTCAGTTTGTAGTCATTGCGAGAAAAAAATATTTTGAGTTAAAAACGAAAAATGATACAAGTTTAAGGGTTAAAAAAATATTTAAATTATTAATTTAATGATAAAAGGTATATTAGTAATTGAATTTTACTCATTTTTTAAGTTTAAGAAAAAATGTTTACTCTTTATCTAAACTACTTATAAAGAGAAAATGGTCAAATGGAAAAATGAAAACTGAATTTTTGGTCAATCCTCATAATGCCCTTGTAAAGGAAAGGAAACTATGACTATTTGCAAAGGAAAGTCGAAACTGTACATTAAAGGCTCGACATTGGTTTTTCAATGAATGTGAAAAACATAGGTAATAAAGGAATGTCAACCTTGAAAGTGAAAACTAAATTGTATGTAAGGAAACTTTGACTTCCTACACGCATAATGAAAAACCAAATGTATAGAAGGAAGGTAAGTTTCATTTCCAATAAACCAGTGAAAAACTTTTCTTAAAATTTCAAAAAAGTTAAAAACTGAAATGCTGAATCTGTGTATGGAAACTATTGAAGTTAATATAGTTATCTATGACAATGTCTTTACTACATGGCTGGAAGAAAGTCACACCAGTTATCTATGGCAACTACTTTAATGGTGTGGCTGGAAGAAAGCTAATACACGGCTGGAAGGTAAACCAATTTGATAAATATAGGCTTAATTTTATAAGTTACCTAGTTAAAGAAATGAAATTCACCCACACACAGTTTTTAACCATTATATATCGCCTCACGAAAAACACACACAACTCATCATTTTTTATTTATCTCTCCCTGTAAATTGAAACTCTCTATCTCAACCCAATGTCGCCACCATAACCACCATTAACGTTGCCGTCTGCTGAAATCGCCACCCTATCTTGGTTGTTAGGTGGTTTCGGCTGGCTAGGTAGTTTTGTTTGGTGGTTATGTGAACGAATTGTTGGTGGTTTAGGTGTTTTGGCTGGTTGTTTATGTCGTTTTGAGAAAGAAATATAAATGATTTTGGGTCTTGGAGATTTACTGTTTTTGTTAAATCTACCTTGACGATTGTGTGTTTCGATTGTCACATGGTGTGACAAATCTTGAGAGTAGTTACTTTCAAAAAAGGCTTTATTTTTGTTATTGAGAAACGGATATTTTGAGGCTGATTTTGTCTTTTAAACATTTTTCAATTCTGAAATGAGATCCATGAAGTTTTTAAGTTAGGAATTTTTTTTTTTTTTTTTTTTTCAATAATAGGTTTAATTGATTTGTAAGCTTATGTGACTGTTTGTTTGTAACAAGATTTGTTAAGTTATTTCTTGGACAGTGATGAAGACATAATATTCATAAAATGCTGAACTTTTTGTTTGTTGGCTGGGCAAACTGAAAGGATGGTCAGGGTGTGATATCCTCTCTACTTGGCAAGGCAACCTCGACTATTATGCTCTTCACTTGGAAGTTGGTCGTTTCGGTGGTGTTTTTCCGTCCGTATCCAACCGGGCTAATGCTAATTATATTTATGCATTATGATGAGGCTCTATGATGCAATTTGAGGCAAAAGCGCCTTGAACTTTAGCCACTGTCACAAACCGTAGATCTAAAGATTTCATAGTCGTTTACTCTTATATCTTATTTTTCAAAGTCTTTTAGGCCAATGATGATTTTGTTAGATGTTACCGGTTTTGCCTTAGTGCTTTTTTAGATCTAACTGGTTTTGAACCCTTTTGTTAGATATTACTGGTTATGGCCGATGATTTTTTGTGGAAGCCATGTATTGTAGTAAGGCTGAGTTTGTGTTGGAGGTTGTTTTTTTGTGTAAAAGTAGTTTCATTCACCTATTATTGTTTACGGAGTACTGTTTAATTTTCTTTACAGGTTTTGAATGGTAAAAAAACGTTTAGTATTTCATATTTTTTTTTTCACTCACCTGAAGTTCCATTAATTTGGATGCTTGGAACTGAATTTGGGGTATTTGAGGCTGCATAATTTGCATTACATGTTTTTGTAGTTTGATTTATACTTTTTTCAAACCCGAATGTTCGAGGCTGCTTAGGAACCGATCTTTTGTGTATTGCTTAGAACTCATCTTTTGTGTAATGTTTAGGATAGATCTAGGGGTGTTGGTATTGAACCACGTTGGGAGTATTTTAGGCTGCTTATGTCTGGCTGGGGGAGTGTTTGGGACTGATAAAACTAATTTTTGGGAGCTGCTTAAAATTGAAAATTTTGCTTTTGTAATTTGAGTTGCTTGAGTGACTTAGTCCTTCTAATTAATGTGATAACAAAACTCACAAAGGATATATAAGTTATCTTTGAATACATTTGAAAGTTTAACTCATCAGATTGAAAGATTCAAAGACATATTGTATGTTTCTTGAACTCTAAACTCACAAAGGTTAGGGTACGTAAAAATTAGGAGATAATGGTTGTTTATTGAAAAAATTATAAAGTGTTGTTTTCAATTGTGATTAGACTTGGGATGTCAAGCCTACTCTCTACGGTTGAAAAAGAACTAAAAAGACATCTCATGTCAAGAACAAAGATAAACCAAAACATTGTAGTACCTTTCATACAAGACACGTATAAAAAAACCACATAATTACATTGTAGTGTCAAAGTTGTAACATGTTATATGCAAAAGATATTAAATTATTACAGTTAATAATAATAAAAGACCACTTTCGACAACCATCGCTCTATGCCTACTGCTTCGATAAGAATAAAACGTTGCACAAAACACTTACCAAAATATCATTTGTGTAACCAAAATATCACTATGACTATATGCCGCTAGAAAACCCGTTGCTATGCACGGGTACTCGTCTAGTATATAGTAAAGATTGTTTATGAAAGATTTCACCTTATTTTTTAAAATATTTGCAACATTTGGACCGAAAGGTTTACAATTAAAAACAATGTGAAAATCAAACTAACTTTAAATATTTGCAACACAGAGATTGGCCCAGTTAATGAGCAACAAGGACGATTTAAAAATTTGTCATTTAAATGGAATTAACTATATTGGGTAAGAACGATTTAAAAAGTTGGCATATTTTCTATGGTAATATTTTTGAAAACTTAAGTGAGAAATTGAAGTTTTAAAAGGGTATTATAGGTATTATACATTGCTCAATGTTAGTAGTTTAACTTCTATGCCCATTTATATCAAAATAAGAGCACTCGGTACCGTGTGATTTCGCACGCCAAAATGCAAAAAATAGAACGGTTGGCGCACCAAAGCCTTGCTGTGCAACATGCCAACGACAAGCCAAAGGGAAATCAGCCATTTGTCTGGCTCACGCCAAAGAGAAAAAAGTGAACCTTTTGCTACTTTTTATTTTATTTTATTTTATTTTATTTTATTTTATTTATTGTGAGTGACTTGGTATTTTTAGTGAGGCATTTTGTGGGACCCAATAACATGTTATTGGTGTGCTATGAGGGAGGGGTGTTTGAGTTATTGGTGTTATTGGGAGGTGATGATGTGGCGCTAAGGTGACATACCAATAACGTGTTATTCCTCTCAACGATACCTAGTGCTCTAAGAGTTTGCAGAATAACTCACCTCCATAAGAAAAAGCATAATGTTGATCATAATTTTGTGGTTAATAATGTGAAAACCTGTAAACTTTCACACAATGTTAGTAGTTTAACTTTTATACCCACTTATATAGGAATGGTTCAATACCTAATTTCACAATTTCTCTACAATCGAAAACACGTTAACAGAAGTGAATACACTTAAATTATGAAAGTTGATTCGTTGAATCTAACAGAAACAATGGAACAAACCTATGTGAAGTGTGAACACAATGTTTAAGGGTTAAACTGGCAAATTACTGAAGTTTAAGTGCTTTTACAATTATTAACCTTAAATTGCGAGACAAATTTTGCGAGTTTTGTAAACACAAACCAAAATAGATTATGTTGTTGGGATGTGACATCTTGACATCTTAACAAGGATCAACACAATGAAAATAATCAACAATGTAAAAATATAAAACAAAACGACAAACGAAAATTGAAGGTTCGACCCCTCAAGCCTAATCCGTGGAAGAAGCTTTAACTAAAAGGTATCGTATGGTACTATGAACACTACTAGAACATTGAATTTCACCAACGGATTTTCCGACGGACTATTTTCCGTCGCTAATTACCGACGATACTTTGTCGGATTACTGACAGATGTTACATCCGAATTGGAACTACACTTTTCCTACTGATTTCTGACAAATTTTCGAGAGATAAGATTTTCGTCGAAAATTCGCCGGTAATTTACTTAATCTACCGACGGCGTTCCGACGCTATACCGACAACCATGCCTATTCATCGTTAATCTGTCGGAAACTTCTAATTTATTACTCAGTTTTAGATTTCCCTCTTATGCTCTCTTTTCCCTCTGAAACCAAAAACACTTTTACATTTCCCCCTAAAATATCAAAACACCCAAATCACATTTAACTAATTCTATATAATCAACAAGATGCTAGTATTCAGATCACAATCCGATCTAAACAACAAATTCCATATAATCAAGTAAGTTTCCATCACATTCAAATTACAATTCGATTTTGCCCTAATTTCATTATGTTATCTTATTTTGCCCTGATTTTGAATGTAATTTTGCCCTAATTTCATTGTGAATGGATTCTGTTGTCACAATTTCGTGTTTTGATACAGATTATGAAGTTTTTACTGTTTCATTGTGAATGGATCCGATTATGTGAATGTTTGTGTGTGTGTGAGAGAGAAAGAGATTATGATGTTTGAAGTTGTGAATGGATTATGTTGTTACGGTTTCAGAGTGTTTGGCTGATTGACGTGGGAGTTGAATAATCAGATATGCGGATTAACGGAATTAGTTTTGTTTGAGTTATATTTAGTGGTTTGATTGTTTGGCGGATAGTTAGAAACTTAGAATCATATGCGGATTGTTTTTTTTTTGTGCAAAGGTGAAAAATATATTAGCTCAATACCAAACTACATGAAAAGCATCCAAAATAGAGCTAATGACAAGCCATAGCATCTAAATTTGGAGCTAAAACAAAACAACCACACTAACATACAAACCATAAAACTCATACAAATAGCACTATACTGACAAATCAAAATCCAGTCCTCCAAATTCTACTATATTCATTTTATGAAATTCCTGTAAGAATCAGATCCCTCTTTCTCATATGGGGCATTCTTTTTTTCCATTTTACTTCCCATTTTTTCTTGTAGTATAGAAGCTGGTTTACAGTTTCAAACCATAGTTTTGATTCTTCAACATTAGGAATCCTCTTATCATCCACAAGCTTATCAATAAATTCCATCTTCTTCTCCACTTGTAACCTTATATCATCTTCCACTGTTGTTCCATTAGTAACACCATTTTGGTTTTGTGGAATAGCGAAGGCAGGGAATTCATCATCATAGCTTTTTGGGTTTGTGTTTTCAACTATTCCTTCATTCAAAGTTTCATATCTATTAGAGTTCACATTTTCATTCACAAACTTCCCATTATTGGCCTTTGAAGTTGATGCTGTTGCAGTTTCCTTAACAACATCTTTACCCTTATCATTCCCTCCATTATTCTTCCTATATTCCTGTCTTTGATAGTTGTTGTAATTACTTCTATATTGCCAATTCCTGTTTTGCTGCTGCATATTACTCTTCCTATTCTGCACTGGAGCAAACTGTTCTTGAAACATTGGCTTATTAGCTACCTGAACTTTAATCTCTGCTTCTCTTTTATCTTGGATTTCTTTCTCAGTCCTTGGTCTAACATTACACTGATCAACCACATGCCCAAACACCTTACAATGAGAGCAACAATCAGGTTTCCAATCATACTCAACTTTCACCACTTTTGTCCCTTTTAAACACTTATTCATATCAGTATACTCAATTTTGATTTCAGACTTCATTTGTTTTCCAGCTTCAACTTCCACTAACACTCTTGCATAATCTGCCCTTCCTACACCAAACTGACACATATGAGCTGTAACAGAATCCATCACCAATGGTTTTCCTAGACTGCTAGCCATAGCACTAATGCCTTCCACACTCCAAGCTTCCATTGGAATGTTTACCATTTTGATCCATAGTGGCATTTTGGTTGGTTCCACTTTCAGTAGCCCTATCTCAGGGTTCCATTTTTGTACAAACAATGGCCTATTGTTAACCATCCATGGATCTTGATTTAAGACTTTATTCATTCCACTTTCATTTTGAAACTTAAACAAATTCACACCACTTGCATTAACAATCACCTCTTTTAGCCCATACCTACTCCACATTCTCCTAATATGATACCTCAGTTCATGAATCATCATATTCTTACCCACAAAATAACCACAAATAGTGAACTGCCATTTCACACTACCTTTAAGCACTATATCCTCATCAAATAAAACTGTTTCCTCGCCATCCTCTTTTACCTTAGGTGCTATAAACATCAAGTTTTTAGTTACAGTTATAGCATCCTTAGCAACCATTTTAGCATAAGAGTTATCAGTTTTATTTAGAGTTTCCTTATTCCTATCACTATCAATAAGTCCTTCATTCACAGTATTCACATCAATATCATTTCTATCAGGAGAATGAGATGTACTTACAACATCATCCTATGTATTCAACTCAGTGCTCTGTTCAACCTCCTTGCTGCAAACAATCTCAACATTCATCTCCCTAACACCTCCATCATTCTTCTTCAATTCACTATCACTTCCTGCAACTCCTTCCGTATTCATCTCATTTTCCTCAACAAATTCATTTTCCCCCAAATTATGTGCCCTAATTTCTTCCTCTGTTTCATCATCTCTAACTTCAGTACGCTTTTGGCTCAAATTACCCAATATGTGATCATTGTATTTCGTTGGAAGCTTAATTTTCCTCTTATTAGATTTCTTTTTATTCGACATGCTTAAACACTGATTCAATTGAATAGATCGAATTTTAGCGCCAAAATCCAAAATTCAATTACACGGTGAAATTTGGGGAAAATTATATCAAAGTATGTAGAATTGAAAATGGAATTGAATGATCAAATTGGATTGTTAAAATTCGTATAGAAACGATCAGGATCTAAGAAAAATGTGGTATTTTAATGGAAGAAAATTGGCGGGAGAAAAAGTGGAGGAGAGAGAAAGGAGAGCATATTGTTGTGAATCTACTTGAAAAGTTACGATCATATGCGGATTGTTTGGCGGATTACCTGTTTTGATAATTAGTTAATTTGTCATAATGATTTGTATCATTGATTGTTTCTAGTTTATTGGCTAATTCACTTTTAGATAATGTTTAGTAAAATCATGCTTGTAGATAAGTAGTTTAGTTTAGAAAATAAGCTAAACCAAACACCCCCTTATTAGTCCCTTATTAGTGTTGGTTGAGGTCAAATATACATCATAACTTGAATAAGCTATTAAGATGCCTGTTAGATTGTAGTTTATTAGAGGGTTATAAACATAAATTAAAGTAGAAGGTTTATTAAGAGGATTACTTGTCCCTTATGTTGGATGGCATGCCTACCTCGCTTGCAGCCATGGTACATACGAATCCAGTTGCTCCGCCTGGTATGATGTAGCAACCATTGTTCCCTGTTCTATGTGATATGATAAAGTCACTGATTTCGTTGGTACATAATTTACTCATCTTATGTTAGCACACTTCTTTTTCAACAGGTAGCACAAATTTTGTAATAATCTCTCTATTAACATTGATTCTAAAGGGATCATGGCATTTTAGAGGGAAGCTTTAGTACTGAATTTCTTTCGGTGTTTTGCATTAGCCATTTCCTGTATCTTGTTTGCAGTCACATTGTTCAATGGATCACAATTGCATTCTTTAATACCCATGTTAGAAGCCTTGTCAAAGGAACTTGATGTTGGCCTGGATTATATTCTCAGTCTTACAATTGTTGGCTCAATTAATAGTTCATTTATTTTTATGGTCATGTTTACTACTGCTGGATATGTTTAGCTTAAAATATCAGGAAATATATCTTTTTTATAGATAATACTTGTGATGGTTTTGAAAAGAGAGAATTCCGACATTAGACCAGTCGCTCAACTTTTATACCTTTTGTATACCAAAAGAAGTGCTATTCCTCAACTAGACCGAACGACTTGCGACTTTTTTACTTTTAATAAGAAGTCACCAAGTGGCACAGAAAAGTTCGCGCCATGTCCTTTTTTTTCCTCCATGTGTAAGCTATAAAGGTATGTACTTTTCGAGCGACCTACTTTAAGCGACTTATTTGTACTTTGAGCGATTTTTTTTTTCTTCCAGTTTTGAGTACAAAAGTCAAACTTCATTTAATATTTTTTTAATCTTTTTGCCCCCACATCAGTCAAGCAACTTAAGCGATTTACGGCTATGTACTTTAAGCGACTTTATATGTTTCCCATGTTCACGATCACCTATGTAATATGTCTGTTTAATTCGTACTTTTTTATTCTCATTACTTTTTAACTTTTTTACAAAACACACTCACTAAGTCAAAAACCAAAAAATATACACACAAGTTCTAACCCACCAAACTACAAATCAAAACCACTCAAACCCTAACCATAATCAAAACCACATAAACCCTAACCATAATCAAACCCATTCAAACCCTAAATGGAAGGATTCTTTAATGCTAAGATAACCGTACGATCCAAGGTTTTTTTTCTTGAAAAAATTAAATGTAAGTTGTCACGGAATTCAAATCGTATTAGATTGTTTAGAGATACTGTTTTTGGTTCATGGTTAGATATTCCAGGTCATGCGAATGATAATCATTTGTTAAATTTCATTTTACAACATCAAGTAGAAATCCCAAAATTGCGTGATGATTGCCCCCCAAATTAATTACAGAATTGGTAGTAATGTTTTGCAATTTGGTCGTGCTGAGTTTTTGTTAATGACGGGTTTTCTTTTTGGTGAATTGCCTTCTGCTATTGAAAATGATCAAAGCCCATTTGGTTTGCGTGTCTTTCCTGAAAAAAAAAGCTCGATAAAAAGGTTACGGTAAAAGGGAGTGAGCTTTTAAATTTGTTTGAAAACGATACACGGTTTGCTGCATTAACACATGAGGATGCGGTAAGAGTTAGCCTTTTGTTGGTGGCTGAGGTGATAGAATGCTTATCCCTGAGGCGAGTTCTTATGGAGACGTTTCTACAAGAATTTAGTGAACGTGGTGCCTAGGCATTATGAATCCTTTTACAAGAAGAAGAAGGAAGTAGCCCCAAGTAAAAGTGCAACATACAATCTTTCTGGTTTTATGTGGGCTTTTAAGGTTAGATTTTTAAAAGTGCAACATAGCTAAGTTACGACTATGGTGCACACTTTTGTTTTCCTTCCAAATTGATTAGCATGTGCAAAACCTGGTACATCACTAATAGGATAACCATAACTTGATCAAAATTTTAAATAGCATTTGCACTTTACTCCAAATTTAAATGACTATAGGTTATATTTTTACGCATTTCATGTTTTTCTTCCATGTTAGATATGGATTCTCGAGAGTTACCCTAACAGTCAACTCTGGTGGAATAAAGACCCGAGTAAGATTCCACGTGCTCTTGCTTGGAGAAAGGGTACAACTTTCGAAAAACATGATTATGATAGAATGTTTGGGTCGGTAAGCATGTTCATTCTTTCATTTGCCAAATAAGTTACAATTGCTTTATATTTTTTATTGACAATATATTAATCTGTTACAAGGGTTCACATCCAGTATTGGAGCTTCTTCCAACTAATGCAGAGAAATTGCAACCATGGTTTATAGCCAGTAATTCTTATTTTAGAGAGTTGGATCAAAATAAAACACATGTTGTTGCGCAAGATGCCATTGTTTATGAACATGACGATGATGCTGAGGTAATATGTAAATTTCATCAAACACTTACACTGTACCTCTTTTCACCACAACATTGAAAGTAATTTAAATACCTTTTTTCGTAGGTACATGTACAAGAGCAAGAACTTGTTGTAAATGCACCAGCTCCAGAGCTTCATGTAACCTCAACCTGAGCAAACGCCACCGGTCAACCGAACATATTTGCTGAGGTTGAGGCTTTGAAGGCAATTGTTTGGTTGATTGATAAACCATGCGCAAATGTCGATGTGCTTAATGATGTTAAAAAAAGACTTTCGATTGTTGAGGAAGCTTTGAACATACAACATCCGGAGGTCAGATTTAATTTCAGAATTCAAATGCTATTAACCAATTGCTAACAGCCGTTGTTTTTCAGCAACTAATGATTACATATTTAATTTCAGACTTCAAATGCTATTAATAAAACTTCTAAAGTAAGGCCAACGCAATCTGTTAGTGAACATTTTGGTTCCAAAGTTGCAAATGTAAGTTGCTTTTGGTTATATTTATGTATATGCTTTTTTTAGTCATAAAATTTAGATTGTATTTTTAATTTCAGTCTTCCAGTCCTATTCATGACAAATCTGATCAACAACAATTAGTTGATGAAGATTTTGTTTCTAAAGCTGTAATGGTATTATTATTATTATCATTATCATTATTATTATTATTATTATTATTATTATTATTATTATTATTATTATTATTATTATTATTATTATTATTATTATTTATTTATTTTTTATTTTTTTACTTTTTTTTATAAAAACATCACTTTTATTAGAAAACCCATAGGATTTACAAGAAATTAGTGGGGAGCCTCGAAACTATCTAGGCCCCCACACCTCTAGCAATAGCAAAGCTAATCATACTGAAGATATGAGTAGCAGCACGCGCCCCAGTATCTTGAGTTACAGAGAATTTCCGGATCCGCTTTAGTAAGGTCACCGCATCCATCTCAAGTTCCCTTAGAGAGGAGAAAGAGAAAGGGAGGAACCCATATCCAATCTCCGCACACTTAGCCTCATACTTGACGCGTTTACGTTGTGCGACATCAGTCACCACACGACCTGGCACAAAGTCAATCATACCTGTTTGCGTCAAGGGAGATGACCCCATCAAATCAACACATACGTCCTTCCCTTCGTCCCAAGAATAAAGCAATATATTAGCTAGACGTAAGGCTTGCTCCCTTGCGCCACAAAGCCCAATGTCAACCTCTTTACGAGCCGAGACCCCAGATCGAGAACAGATGTCAACCAGAGTATCACGCACCACGTTGTGCCGATGTTTAATACCAATAATTCCAGTGCACAATACAGCATGGTCCCCGTAAATATCCCCCGTAGAAACCATGGAACAAGCTGAGCACGGCCTCTGAACAGAAAATAGGGGAACACCCAGCCTATAGCAAAACACACATCGGTAAGTTCTGGCGTTCATAGTCTGTCCCAACCCAGAGATCGGAACTACCCTAAGCCAGTCCGAAGTGTAGTCCTCCCTTTGCGATCTCCAGAGTGCCATTTGTCGAGCAGATAGGCACAAGGTGGATTCAGCCATTTTGGTAACACGTTTGAAATATATGTCTGCCAATTTCTTCATGAGTTTTGGGGCAGCGATCTCATCCGGGTTACTCAGAAGGTCGATCTCCATTTTAGCATTAAAAGCACACAAGGTCTCTTTGAAGGAAGGTCCAGGAGTTACAATACTAAAATGTCGGAGGAGTTAAGTCTGTAAGGTGGCAGATTGGAGTCTAGATGCAAGGAATGCATAGTTCAAGGCATCACCTGCAGAGTATACGCCAAGCCCCCCAAGTACAAATGGCAGGGTGGCAAGCCTCCATTGCCAATCACCAAAACCAAGTCCAGAAGCAGTGACAATACGCTCCAGAGAAGAACGAAGTGCCGCATCAAATGAAATGTGAGCATGCTCAAAGACCCGAGGAGAACATGTGCGCATAGAAAAGTATAGCTTGGAAATGCCAGCACAAGCACGAAGGAGCAACAGCTCACATTGAGGGTCCTTAAGCTCAGCAACAACCTCCATGAGCTCAATAGTTTTAGCATACCTTTTCATGACGAGCTCACTACTAAATTCAAAGTCCACACTAGCTGGCCCACCCAATAATTTAACACCATGTAACGGTCGAGCAATATTAGGCGGAAAGATACCTGCGACCATGCTTCTGGGGTCTTCCTTAGGCCAAAAAACCTCAGTTTTATCAACATTAAGGTGCAGGCCGCGCCGTGGTCCATCCATCATAATAATCTCTAAAACCTTCCCCACGACCAAAGTATCTCCAATAATAGTGCCATCGTCTAGATATCAAGCTTGAAGGGAAGGACTAAAGGAGTCTATAATCTTGCATACCAAAGGATGTAACACTAGAGCAAAGAGAAGAGGTCCAAGTGGATCACCTTGTTGTACACCTTGGTGCGACCATAACGTGTGTTCTCCGTAATATAATCTAGCTTGGTTGGAGTAACAAAATTCCACCCAACGTGAAATGGCAGGACAACGCAGGCGAACCTCCTGTAACATGACCTCACGGTCTACCAAATTGAAGGCGTTTTTGAAATCCACCAATAACATCGAAAGGCCCTCCTCACCACCACAGTCTTCAATAAACCTATTCACAGCGTGAAGAATAGCCTCCCCTCCTCCAGGTACCCCAACACCAAACTGAAGATCATTTAAATAACCGTCCAAAGAATGGCCGATCATAGAAGCACCAACCTTGGAGACTAAACGCCTCCAAACAGTACCCACAGCAATCGAGCGGATACCACCTCCGGGCTTGATCAGCAGTGTGAGAGGAGCACTAGCAATAAACTCACCCAATGCCCTAGGGCATTTACCATCAAGAAAAAGATTTACCACGTGGGTGATAGAATCGATTAACTCATCGGAAATAGCCACAGCAGCTCCACTAAAACAATCCAAAAGGTGTTGGGCACGCAAACCATCTCGACCACAAGAGGTACCACGGGGGAAACTCTTAATCATATCAAGAACCACAGCAGGAGATGCAATGAGGTTATGATGATCAATAGGTATATCCGGCCGAGAAGGAGCAGACTTGAAGGGATGCTTAGCTTTTAAGTCCTCAAGAGTGGTATCATTATAAGGAGCAAGACCTGAAGAAGAAAGAACTCTGACAGCCGTAGTATAATGACCATCACAAATCTTCCTCTTACATTGCTTGACATTACGCTCACCCAAGTCTAAGTTACCCTCATCAAGATTAGACCATGCAGGAGAAGGTTCAGCTAAAACCTCTCTAACATGTTGCAAGCTGCAAACTACCACAAGACGTACCCCAAGAGCAAATGGCATTAGCGATTTATTCTTCTTGGCGTTGGCGTTTAATAGCCGACCTACACTCCATGTTACTCCTCGGGCAAAAGATTTTAAGGAGACAAAGAGGCAAGACTAACAGGCTAACCCAATAAGAAATGTCCTCAGGTGTGCAGATCACCTTATCAAGAGCTCCTTTCAATACGCGAGAGAATCCCAAACGACACTTTGGAGGGATGGATTTGACAGTGTGCAACCCTTTAGAAAGCAAGGTGTCAAGTAAGTGTAAATCAAAACCATAATGCTCCTCTAAAACCGAATCCTCAACACGAGTAATTTGAAACGAAGAAGGGACTTGTGGTTTGGCGAGATCAAACAACACAAACCTAACAACACCATCGCCACAATCAGGGGATGACACAAAATCAGATCCATGCCGACACTTAGAACAAAGAGTATGCGTCTTAAAACAAATTCCACATAACCAAAGACCCATACGTTTCAACGTAACCTCAGCCGCCTCAAAAACAACAAGATTAGTGGCCAAGGAAAGTTTGGTGGTGGCTAGCGCATCCTCACTGAAATGACGATCACGAAGATGAGAGATCAACGAGGTTTTAGTGGGCCCATTTCCACTACCATCCTGACAACCACTTAAACCCACAAAAGGACAATGAAACCGTATGATTTCCATAGTAAACGGTATCAAGGAACCACAAGTCAAACCGCAAGGCAAAACGCAAGTCATGTGAGACAAACCACAAGTCAACCCACAAGTCAAGCCGCAGGTATTCTAAAGACAAACCGCAATTATAACGCAAGTTGTCCAGAGTCAAACCGCAATAAACTTAGGGTCAAAATGCAAGTCGTAACAGAGGCAAACCATAATACAATAAAAACGCCGGCCAAAACGCAAGCCTCTCAAACCGCAGCCAGAACCAGGGCAAAACGCAAAGCTCCCAACCCACAAGGAACAAAACGCAGACCAAGGTGGTCAAAATGCAAGGTTACCTGAAAAACACAGCCAAAACGCAGGACCTTTCTAAAAACGCAATCAAAAAGGTTGGGCCCACTAAGCAAACCGCAAGACTGTTTTAACCAAAGGACAAAACCCAGAACCGTATTACCTCAAGGCCAAAACGCAGTAAGGAAACCTACTAAACCTACAAGTTGATATTCCTGGAGAAACACAACCACGGAGAAGAAGGTAATCCTACCTAAACCAAACCACAACCAAAGAAAAACCAACAGCTATTAAAGGAGAAGAGAATGGTTTCAAGAACGAAACCCTAAAATACCAAAACCAAAGAGAAGAACGAACGAAGCCCAAAAAGAGATATGTATATACAGGATACAACTGTGCATGTTGAACGGAGGGGACGGATTAGTGCTAGACAGGATCAAGAAGATCCATCGCTCGTCGCCATGTCCATCGCCAAAATCGCCCATACAATTATTATTATTATTATTATTATTATTATTATTATTATTATTATTTTCATTAGAAGAAAATATGATTTACAAGAAATTAGAGGGGAGCCGAAATACTAACTGGGCTCCCACTCCTCTAGCTATTGCAATGCTAATCCTATTAAAGATATGAGCAGCGGCTCGCGATCCGATGTCTTGAGTTACTGAGAACTTTCGGATCCGTTTCAGTAGGGTTGTTGCATCCTTCCCAAGTTCCCCAAAGGAAGAGAATGAGAAGGGAAGAAACCCATATCCAATGTCGGCACATTTGCTCTCATATTTGACACGCTTGCGCTATGCTGCTTCAATCACCACTCGTCCTGGCACAAAATCGACCATACCCAATTGCGTCAAAGGAGACGACCCTATCAAATCGACACAAACATCCTGCCTACCGTCCCAAGAATAGAGCAATACATCAGCTGGGCGTAAGCTTTTGTCTCTTTCTCCACAAAGGCCAATGTCAACCTCTTTGCGAGCCGAGATCCCAGACCGAGAGCAAATATCAGCAAGAGTGTCGCGCACCACGTTGTGTCGGTGCTTAATACCAATAATACCAGCACATGACACTGCATGATCCCCGTAAATGTCTCCTGCAAATAACCTGGAACAAGCAGAGCACGGCATCTGGACCGAGAAAAGGGGGACACCAAGGCGATAGCATAAAACACACCGGTAAGTTCTAACATTCATAGTCTGCCCCAACCCAGATATCGGGGCCACCTTAAGCCAATCAGAGGTGTAGTCTTCACATTGTGATCTCCAAAGCGCCATCTGTCGAGAGGATAGGACAAAAGTGGATTCAGCCGTTTTAGTAACATGTGTGAAATATATATCTGCCAATTTCTTCATAAGTTTAGGGGCAACGATCTCATTGGGGTTACTTAAGAGGTAGAACTCTATTTTCGCGTTAAAAGTACACAGAGCGTCATTAAAGGAAGATCCATGATTTACTATGCCAGACTGTTGGAGGAGCTTAGCCTGTAAGCTAGAAGATTGGAGTCTAGACGCCAGGAAAGCATAATTCAATACATCACCTGCAGAATATACGCCAAGCCCCCCAAACTTAAACGGAAGCGTGGCCAATCTCCATTGCCAATCCCCAAACCCAGGTCCAGAAGCGGTGACAATACGTTCCATAGAGGAACGAAGCGCCGCATCAAACAAAGTCTGGGCATCCTCAAATACCCGGGGGGAACATGTGCGCATAGAGAAGTATAACTTTGAAATACCTGAACAAGCACGAAGAAGGAGCAACTCACATTGAGGATCATTAAGCCTAGCAACGGCATCCATAAGCTCGATGGTTTTAGCAACCCTTTTCATAGCAAGCCCACTACTAAACTCAAAGTCCACGCTAGCCGGCCCGCCCAATAATTTAACACCGCGTAAAGGGCGAGCAATATTCGGCAGAAAGACACCTGCGAGCCTGCTTCTGGGATCCTCGGTTGGCCAGAAAACCTCAGTTTTATCCACATTAAGGTGCAAGCCATAACTAGGTCCATCTGACATAATAAGATCTAAGACCTTCCCCACGACCAGAGTATCACCAATAATAGTGCCATCATCCAGGTACCACATTTGGAGGGCAAGATCAAAAGAGTCTCTAATTTTGTGAACCAGGGGGTGTAATACTAAGGCAAAAAGTAGTGGTCCGAGTGGGTCGCCTTGTTGCACACCTTGGTGCGACCATAAGATGTGTTCCCCATAATAAAGTCTAGCTGGGCTGGAGTAGCAGAATTCCACCCAACGTGAAATAGCAGGGCAACGAAGGCGGACCTCCTGTAGCATAACCTCCCGATCCACCAAATTAAAGGCGTTTTTGAAATCCACCAGCAACATCGAAAGACCCACCTTATCCCCACAATCTTCAAGGAACCGATTCACAACGTGAAGAATAGCCTCCCCTCCTCCAGACACCCCAACACAAAACTATAGATCGTTCAAATAACCATATAAAGAATGACCAATCAAGGAAGCACCAATCTTGGAAACTAGGCGTCTCCAAATGGTCCCCACAGCAATGGAACGGATACCACCTCCTGGCTTAATCAGCGGTGTGAGGGGAGCACTAGCAATGTATTCACCCAACGCCCTGGGGCATTGGCCACCGAGAAACAGATTCACTACTTGGGTGATAGAGGCAATTAATTCATCCGAAACCGCCACAACAGCGCCACTCAAACAGTCCAGAAGGTGTTGGGCACGCAAACCATCTCGACCGCAAGAGGTACCAGGGGGGAAACTCCTAATCATATCAAGAACCACAGTAGTAGATGCAATGAGGTTATGATGATCAAGCGGTGTATCAGGCCGAGCAGGAGCAGACTTGAAAGTATGTTTAGCTTTTAAATCCTCGAGAGTAGTATCATTATAAGGAGCAACACCTGAAGAAGAAAGAACTCTAACAGCCGCAGAATAATGACCATCACAAATCTTCCTCTTACATTGCTTGATATTGTGCTCACCCAAATCCACAGTATCCTCATCAATATTAGCCCATACAGGGGAGGGTTCGGCTAAAACCTCTCTAACAAGCTGCAAACTACCTCCAGACGTACCCCAAGAGCGAATGGCATTAGTGATGTATTCTTCTTGACGTTGGCGTTTAATAGCAGAATTGCATTCCATGTTACTCCTCGGGCAAAAGGTTTTAAGGAGACAGAGAGGCAGGGCTAACAGGCTAACCCAGCAGGAAATGTCTTCAGGTGTGCAGATCACCTTATCGAGGGCACCTTTCAATACGCGAGAGAATCCCAACCGACACTTTGGAGGGATGGATTTGACCATGTGCAACCCTTTAGAGAGCAAGGTGTCAAGCAATTGTAGATCAAAACCATTATGCTCTGCCAAAACTGAGTCCTCACCACGAGTAATTTGGACAGAAGAAGGGACTTGTGGTTTGGCAAGGTCAAACAGCACAAACCTAACGACACCATCACCGCCATCAGGGGGTGGCACAAAATCAGGTCCATGCCGACATTTCGAACGAAAAGTATGCGTCTTAAAACAATTTCCACATAACCAAAGTCCCATGCGTTTCAGCGTGACCTCAGCCGCCTCAAAAACGGCAAGATTAGTAGCCAAGGAAAGTTTGGTGGTGGCCAACGCATCCTCACTGAAATGACGGTCCCGAAGATGAGTGATCAACGAGGTTTTGGTGAGCCCATTTCCATTACTATCCTGACAACCACTTAACCCCGTGAAAGGACAATGAAACCGTATGATTGCTGATGCGTGGTTTTGCGACCTTACAATAGGTTTTACCTCTCGAGGGATCTCAAGAGGCTTACAACCCCACCAGGCAGTGTACCTGACCGATGTAGTATAGTGTAGTGGTAAGTACGGGGAATTGATCGTTCTCCACAGGGAATAGTGTCGTTAGGATTGAAAGACTACTCTAATAGGTCTAAGGGTGAGGGAAGATTCTTTTTGTATTTTTATATTTTTATGAAAGCAAGTAAAATCTCGGGTTTTGAAAGAGTGGGCGGAATTAGTTGCTAATCAACTAACCCAAATAACTACAAATGCAAATAAAATAAAATAACTGAAAATGAAAAGGTTGTGAAACTTATGTGGAGAGAAATGTGTTTACTTAGATTTCCTTACTCCCTAACTATCTTTTACCGGTTGATTAGTATGTATTAATTGCGTGGATGACGGGTGTATTCCTTAATACCAATCGTGGGGTGGCGTACGTACTTCCCCAACTCTACAAGCTCCTACTTCACTCCTATGTCGAGCCGGCTAGGAAGCTCCTAACATGGGATCACTAGAATTCACTCATGCATTAAATACAACCATATAAACCTTAGTACGCATTGGTTCATGTTTCTTAAGACGTTCAAGCAAGTTACCGTATAGGAAGTTAGCCAGTTTTCTTAAGCCTAACATCGATAAACAATCATCCAATACAATTAATAACACACTAACAACTAATAATCAATAGTTAGGTTTCATTAGATCTAAGCAAACACAAGATAAATCTAGCCTAGCATGTTAATCAAAAGACAAGAACAAGATATAATCAAACAACACATAGACATATTGATTGATTAAATGAATACTTATCTTCAATTAAACATGGGAGATCCAAGGGTATGAAAACCCTTAAAAATGGCAGAAATTCGTCTTAGGGTTTCTCCTCACAAAGTTGCACACTAATGACAAAAAATTGCAAAACTATATATAGAACTTAGTGGCTGACGGCATCACGTTGTAGATCTTGACTCCGTCACCTCGCCGTGTCTAGGGTTCCCGGATGGCCTTCTTGACTCCGTCCCTCTTTAGTGCTCCAAAATCCGCTCTGGCTTATCAAAGGTTGACGCCGTCAGAAATGAGCTTGACGCCGTCTTGCTTTAACTTAAACCGTGATGGCCTTGATCACCTTAAAGGGTGACGCCGTCATACTTTCCATTGCAAAACTCTCTGGCGCGTCACGTGTATTTTTCATATCCACCTCTTTTGCCAAGCCATGACGCCGTCTGAAACAATCCCTGACGCCGTCAAAGGTACTTTTCCAGCCGATTTTGAGACTTTGTCGTTTTCTTCACTTTTATGCTCCAAAAAGGTCCAAAATGCTTCTTTTTCCAGATTTCTTCTCCAAAGTACCTAAAATGACAAAAGGAACGATTTAGGACAATATTTGATCAAATAAATACGATTTAGAGCTTAAATGACCCCCTAAAAGCGGTACACTTTTCACTTCATCAAATACCCTTACACTTGAGATTTGCTTGTCCTCAAGCAAATGCGCTTTTATTCTAATCAAAATACAAGTTAGGGGTCATTTAATACTAATATAAAAGTAATTAAAATAAATAGTCGTTCCACTTTAATCATAATAAGCACGGAGATTTCAAACTAGCACCTCACAAGTAGTGTTTAGATACTCACATCTCTCAGGTGTCATCAAAATAAATCTCATAAATGAAAACGGATAATATCTCTCACTACCTGTCATAGCAAATAGATTACCATAGGCTTGGGAAAGGATCAAAAACCTCCTCCACTAGGCGTAAGCACCTAAGATAAACTATCAAAGAGGGCTTTTACATGGGTTATAACGTGAGGTATAGGGATATGATAAACACGGATTTGTTGGATAAGGGATATTTTACTGGTGGCGAGTTAAAGATCTTGATTAATTACATGTACAATATGGCGTTGCTAAGCCAAGACTAGACTCGACTTAAGCTAAAAACAAAATAACAAAAACATAAAATAAACATAAAATGAAACGGGATGGTAGTCCGTATGTTTTTTCTACTTTTCTTTTTCTCATTTTTTTGTATTTTTCTTGATTTTTTTGATTTTTTTTTTTTTTTTTTTTTATGCATACACTCTTGCCCTACCATCCAAAATAATACATCGCAGGGGGGTTGTATCCCCTTACACTTGAACTTTTACATAACTTTACAAATAACTATTCTAATGACTCGAATTAAGATAATCGAAACACTTGGAGTACTTTTAAAATATTTAGCACATATGGGGGTAATAATGTTGTTCTTCCCCATTATTCCATTACACTAGTACTTTACCCATGAGTCCCAATCGTCCCAAAACAATATGTACAAGGATATGACTCGACTTAGCAACCATGTAATCAATTAGATAATTAACTTGGGGTTTAAACAAATGTTGTCACAATAATGCACTAAAAATGAGTGCATACAAGGTAGGCTAAGGCGATTTGGGTGTACATTTAAGTGGGGTGTAAACAAATTCTTCCTTTAAGTAAAATGCTTAAAGGTCGAAACGAAAAGATAGGCTCTGAGGGGTGTACTAGGGGTATCGTGTACTAAAAATGAGTACAACGCAAAGGGTGTGGGAGAATTACTTGACCAATGTAGCCAATGTAATTATAACAAAAACACAGGTGTAAAACAATGGGTTAATCCTAATGCCTCTTATCATGTAGTAAATCTAACTACACGAATGTAGTCTCACTTGTGGCCTCGGAATGGTCCTAACGCAAGTTCTAGAATCTAAGTGCTACCGGTACACACATCATAGCATAAATGCTTTTCCTACCAATTCTAGGGGCGAACCTCACATATTTGGGGTGGAAAATTTTTTAGTGGTACGGTTTTGTGCTAGTCATATAACTTTCCTATCCATGAGACGCTCATTAAGATCAAAGTTTCACTCCTATATGTTGTAAAAAAATTTAAATTTGGCACTAAAATTGCCCTAACATGTATTTATCTTAGTTTTATTACACATCAACCATCAAACAAACAAAAATCAAGTGCAATTGTATTCTCTAAAGTATCGTATTTTACCCCCCCTTACACTTAAGATGAACATTGTCCCCAATGTTCAAATAACAAGATGTAAAAGTAAATAAGGTAAAAGAATGAAATCAAATACTCCCCTGATTCGTTTGGTGGATAAAGAGGTAACATGGTTAGATCTTCTTCCAAGAGAATGTAGAAGCTCCAAGACTAAAGCATCGCCAAAAGCTTGATTCCACATACATCTCCTTGTCCAAAATAACCTTTTAAACCTGAGAAAACAAACACGAAAACCTGCATAACATCGGCGGGATAAATTCTATATAAGGATATAATGCTTGTGGAATGATAATTTTGCAGATTCCTGGAGTTTATAAGTTAGAGATTTAATAAAAACTTTTTATGAAAACAAAACTTTCAAAAATTTCAGAAAATTAACACCTGACGCCGTCAGGTTATAAATCCTGACGCCGTCAGAAATGATCTGACAGAATTCTAATGTTAAGTTTCCGGAAAATTTCTGGAAAAACCTTTACCTTACTTCCTGGAATTCCTGCAAAATATCATTATGACTCGATACAAGCATTTGACTCAAACAAATACTAATATGTATGTTAATTTAATATTATTACGATTCATGTTCATTTTTTTTCTAATAAACCGATTTGGATTTCCCTTACACTTATCTTTTGCAAAATACCTTTATATGTAGTTAAGACGAAGTTAAAAACAAGATAAAGCATTTTCACAATTTAGTTTTGAACATGAATCAATAATAATAAAAATTAAACACACATACGGAAACAAATAAAATCAAACAAACAAATAAATAAACACATAAAGCTTGGGTTGCCTCCCAAGAAGCGCTTTTCTTTATTAACGAGTCTTGTAGCTAGACTCAAAGTCCTTCTACCCTATGTAAGTGAGCTCGTCATCGAGGACGTCTTTAGGGTTAAGCTTGGATTGAAGTTTCCTATTGGTCCGCTTAGTACAATATATCTTTTCAAACTTCTCTCCATCCGGGTCATACAATGTCATCTTAATATGCCATGACCCATCTCCATATTTGGGTGGTTTATCCCAATCCCACTTATGATCATCGTCCTCACAAGTCCACTTATTCATCCCTAGGTTAATTGGCAAAACTCCTAGGAAATCAATCATCTTCCTAAAAACTAGAGGGTCTTCAAATGGATCCAATTCGGTGTCCCTAGCCAAGAGTTGTTCTACCGCATGTGTCCGGTTCACAAACTCTTCTTCTAGGTAAAATGGGCGTTGGGGTCCTATGAAGTCTCTATCGATCCAAGGTCCATATCTAGATGGTCTCCTATTTAACTCTAACCAATGGGGTGTCGGTTCATCACTAGTATCATAAGCATGTTTCTTCACATCATAGACTGACCAAGTATCACCTTCCCCTACTGCTATCTTAGATTCCTTACAATCAATCATAGCACTAGCGGTCGCTAAAAATCCTCTACCTATCAACAAGGGGCGTGTAGGGTCGCTAACCATGTCAAGGACGTGGAAATCGGCTAAAATGGTTAGTTTTCCTATGTGTACTAACACGTCTTTGACTACTCCAACCGGGTAAGCAACACTCCCATCCGCTAAGCCTATTATCACCTCGGTTTCTTCAAGTTTTCCTAGTTTTAGAGAGGTGTAGAGAGGTAACGGAAGTAGGTTAAGGCTTGATCCAAGATCGGCTAATGTGTCATAAGCCTCCGAATTACCGATCTTGCAAGGTAGAACAAATAAGCCCGGATCATCTAACTTCTTAGGTAGCTTGTTTTGAACAAAGGCGGTCCCTTTTTCGCCTAACTTGAGCTTCTTCTCATCCAACACATCAATAACCGGACTTTCAAGGTGGAGCTCCTTGAAATCATTGTCAAGGTTTTGAGTGGGAGGTGTTTCAACTATGTTGTTGACCAATTTGGATATCGTAACTTCTTGGTCATTTTGAACGATTTGGGTTTGTTTGAAACACGAGCTCATGGAATTGACCGAATAATATTGTGGACAAGAACTAGGAGACGCAACCGATGAAACGGCGTTGACGTTTAGCTTCGGGTTCTTGACTGTGTTGCTAGGGAGTGCTCCCATTTCTCGGTCATTGAGGGCTTTCAACAAAGTGTCAATCTTATTGGTCATCTCGCTTTGTTTTTGTTTGAAATCGGCTTCAAACTTGGCTAAACGAGCTTCTTGAGATGCCATAAATTGAGACATCAATCCTTCAAAGTTATTGGTACTACCATTGCTGGAAGGATTGTTGTTGAAAGTACGGTTCGAGTTGGAACCGCTTGATTGGAAACGATTAGGTGGGTTGGAAGAATTGGTTTGTTGTGCGTTTTGGTTTTGTTTCCACCTAAGGTTTGGGTGATTTTTCCATGAGGGGTTGTATGAATCACCGTAGGGGTTTGGCTCTGGTTTGAAAGTGTACCACTTGTCTCCCGCTCCGTCGGTACGCGAGGATGCGTAGTCCGCAAAAGCTTGTTCGGGGAGTTCCATGCAATCACGAGTGTCGTGGGGACCACTAAATAATTCACATGAAGAAGTGATTTTGTTCACTTGGCTTGAAGGTTTAGGAGCCTCGTAGGATTTCATAAGAAACTTGACTTGGTCTTCAAGTTCTATGATCCTACGGTCGGAAGTGCTTGAATTGTTCGAAGGCAAAGATATTGCCTTGACCGTTTTATTCAAATCACGGGGATCACTCCAACTTTCGTTGTCATAAAGAGCAAGATCTTCTAGGAGAGCCCATGATTGTTCCGCACTTAGATCACGTAGCTTGCCACCGGCCGATTGGTCAATGGTTTGCCTCGCGGAGAGATTGATATGGTCATAGAAGATTTGGACTTGGAGCCAAAGTTCTATGCCATGGTGAGGGACTTTTTGGAGTAAGTCCTTGAATCGAGTCCATGCCTCGTAGAGGGTTTCGCCTTGACGTTGTTGGAACATCAAGATATCATTCCTTAGCTTGGTAGTTCTTCCTGGTGGGAAAAACTGAGCAAGGAAACGAGTGGTGAGATCATCCCAAGAGGTAATGGATCCTGCGGGTAGACGCTCTAGCCATTGACTAGCTTGGTCCCGCAGAGAGAATTGAAAGAGACGCAGTCGGGTCGTCTCTCGAGTGGCAACATCAAGGTCTATGGAATCAACGATTTTGAGAAAGTCCTTGAGATGTTGATTAGGATCTTCGGAACGAAGTCCATGGAATGCGCATCCGCTTTGCACCAAACGGATGGTGTCGGATCGCAAGGGTGTGACATTGGCTCCTTGAGTGAGCTAATGGTGTTTCGATAGCCATGGTGGCTAGGACGAGAGTAGTCTCCTAAGGTACGGGCTCTAGGAGGTGGGTGTTGTTGTGGTGGTGGGTTGTTGGGATCAAGGATATTGCCACCTTCCATGATGTCGGATGGTAATGGTTACGAACAAAGAAACGAAAAAAAAAAGATAGACTAAAGAAAATCTAGAAAAAATAATAATCTCACTAGAAAGTAATCTAGTGAGTAGACCTAATAAAATAAAAATTCAACCTAAACAATAACTATTCCCCGGCAACGGCGCCAAAAACTTGATGCGTGGTTTTGCGACCTTACAACAGGTTTTACCTCTTGAGGGATCTCAAGAGGCTTACAACCCCACCAGGCAGTGTACCTGACCGATGTAGTATAGTGTAGTGGTAAGTACGGGGGATTGATCGTTCTCCACAGGGAATAGTGTCGTTAGGATTGAAAGACTACTCTAATAGGTCTAAGGGTGAGGGAAGATTCTTTTTGTATTTTTATATTTTTATGAAAGCAAGTAAAATCTCGGGTTTTGAAAGAGTGGGCGGAATTAGTTGCTAATCAACTAACCCAAATAACTACAAATGCAAATAAAATAAAATAATTGAAAATGAAAAGGTTGTCAAACTTATGTGGAGAGAAATGTGTTTACTTAGATTTCCTTACTCCCTAACTATCTTTTACCGGTTGATTAGTGTGTATTAATTGCGTGGATGACGGGTGTATTCCTTAATACCAATCGTGGGGTGGCATACGTACTTCCCCAACTCTACAAGCTCCTACTTCACTCCTATGTCGAGCCGGCTAGGAAGCTCCTAACATGGGATCACTAGAATTCGCTCATGCATTAAATACAACCATATAAACCTTAGTACGCATTGGTTCATGTTTCTTAAGACGTTCAAGCAAGTTACCGTATAGGAAGTTAGCCAGTTTTCTTAAGCCTAACATCGATAAACAATCATCCAATACAATTAATAACACACTAACAACTAATAATCAATAGTTAGGTTTCATTAGATCTAAGCAAACACAAGATAAATCTAGCCTAGCATGTTAATCAAAAGACAAGAACAAGATATAATCAAACAACACATAGACATATTGATTGATTAAATGAATACTTATCTTCAATTAAACATGGGAGATCCAAGGGTATGAAAACCCTTAAAAATGGCAGAAATTCGTCTTAGGGTTTCTCCTCACAAAGTTGCACACTAATGACAAAAAATTGCAAAACTATATATAGAACTTAGTGGCTGACGGCGTCACGTTGTAGATCTTGACGCCGTCACCTCGCCGTGTCTAGTGTTCCCGGATGGCCTTCTTGACGTCGTCCCTCTTTAGTGCTCCAAAATCCCCTCTGGCTTATCAAAGGTTGACGCCGTCAGAAATGAGCTTGACGCCGTCTCGCTTTAACTTAAACCGTGATGGCCTTGATCACCTTAAAGGGTGACACCGTCAGACTTTCCATTGCAAAACTCTCTGGCGCGTCACGTGTATTTTTCATATCCACCTCTTTTGCCAAGCCATGACGCCGTCTGGAACAATCCCTGACGCCGTCAAAGGTACTTTTCCAGCCGATTTTGAGACTTTGTCGTTTTCTTCACTTTTATGCTCCAAAAACGTCCAAAATGCTTCCTTTTCCAGATTTCTTCTCCAAAGTACCTAAAATGACAAAAGGAACGATTTAGGGCAATATTTGATCAAATAAATACGATTTAGAGCTTAAATGACCCCCTAAAAGCGGTACACTTTTCGCTTCATCAATTGCCATAGAAAAGTTTCTTTTTTTTTCCGAACGCAGTCAAACCGCATTGTGCCTCAAACCGTAGCCAAACAAGCCCAACCGCAAAGCCCAAAACAAAAAAACAAAGCCACTACACAATTTTTTTTTCTTTGTTTGAACTTAAGCCCACTACACAATTAAACGAAACCGCTAGGTTAAGCAAAATAGGTGGGGCCCACGAAAGCAAATAACACGCAAGGTTTTTATCAGTCAACCAACCATGTGGGGTCCTGAAGCAAACCGCTATCTCGTAAACCCAAAGTCAACACACTCACGTGAAGGCAAAACCGCTACCAGGTTTTATCCACTGATCAAACCACTACCCGGTTTATCCAACGGACAAGACAACCAGGTCGATCAAAATCCAGGTCAAATCGCCAACAACTTTTGCAAGATGATGCCCAAGGGGTTAAATAACCAGCCCACAACAGCAAAACGGGATAAGAGAGGGGAAGGGTTTCAAGAAAGAAATCCCAAGAATCCGAACCCAAATGAAGAAAGAAAAGAAGCCCAACCAAGAGTTGAGTAAATGATGTAACAGGGGGTGTTAGATCATGTCGTTGGTGTTGCCATGGGAAAATTCCGAACAGGGGAGATGATGATCTGAGGGAGAGATGAACTCGCCCTGTTCATCACCAATTCGCAATGGAATTTGTTAAGCCAATGATAACTCCTGAGGATGCCATGCCGTGGGTGGGGTTGTATGTTGCTGGAGCATCTTTGGCTTGCACTCTTGCAATGGCAACCGATACCTTCCAAGGACTTCGACAATGGAAACTATTATTATTATTATTATTATTATTATTATTATTATTATTATTATTATTATTATTATTATTATTATTATTATTATTATTATTATTAGAAAATTTGTTAAATTTTGGTATATTTTGAATTTCAGACATCAAGCCCGATTCATAATGATGTTGATGCTCGAGATGGAGAAGTTGATCACCTAGATGTGATGCTGTCTGACAGTAATGATAAAAATGTAAAGCTTAATTACAGAGCTGCTTAGTGTTATGTTTAGTCTATCTTTAGTTTATTCTCCGTAATATTAATATGTTGTTAATTACAGAGCTTAATCACAAAGACTGATGTATCATGCGAGACAGCAAAACCTGATGTTGTTGATGCCGGACATGGCAATCTTACTTATCTTGACCCGGCAGCGTATCCATCATCCATGTAACAACTTGAGACATTATGTGTTCCAACAGGACATTTCCTGGTAGTTGAGACATTATGTGATCACATGCAAGTTGATGATCCCAATGATATTCATTTACCTAATTTGAATGAACCATTTTCTCAATCGGCGGTTGATGTACGTATATAATTTGAAATACACTTTTTTTAGCTGTTTGCTACATTCTGATTCTTATCTTATTTATGTTTTCATGTATACTTACAGTGCAAGCATTTTGAAAATGATCATCAAGATGTTGATATGGATTCGATTGAATGTTCAAAAGAGGATGATCAAGATGTTGATATGGAAGAGAACAATGCCGTTGATGTACGTATACAATTCGTAAAACACTTTGTATATTTGTTTATTAAATTCGGTTTTTTATCTTATTTATTTTTTTTATGTATACTTACAGATCAAGCAATTTCATGATGATTGCACTGATTTGATTGGACGTTCAAAAGAGGATGAACAGGATGCTGATATGGAACAGAACGATGATGTTGATGTACGTATATAATTCGAAATACACTTTTTATACTTTTTTGTTCAATTAAGATTCTTAACTTATATATGTTTTCATGTTTTCTTACAGTCCAATTTATTTGATGATGATTATCCGGAAGAGAACAATGCTGGTGATGTAACACTGGATGTTCATGTTGCTGATAAAGTTGAAAATGATGGTGACAAATTAGGAGAGGGTGTGCCAGAAGGTGGGAAAGAAGGTGATAAAGTTGATTCAAAAGATGATTACAATGGTGATAAACTAGGATAGGCGTTATCGGATAAGGATCGTGGTGTTGCTCATGAAGATGAACATGATGGTCAGAAACTGATCGAGTCATTGTTAGAAAGAGAAAAACGATGTTGATGTATGTATATAATTTCAAATACCATTTTTACAGTTGTTTTTTACATTGACTTTAATATCATATTTATGTTTTCATGTACACTTACAGTCAAGAGAGGAAGATCAAGATGGTCATACGGTACAAGAAGGCGGTCATTCAATAGATTTGGTTGTAACACTGGATAATCATGTTTCTGAAAAAGAAGATCATGATGGTGAAAAACTAGTAGAGGGGTTGTTGGATAAGCATGGTGGTATTGCCGAGAAAGATATTCATGATGGTCAGAAAGTGGTCATGGAGGTGTTAGAAACTGATAAGAATAAGGCTGATGAGACAAATGATTATAATGTCAAAAAGGTTGTAGCGACGGTATCTGATAATGTTCAAAAGCAGTTAAATGAGAAAGTAATAAAGGCAGTGTTTGAGAAAATTGATCAAGATGCTGAGAAAGCAAGAAAGGCGATGTTCCATAAAATTGAAAACAACACGCATCAGGAGGTTGCCAAAGAAGGAGAATTAAATACGCCATTGACTGAAGTTTCTGAGGTACTTTGTATATCAATACACCAATATATGTTTCTGACGTTTTTTAATATATGAGTACTTTTATTTGTTTTCTTACAGAATCAAATCATGGATATTGTTAACGTTGAAATAAACAGCCCAAAGCTGAATAACGATGTTAAAGTCAATTCTGAACCGTGCGCAAAGAATGTATTTATGCGTCTTAAAAGAAAGAGGAACCCAGGTAAGGCTCTAAGGACACCTTTTATGGATTTTGGGAAAAAGAAAACTTGTAATCCCAAAGACTCGACAAAGGAACCTTTGCCCTTATACGGGTCTGGGGAAGATGTTCAACTAAAGAGTGCGAAACAAGTAGGTAAGGCTTTGAATCAACCGCCTAAAAGTCCACCATTGCCCACAAGGCGGTCACAGAGACTAAACAGAAGAACTATTTTCTCCCGTGTTTTCGGAAAGGATGGCGTAGAAATTTTGTTGGAACCTTGGGTAGAGGTACACCACAACTTAACTCAATTGTTGATGTACGAAGAGGATATTTGACAAATATTAGTTTTATTGTTTATAAACAAACTGCATAAATAAATCTTAGTCTGGTTTCTAGTATACGATGCATTCATCTATTTTTATTTATTTATTTTTTATTTTTTTTATATTTTTTCAGGATCTGTCACGGCCACCTGGTTCCTTTAACAATAAGGTAACTACTCCAGAATATATGGATATTTTTCTTAAAAAAGGCCTTAAATCATGTCATAACTTTCCTTGGGGTAAATTCGACATCGTTGTTGAACGTCCATTCTGGTTAGCTTTATTGGCTTACGGCAGAGGTCACAAAAAAGGATGGCTTAGTGATGAATAATTAGATGCTAATTTAATTTACATAAATCAATAATTTCAATTTACCCATTTGGATATTTGTATATAAAAATTACAACATTTGGATATTTGGGTGGATCTAATGTGGCAATTCAGACCCTCCAATGCTGATTGGGCTATGGCCAACCCATTTTTCTCGTCTAGTCTCCTTGAAGGATCTATGCGTGACTACTACGCCACCGGTCAACGGTATCCTTTGCCCCGGTCCAGTGTTGAAAAGGTGGGTATATAAACACCATTTGTTCTTGTAGATACCTGTATCTCTTTTGAAATCAGTGTTTTTGTTTTTGTTTTTTTTTCCATTTTTTGGTATAAATGTAGGTCTACTTTCCAGTTAATGTATCCAAGGACCACTGGTTTCTCGCAGAGTTACAAATTAGCACCGGAGTTGTAACAATTTATGATACCCTTGGTACGCCGAAAGAAGAGAATTGACCGGAATGTAAAAAAATGAGGGCAACTTTCGAGGTAATGCTCCCAAAGTATCTAAATTCGTGCAAAGTTTTGGATGCCAAATCCATATCTGTTTCAAATTACAAGATCACGTTTCGAGTTGCTGAAAATGTCGCTAGACAAGCTAACCGATATGGTGACTGTGGAGTATGGGTCTGCATTCTCTTGCACTGGTTGGGTAACAACTTAAGTATACATGTTGATAACCCTCTTGCGATAGCTTGGGCGTATCGCGAGCACATGACCACATACTTTTGGAAGTATAAGATGACTAATGATAATAAAAAAAAAAAAAAAAAAAAAAGCACTAGATTATGTTTTCTATAAGTTGGCTTCCATATGTAAAAAAAACTGGGAAGGATTATATTCCATGTAGGTGATTGGTATGTCGGTTATAATTTTTGTGGATGAAGATGAATGTAACCTGTATTGTATGTCATGTGTCAAAAAAATAGAAGAAATCAATGTATGGTTCTTGCTAGATGGTGTGACCGTCCAATGTATGGTTCTTGCTAGATGGTATCATTCAATTACATGGTTCCAATTTATGACCATTTGACACTTTACTTGCTACATGCTATCATTCCATTACATTGAATATGACATTAAACCTCTCTTAAACCATTACCATTTCATTAACCATACAATACAAAATACAACAAAATAGCTTAACATACCTGATTGTAAACATTACCACAGTTGCATAAACCATAACCATACCATATTTTAGACAACCAAAACCTAATCATATCATAGGCTGGAATGTTTATTACAAGTACATATAGATTGCAAATGAGCGGGAAATCACACATAACTATGAAATGGGAGGGAAAACCCAAATTACAGTGAATACTAGATTACATCTATTGCCCTTCAGGTAAAAACCACAAGATTACATCTGAAATCCCACACATGCTAAAAAGAGCTTTCAATATCAATAATTAGATTGAAAATATTAAGCGACTAGTCAATTAAGCGAATAAAAAATTTATTTTTAAGCGACTTTTCACTAAAAAACTACCCATGCATGTTTCTATGTATTATCCTCCACGTAATAGCACTAGATCTATTGTCCTATATGTAAGAGAGATAAAAGCACTAGATCTATTATCCAACATGTAAGTATATGCACATAACCTAGAAAGTCATTCATTTTATCTTGGGAACTATCAACTAATAACCACATAGTTTTCTTTGTATTTTCATTTTTTACCAAAGGGATGGGATCTATTGATTCAGAATCAACAACCTGTGATGATATTGTGTTTCACCAATGGGTGTAAGTTTGTCTATTATTTTTTCTATTCTTTTTAAATATTCATTTTTTGTTTAATAATATATGTCTGTTTTAATTCTTTCAATTGTTACACAGGAACTCTCATAATGCTGATGAGGTTGTGTTTGAGGTACATCATGGTAGTGTTTTTATGTATCTTCCCTTAAGGTACGCTGCTGGAGAAATTATAGACTTGGAGTTATCTAGGTCAAGTAGGTTATCTTATTCTCAAATGTGTGACCTTTTGTTGAAAAACATAAAAGAGGATATATGGGCGTGGTTTTATTGTAAACCAAGGTGTAGCTTAGAAGAAGGTTTGACCATTGTCAAAACTGATAATGATGTGAACAAAATGTATAAATTTGCTAAGATTCATGGGCTCATTGAAGTCTTTGTCAGTTGATTTGTGTCAATTATAGTCCAAGGAATTGCACAAGAAATATGCAAAACCCGAGTCGTTTGTCCCGACGAAGATCGAATGGAATTTGTGTTCCCGGGACGTGATTCGTGTAATGAATGAGTGATTAAAAAGAGAATTTGGGTTTTCTACACTACGAACAATGAAATATCAAAAGAAAACAACTAATTAAGCTACGGGTACAAATAATCTAAGCATGTGAATTTAAAAACGAAAACTGGAATTAAAATCGTTACGCTACGAATTTAAAAAAGCGAATAAAAGTGAAATGCTAAATTCTAAGCCCTAAAATTTTGAAAATAATTTTCCTATATTAAAACTGATAAAAGAAAATTTTTGGAAAAAGAAAAATATTTTTTTGACTTTTTAATAATTTTTTATGAATTAAAAACTAATTAAAACTATTTAAATGATTTAAAAATAGTAAAACAAGTTGGAAAATTCTGAAAATTTCTGAGTAATTCTAATTTTTAATAAGAAATCTAGGAAAAATAATTTGAGAAACTAATTTTGCCTAAATAAGCTGAACAGTGGAAATAAGCAGTTGAAAAATAAGCTAAAAATAAGCAAATGAAAGCCAAAAATTACAAGAAGCTCAGGAACTGATAAGCTAACTATAATAAGCACAGAACAACTGAAAGTGATCAATGAAGCAGTCTGGTATAAGCAGATAAGCTGTGCAACAGTTTCAAACCAGGACAAAAATGAATGGGTGATCAGCCCCTTTTGCAGCTACTTTAAAAGCCAGTCATAAGCTGATTTTTGAAATCCAAAAGCAGAAACTAAGAGTTCATATAACCAGCTACTTTAATTCCAAAAATGCCTAAATTTTATGGCCAATTGCTCACTTAATTTGACCTAAGAACAGATGAATGTGGAACTGAAAAAATGTTGCAGGTCTGCTAATGACTAAGTAGTGTAATTGCAAATTGATTAAAAGCTATTTGTATAAGCTAATAGTGAAAATAAAGCTCAGAATCTAGAAGTTACTACTACTAGCTACATATAAAACCAAAAATAATGCAGAAATCTCAGAGTTATAAGCAGATAATAAGCAGTAAAAAGCTGAGGTAAAAAAAATGCAGGTCTGCACTTAAGGGCCTGATGCAGCAGAGAAGCAGTCCTATTGGCTGATTTGCAGACAATGAATAAGCCAAGGAATGAGCTCAAAATTTCAAAATAAGCTGAAACAGATTTACATTAACCTATAAGCTATTAATGTTCCAAAAATTAGACAATAAGCACTTTATTGAAGAAGCTAAAATTAAGCTGAAAAGAGGGGCTGTATGGACTAGATAGGTGCAGGTCTGCTCATCCTTTCTGAGGAAGCAGTTTGTCTAAAATGATCCTAACTCTTCCAATACTACTAGAGATGATACCAACTTCTATATCCATACTTAAAACACCAAAAAGGAGTACAGCAATACCAAAGATCTAGATCAGACAAGCCCTAGCTTATGAAAGCAGTTCTAAGTCCTGATTTTGCACTAAGTATCAAAAACCTCAAAAGACCTTAAATCTCTAGAGAACTAACAGAAATAAGCTTATTCTCCCTAATTTAGGCTAGATCAACTCTCAAATAAATCATGAATCACTTTAACAACTGATTATCCAACTTATTTATCCTCCAAAAAGCAACCTACAATTCTGAAATAAGCACCTAGAAAGCATTAATCTACTTCACTGTTTTGTCCTTTTTATTATCCTATAAGGCTAAAAATAGCTAAAGCTCTTAACTCACTATCACATTTAACTAAACCAACACAGAGTAAATCAGAAGTATTAAGAATGGAAATAAACAGTAATTAAGCTAATGAACAATGAATAGACTAACCTTGACTTATATTAAAAACTAAAAATGAGAGTACATTGATTGAAAAACTGAAGAGAAATTACAATAAGCTGCAACTAAAATAAGCTAAAGCTAAATTATCCTACTCCTAAGCCTAAAATCTAACTACTATCTAACTAGCTCCAATTCGTGACTGAAAGGGCTATTTATAGCCATAAGCAGAAGCTTCCAGGGGTTTCATCCTTCAATCCTCACCTTTAAATTATCCTTGGTCTCCAATCCTCTATCCTCAGCCGTAGGATCATTATGATGACATGTCCCCTCCAATCAAATCGTCCCATTCGTCCACGCTGGCAATCCGTGTGACTGACAACTCTCTGACACGTGCGTCAGCATTTAATCATTGGGTAATTATATGAGAGTGGGGTAATTTTGGGTATGGTGAATTTAGGGTTTATAGCACAGTGAAAAAGGGGGAAAAGGGTTAGCGCGCGTGTGTGTTTGACTGGGGTATTTTATTTCTATTGATCGGGTATAGGAGTGGGTCGGGTATTGGGTTAAAGATTGGGCTGGGTTTGGTTTGATAAGTGGATTGGGTTATTTATTGTTTTGGGTAAATGGGATTGGTAGTTTAGATGTAGGTTTAAGGTTTTGTGTTATAATAAATAGGACCATTTTTGTCAATGCTAGATTTTTAAGGGACTGATTCTGCCCATCTTAAAAAAAATAAATCCAAGGGTTTCTTTTGTCAATTTATGATTCTTCAGGGTTGACTTTGACTTTTTGCTTCCCGGCTTTGGCTTTTATTAACTCTTCCAAATCTCGTGCTCGTTTTCTCGGTTTTTCTTTGATTTTGTCCTTTTTTTACGATATCCATCCCTGCACAATCATAAACACAAAAACACAAAATATTTGGCATAATTGGTTAGTTTTTGGTCTATTTGGTCTGATTTTGGTCAAGAAAAGGTATGTGTTTAAGCACATACCAAATTCCCCCAGACTAAGTCATTGCAATGTCCTCATGCAATGTTATAAAAACACGTTTTTGAAACCGAAAATTTTCTAATCTCTTTTTACTAACTTTGAGAAGTAGCAAAATTTTCAAAAGAGATTAAGAAATCTTTAGTTCTAAAAACTCCCCGATTTTCCTTTTATTCTATTTTTGTATGTTCTCATAATCTAGTGACGGTTTTGTTGACGATCATTATCTCACGATAACTTTTAGGGTCCTCGAGCAGGAAACACGACTCATAAAGAAGTGACCATACGGATAAAATTCGTCGTCCCCGATTTTTCACAAGTCCCCAAACTAAGCTTAAAAATGAAATCATTGTTATTTACAAGTTAGATTGCCGACACTACTCATAAAAGCTAATTGTGTATTACTTCTCGCTCCCAAATTCCTATTTTCCTCTATTTATTTTATTTTTGGTGAGAAATGAATTTCTTCGAATTCTCATTTCGATAATTTTTAGTCCGATAAAAATACCTAGTTTAGACGCTAAGTAGTTTCCAAGCCTTCCCTCGAAAACCGTTGCATACAAAAATGAGGTCCACATCAAGGTCTCTGATTTAACACGATTTTGAGGATATCCCTTTTATATACGACCGAAACAACTCGTCTACGAGTCCAGAGACAGAAGCTTTTATTAGTATATCCCCGGAGTCGAAGTTTGGCATTTTTAACATTATTAAGCACATATTATTATTCCTCGGCCTTTTAAACAACCTAGACAACGGCAGCAAACCGTCAAGAATCAGGAGTCTTATTTTGACCTTGGATATTTTTCCTCTGCCTTTATTAGAAGTCTACAACATCGGCTGCGAACCGGCAAGATGTAGAAAACTTTTTATGGCTTTGGATTATTATTATACATTATCATATTAATTAATTATTTGTGTTGCCAAACCCCAAGTCCTACGGCTTTTATAACAATCCCAACATCGGTTGCGAGCCGGCAAGATGGAATAGTCTATTACACCATAACACTGACAGTACCTTGATGTGTACCCAATTTTCATAAGCAAGGACTCTCTAAGGAAGAAATAAAAACTAATTATCGCCAAAACCAAAATACCTTTAATTATTCCTAAATTACTATTATGTGGGTGAAACAAGCTTATGGGAACAAAAAGCCACAAGTAACTTCGATGAGCTCTAAAGAGATCCAACTACTCCACATTTAGCAATCTAACTTATGAACAACTCTATCATTTCTCGTTCTTTGCAAATTTAAAATCTTAAATAATAAGATCTGCGAATGCTTAGCCAATAATCAAGCCATGCATATATAAAGTCAATTATGGGAACTTGCAAACTCTTAAAAAGAATTCGCGTTTTCTAGCTCCTTGTATAAAAGACTAGCACGAGCTTATAGATTATAAATGGTTAAGGGGACAAGCTAAGGCTCAACACGCCCGGTCAAGTCAGAATTTTATTCCTACTCTCTCCAGCGGAAAGTCAACAAAATTGTCAAAATTTATTATATTTTTGCAAAAATTTTTAAAATTTTCTCATTTTTTGGATTTTTTTTTTCAATTGTTGAGGAAAAACGGGGTTGCATGAGTAAACGGAAAAAATGCAAGGCAAAAATCAGATCGAAAGATCACCCCCCCCCCCCAAGACTAAAACGAGACATTGTCCCCAATGTCTTAAAGGTAAGGGTTCTCCTACAAAAATCTCAGGCCGTTTATTATTAATTATGCCAAAAGATAGATGTAAAACGATAAGATTAAGGATATCGGATAAGCAACGAATGATGAAACTCGAGTAGCGTGAAGGAAACTACGAGCACGAGAGTCTTCATTATCGAGCAATCCTGGACACAGCACAGAAAAACACGAAACACAAGAAATGAAAGAGGAAGCCCTCCTCACGTCACTTTATTAGAAAAGGGAAAAGAAGATAGATGGATAAGCATGGGGTGCCTCCCATGAAGCGCTTGTTTAGTATCGAGTCGGAAAGCTTAGACTCGCCCCGAATTTAATTGTCCATGGGGGAGCATGTGGAAAAGATAATCTCCATCGAACTTTTGTTCAAGAGGTTTGGATAAACATTGAAGCATAAGAAAGTTCCACCCCGATGAGATACCCACGGCATAAAAGAAGGAGAGATGCCGGGGTCAAAGATGGTATCTTCACTCCCGAAGGAGTGAAAGATAGGAGAAGTCACCGGGTAGGTGAAGAAGGGAAGAAAGATCATAATCAGAATGGGAATCCATTCTTCATCAGTAAAGCTCGTAAAAACCTCGGGAGGGAGGGTCGGAATGATATCATCAATAATAAAACTCTTAGGATAAAGTACATCTCCCCCCGGGTCGGGATCCTCTTCAAAATCATAAAAATCATACTCCGGAGGAGGTATGATATGAGTGAGTTCATCGGAGAACTCCTCATGAGGAGATTCAAGAATACGAGGAGAATCTGTGAGTTCTGGTATGGGCTCATCAAGATTAAAAAGAAGATCCTCCTCGCCCTCAACGTCCTCTAACCCTCCATCGAAAAGAGGATTAACTTTGCAAGAAGTATACTCATCATTGAATTCAAAAAGAGGGTTAGAGAAAATCCCGGAAGTAATCTCGGAAACGTCAAGGGAATCTCCATAAGATTGAAAATCACATTCATCGTCAGATATTTCCTCAGACTCACTTGGGATTGGGACGAGGTTCTCAACACTGGACTTTATGATTTCGTCTGATTCCTTTTCAGGAAGAGTGCTAAGATGCTCGTCCCCCATTTTTAGAGAGTCCTCGGGTTCTTTGGTAGGAAAGACGGGAGTGATTTCTGTTGAATTTTCACAAACTCCCCACATAGAATCCTCATCATCATCATCGTCATCGCAAACGAAAGTTTGACGATAATTAGAACTTATTTTAGCTATTTGTCTTTCAGCTAAAAATTCACCATAAGTTATCTGATGAGGTTCTTCTTGTGGGGGTTGTTTAAGCTCATTCTTCATTTCTTCAATTGTTTTTAGAAAATGAAGAATTTCTTGACGAAGTTCTTGTTTAGCTTTTTCAAACATTGGGTACTATGGAAGTGGGTCATTACAGTCGTAATTGTCACAAGGACCATGTTCATAGACAATCTGGTTACTTGTTTGACAATCAGAGCTAAAGTGAGGACCTCCACAGTATTCACAACAATATTGTTGCTGTGATTGATTTGATGAATTATGTGGATAATGGTCATACCCGAAGTTCTGATTACAAGGAACTTGTTCATTGACAAACGTATTCCTTGCTTGACAATCAAAACTTGGATGTGGACCTCCACAATATTCACAAGAATAATACTATTGTGGAGAACTTGATGTATAATATGAAGATGTGTCAAATCCGGATGATGTCTGATTGTTATAAGGGTTCTGCTCATAGACAAGCATGTCTCCCGTTCGACAATCAAATTCCGGATGAGGACAACCTCCACAAAAGTCACACAAGTATGTCTCCATCAGTTGCTATGGGGGCTGGTTGAAAAGGTCGGGTGTTTCATTATAGAAACATGGATTTTGGTCATAGACAAACCCGTTTCCTGAATCCATAATGTTACAACCGGGGCAGTTTCCACCATTTGGAGGACCCCCACAGTATTGACAACCATATTGGTAAGATGAAGACATAGAGAAGAAGAACTAAACGAATAGAGGGTAAGAGATAAAGAATCAAACGTATAAGAGGATTAAGAAGAATTTTTTTGGGTTTTTAAATTTTAGAAACATGGAAAATCACAAAAGAAAAAGGAAAATAAATTTTGAAGAGAAAATATTTTTGGGTTTTATAAGAAGAAAATATTTACAAATGAAAGCGATAACTTCACGGGGGAAGGGTCTTCAAAACACGAATCGAAAAACGGAATCACGAACTCACTTCAACCGTCCCCGGCAGCGGCGCCAAAAACTAATTTGTGTGAATTATAGTCCAAGGAATTGCACAAGAAATATGCAAAACCCGAGTCGTTTGTCTCGACGAAGATCGAATGGAATTTGTGTTCCCGGGACGTGATTCGTGTAATGAATGAGTGATTAAAAAGAGAATTTGGGTTTTCTACACTAAAAACAATGAAATATCAAAAGAAAACAACTAATTAAGCTACGGGTACAAATAATCTAAGCATGTGAATTTAAAAACGAAAACCGGAATTAAAATCGTTACGCTACGAATTTAAAAACGCGAATAAAAGTGAAATGCTAAATTCTAAGCCCTAAAATTTTGAAAATAATTTTCCTATATTAAAACTGATAAAAGAAAATTTTTGGAAAAAGAAAAATATTTTTTTGACTTTTTAATAATTTTTTATGAATTAAAAACTAATTAAAACTATTTAAATGATTTAAAAATAGTAAAACAAGTTGGAAAATTCTGAAAATTTCTGAGTAATTCTAATTTTTAATAAGAAATCTAGGAAAAATAATTTGAGAAACTAATTTTGCCTAAATAAGCTGAACAGTGGAAATAAGCAGTTGAAAAATAAACTAAAAATAAGCAAATGAAAGCCAAAAATTACAAGAAGCTCAGGAACTGATAAGCTAACTATAATAAGCACAGAACAACTGAAAGTGATCAATGAAGCAGTCTGGTATAAGCAGATAAGCTGTGCAACAGTTTCAAACCAGGACAAAAATGAATGGGTGATCAGCCCCTTTTGCAGCTACTTTAAAAGCCAGTCATAAGCTGATTTTTGAAATCCAAAAGCAGAAACTAAGAGTTCATATAACCAGCTACTTTAATTCCAAAAATGCCTAAATTTTATGGCCAATTGCTCACTTAATTTGACCCAAGAACAGATGAATGTGGAATTGAAAAAATGTTGCAGGTCTGCTAATGACTAAGTAGTGTAATTGCAAATTGATTAAAAGCTATTTGTATAAGCTAATAGTGAAAATAAAGCTCAGAATCTAGAAGTTACTACTACTAGCTACATATAAAACCAAAAATAATGCAGAAATCTCAGAGTTATAAGCAGATAATAAGCAGTAAAAAGCTGAGGTAAAAAAAATGCAGGTCTGCACTTAAGGGCCTGATGCAGCAGAGAAGCAGTCCTATTGGCTGATTTGCAGACAATGAATAAGCCAAGGAATGAGCTCAAAATTTCAAAATAAGCTGAAACAGATTTACATTAACCTATAAGCTATTAATGTTCCAAAAATTAGACAATAAGCACTTTATTGAAGAAGCTAAAATTAAGCTGAAAAGAGGGGCTGTATGGACTAGATAGGTGCAGGTCTGCTCATCCTTTCTGAGGAAGCAGTTTGTCTAAAATGATCCTAACTCTTCCAATACTACTAGAGATGATACCAACTTCTAAATCCATACTTAAAACACCAAAAAGGAGTACAGCAATACCAAAGATCTAGATCAGACAAGCCCTAGCTTATGAAAGCAGTTCTAAGTCCTGATTTTGCACTAAGTATCAAAAACCTCAAAAGACCTTAAATCTCTAGAGAACTAACAGAAATAAGCTTATTCTCCCTAATTTAGGCTAGATCAACTCTCAAATAAATCATGAATCACTTTAACAACTGATTATCCAACTTATTTATCCTCCAAAAAGCAACCTACAATTCTGAAATAAGCACCTAGAAAGCATTAATCTACTTCACTGTTTTGTCCTTTTTATGATCCTATAAGGCTAAAAATAGCTAAAGCTCTTAACTCACTATCACATTTAACTAAACCAACACAGAGTAAATCAGAAGTATTAAGAATGAAAATAAACAGTAATTAAGCTAATGAACAATGAATAGACTAACCTTGACTTATATTAAAAACTGAAAATGAGAGTACACTGATTGAAAAACTGAAGAGAAATTACAATAAGCTGCAACTAAAATAAGCTAAAGCTAAATTATCCTACTCCTAAGCCTAAAATCTAACTACTATCTAACTAGCTCCAATTCGTGACTGAAAGGGCTATTTATAGCCATAAGCAGAAGCTTCCAGGGGTTTCATCCTTCAATCCTCACCTTTAAATTATCCTTGGTCTCCAATCCTCTATCCTCAGCCGTAGGATCATTATGATGACATGTCCCCTCCAATCAAATCGTCCCATTCGTCCACGCTGGCAATCCGTGTGACTGACAACTCTCTGACACGTGCGTCAGCATTTAATCATTGGGTAATTATATGAGAGTGGGGTAATTTTGGGTATGGTGAATTTAGGGTTTATAGCACAGTGAAAAAGGGGGAAAAGGGTTAGCGCGCGTGTGTGTTTGACTGGGGTATTTTATTTCTATTGATCGGGTATAGGAGTGGGTCGGGTATTGGGTTAAAGATTGGGCTGGGTTTGGTTTGATAAGTGGATTGGGTTATTTATTGTTTTGGGTAAATGGGATTGGTAGTTTAGATGTAGGTTTAAGGTTTTGTGTTATAATAAATAGGACCATTTTTGTCAATGCTAGATTTTTAAGGGACTGATTCTGCCCATCTTAAAAAAAATAAATCCAAGGGTTTCTTTTGTCAATTTATGATTCTTCAGGGTTGACTTTGACTTTTTGCTTCCCGGCTTTGGCTTTTATTAACTCTTCCAAATCTCGTGCTCGTTTTCTCGGTTTTTCTTTGATTTTGTCCTTTTTTTTACGATATCCATCCCTGCACAATCATAAACACAAAAACACGAAATATTTGGCATAATTGGTTAGTTTTTGGTCTGATTTTGGTCAAGAAAAGGTATGTGTTTAAGCACATACCATCAGTCAAATTCCGCAAGCAAAATTAGTTAACCACTATCATAAGAACTTGCCTTTTTATGACTCTAACGATGAGGTGGCATCTAAAGTTAGAATTCATGAAGAAAAAAAAAGATATTGAAAACATGTCGTTGGAAGAAATAATTGCCTGGCAACAAGCATAACAAAATTCACCAGGTATCCTTAGGACACCTTATGTTAAGGCTTTTGTTGAAGCAAGTCTTTTTAGAGGGAGGGGAGAGATGGAATATAATGATGACTTCTTAAGTTGTCCGACTTTTTTAAGGTCTGTTAATAGCCCGTACGTGCCAAAGGACTGTGTAGGTCTCGGACTTTTTTAAGGTCTCTTGTTAATGACTTTGACGATGATCCTACAGTTGGAGGGTCTACTGTTATCCAAAATGTGTCAAAGGAAATTGGTTTCAAAGCTAGTCCTTTCAAAGGTAAGAATCTTTTGCCTGACTTTGAAGCTGCTATGGATGATGACTTTCAGGGTGTTGCAGCTGTGGGAGGTTCTAATGCCATCCATTATGTGTCAACTGAGAAGAAAGGTTTTGAATCTAGTCCTTTAAAGGGTAAGAGGCTTTTTAAAGACCTTGATGATGTTCCTACAGTTGGACGATCTACTGTTATCAAATATGTGTCAAAGGAAAGTCATTTTCAAGCTACCAGTTTAAAAGGTAGGAAACTTTTAATGACTTTGAATCCGTTGGTGATGATGTTAAGTATGTGGGTGCTTTTAAGGATGCAGTTGCATGTGAGGCTGTGAGTTTGCCTAAGGATGATGTGATGGGTGATGGAAACTCGGTTGTCGGTGGTACAACTGTCAACAATGTCTCTAAGAATAATGGTTCCCAATCTTGAAGATCTAATATTCAGTAACTTTTGCAAGTGTATTTGAACTTCGTTTCTTTAATTTTCTTATGGTAACAATGTGTCTACGTAGTTGTGGTACTAGTTGTGTTGGGAACACTTTATAATAATTTAGGATTAATTGTAGTAATAGGTTAAGTTGTAAAAGCAAACACTATGCGTTTTCAGAGCTTTTTGCTTATTGATCTTTGCTTATTCAGGTTCCTTAGTGCTTATTAGATATAGAGATTAGGTTTTGTTCAGCTCTAGAGCTTATTGGTTAGCTTATTTAGTTAGAAATAGCTTAAGCAGTTTTAATTGTAATACTAGCAGTACTAACCTTAAGTTAGTACTGCTCAGTTTCTTTGCCTTATTTTTAGCTTATTTTAAAAGTTTTATAAAAATTGTTTTCACAAAAGTTGCTTATTTTTAGCTTATTAAAAAGTTTCAAAAAGAAATTTTTCAAAATAAAAAACATAGGAAGTTGGGGAAGCCAAGGGTGAGTCAGGCTTGAACCCGAGACCTTTACCCAGCCTCAACCATGCTTCACACACCACACTCACAGCCATCCGCGCCCTTGGGTCTTTTTCGTTTAGGTTTGCATCCCATATTTACTTAACCAGTTTTTTCCATTTTAAGCATTCAGCCAATTTAGCTTATTTCCAGCTTATTTAGATAAGCTGGTGATTCCTTTTTATTTTTCCTAGATTCTAGTCAACTTAAAGTACTTTTACTAAAATTTCCAGAATTTTCTCAATTAGTTTAGTATTTTTAATAATATTTTTAGTTTAAAAGTATTTTTAATTCATAATTAATTAAATAAAAATCAAAAAAATATAATTCTTTTTTCTAAAATTATTTTTATTCATTTAGGACTTTTAGAAATTAAATTTGCACTTCTAGGGTTAAATTTTGATATTTAGGTTTTTAGGCCCGTTGAATTCCCGTTAAGTGCCCGTTTTATTCCATGTAGTTTGCGTTAGAACCTTATTTGAGATTTGTTTTCTTGTTTTATGTGCTTATTATTTACTTCTTTGTTTATGTATTCTATTTTAAGTAGCATAATTCCAAAATATCTTGCTTATTCAAATCACCCGATCACGAACCGAACCTGATTTTCCATTCACACTTCGTTGGGATATAAACGACCTGGGAATTGACTAATTGGTCGGTTTTTGGTCTTATTATATACTCGTATATACTATACTTTGACACGAGTCAACATACAACTACTAATATCAACTTAAACTAAAAAGATCTAAGTTGATAACGCTTAACCCTATCCGGTGAGGAAATTTACTAACCTTGAAGAACAACAAAAATTTAATATGATTGACAAATAAAAAAATAAAGAGAGTTTTTGCGTGAAGAAGATATATCCGTTGCTTTAAATCAAGTTGCATGCTAAAAAAAGTCGCTTAGAAGATACAAACGTAAGTCGCTTAAGTCTCGTAACTATTGTGGAGGACAAAAAGTACCAAAAATTTAATATTTCAAGTTTGACTTTATTTTCTAAAATATTGACAAAACAATTGGAGGGAAAATCTTAAGCGACTATTAAATTGAGCGAATCCTAATTAGGTTTCTTATTTACTTTTGTTAGTTGTGTACAATCCCACAACTTTGTCATCTCTCCACAAAAAAAAATAAAAAATAAAAATAAAAAGAGTTCAACTAGTTCCTCAAAATTCAAATTTTATTTGGATCTTAAAAAATCAGCATGATGCTGTTATCGTAGTATATAATCTATGACATGTGTTTCATGGTCAAAGAACAAAAGATCCAACCATCTTCCAAAACAAGTACGCCCAAACAAGTGCCGTCATTTTGCATCTAGCTTTTGTTTTATTAACAAAAAGTAGTTCAATTTACGTCTAATGATGATTTTTGTTTCATACTCCTTGCAAGGAAATCAAACAAAAAAATGAAAATCAGTTGTAATGGTATACATCGCAAAGTTAAATTTGCATTCAACTCTACCTTTATGAGCAGAGCATCAACAACAGAGGAACAAACACCATAATGTGCAAATTACATTTCCCAAAAGACAACATCAGCTTATCAATATAAGGACTTTAAAATAACCATACTTCATTTTGCTATTCTTAAATCTTGACTTTAGACAACTACACTAAACTAACAAGCTACACCTAACAAAACCTTAAAAATAAGTAGTACAATAACCAGTTATGAATAAGCAATAACATAAGCAGTTCTTAATAAGCAATATAGGCATAGTACCATAAACATATGTGATTTTGAATTCCCTCAATCATGAGTATAACAATAACCTAAACTTAAAGAAGTACAACTCGATCAAATGAATAAATAAAAACCAATAAGCATTTGCAAATTAAATGAACATCATAAAATATATAATTAACCATTCATTCATAATAACATCAACAACCATTATCATACATAAATCATGATACCCATGATAATGGAAATACATAAACCATACTAATTGATATTAACCCAGCCAATGAGACACCCTAAAAGCATAAACCATACAAATTGATAATAACCAACAACCAAGTTACCAAAAGCCTATACCAAAAACCAAAAAACCCCAAATACCAACAACATATGTCCTAGACCCTAGAATGGCAACCACCCCTTCAGCTTCTCAACAAATATCACCTTCATGGAAATCATCAAAGCCATCAACCTAAGGCTATCCTTATGCAGACGGTGCCTAAGAAACTTTGCCGTCTCAACCGCCTCTACCCTACCCTTCATAACATAAACTTCCTTAAGAAAACCACGAGTTTCATTGATGGAATCACATAACTTCAAGCACACCTTCCTAATATCACTCTCTAGAGCCTTGTCTTCAGCAATAGACTTCTCAAAACATAAATCTAACTGACGTTCCAATAAGGTGGAACCGCAAGCTTTAGCAAGTTCATCAAAACGTTCAAGACGAGCCATTGATGTTTTGCTACAGATTAGATTGTAAATGAGATGGAAAATTAGATGTGTTTGTGTGTGTGTGTGTCTTAGGAGGAGAGAGTATATGTAGAGGATAGTGGGAAACTAATAGTACATATACTTGAGTACATGCACCGCCGGTTGCTATCCCATCAAACACTATATATAGTCACAAAAGTTGAACAAATCTCAATGCATCTAATCTCAATGAAACTAATATCTTTTTCATTTTATACAAAAACACTAATACTATTTTCATATTCTTTAAAACTAATACTCGAAAGATACATAAGAATAAGTAAAACATACGTATTACTCCAACATTAAAGCATACGAATTACATTACAGATCGATAAAAGTTCAAAAATTAAAGCGTACGAATTACATTACAGATCGATAAAATTTCAAACACTAAAGCGTACGAATTACTCCAAACTAAGATCTCATGTATAACAATATCATCTCGACTAATTCGTTTAACATCTCATGTATACCGATATCATCTCGACTCGTTCGTTTAACATCTCATGTATAATGATATCATCTCGACTCGTTCGTTTAACATCTCATGTATAATGATATCATCTCGACTCATTCATTTATGAAATTGTTACTATATGTTTAAACGGATAACTTTTATTTGAATGAAATTGTTATGTTTTAATAATATTTTTAGTTTAAAAGTGTTTTTAATTCATAATTAATAAAATAAAAATCAAAAAAATATAATACTTTTTTCTAAAATTATTTTTAGTCATTTAGGACTTTTAGAAATTAAATTTGCACTTCTAGGGTTAAATTTTGATATTTAGGTTTTTAGGCCCGTTGAATTACCATTAAGTGCCCATTTTATTCCATGTAGTTTGCGTTAGAACCTTATTTGTGCTTTGTTTTCTTGTTTTATATGCTTATTATTTACTTCTTTGTTTACGTATTCTATTTTAAGTATCATAATTCCAAAATATATTGCTTATTCAAATCACCCGATCACAAACTGAAACCGATTTTCCATTTTCACTCTTGATTTGAGAGTGAATTGACTAATTGGTCAGTTTTTGGTCTTATTATATATATACTATACTTTGACACGAGTCAACATACAACTACTAATATCTACTTAAACTGGAAACATACCAACTTCCATGCTATTAAAGTTCAAATGGAATTAGTTGTAATATAGACTAAAAAACAAACAATTATCCCTAGAAATCATCCAAATGAAAAAGGTTTAAAAGACCAGATGACTCTGGTTGTGACTGAATGTTGTTGTTAGGAAAGCTCAAATTACTTGATGACCCCGGCTGTGACTGAAAGTTGTTGTTAAGAAAGTTCAAATTACTTGACGACCCCGGTTGTGACTGATAGTTGTTGTTAGGAATGTAGCTTTGAGGAGTAGATGATTCACAATTCAATTGATTGTTGTTGTTTGCATCCGTGTTTGCATTCCTCTGTTCTACATCTTCAAATTGTCCTTCATGTCCTTCTTGTTCAACTGCCTCCTCGTTAGTAGGGGTGCACGATTCTTTCTTTGTTTTACGTTTCTGATACGTAACATTTGTTCAAACAACAATTATACTATAAAGTAAATAAATTTTATACATTACAGTAACGATAAACAAGTACCTTTTTTTGTACCACTGGTTTAGTACATGACTTTCTTGTGTGTCCCTTGTTGCCACACCTCCCACAATTTCTGCTTTTTGGTTCCTCCCCCTGTGATGGGATACGGTCCTTATTTTTTGGTCTTCCACTTTGCCTCTTATCCATAACCGGTGGTTTTACCTCTTGCACGTCATCAGGAGTACACCACATGGATAAATCAGTTAAAGGATACACCTTCTCTTTGTATGTCATTTTGAGTTTTGCTTTTGTAAAGTACTCTAATGCCCAACTGCTATTGTTAGTCAAACCTTCAGCTCTAGACACCGCACAAACATGTCCACACGGTAACCCCGAGAGTTGCCATTTGCGACAAGTGCATTCCTTTTTGTTAAAGTCAACAACATGAACTTGTCGTGAATCCTTAAATTCGTACATTTTATACTTCTCAATCCCTGTAACAACCCAAGTAGCTCTCTTTATCATTCTATCATTTACTTTCGCAATGGCCCAGGGGGTAAGTTCATCCTCTTGTGCATCTAAAATTAAAAACAATTATACGTTTACATATATGAAATGTTGAACAAATTAAATTAGACTTTTTCAAGCATTACCTTGGTATTTCTCTCGACGATGACAATACCAACATTGTAGAAGTCTTCAGTAGTACTCTAGTAGCATGGTTATTGGAACTCTCCGAACATCCCTGGTTAAGTTGTTTATTGATTCTGCACTATTTGAGGTCATATAATTGTACCTATTTGCAGGGCAATAAGTCCTTGATCATTTACCAAATCCAGCTTTTTGAAGTTTTCTATAAGCTTCAGGCTGTAAGCCTCGAAGTTCATAAACTGATGCATCAAAGTCTTGTTGTGTGTAAGTTTTGCATGTCCTCCAATATATAGCCTTTAACTTTCTACGCTTCAAATTGCAATTCATCATCAAATGACGACAACAATACCCATGAAAGGCATTGGGTAAAACAGTATTACATGCATGGGCAATTGCCTGATGTCTATCAGAGATGATGGCCAAATTTGGAACATCGCCAATGCATTCTTTAAGTTTCGACAAAAACCAGGACCATGATTCGTTCATCTCACCTTGAGACACACCAGTTGCAATAGGTATAATCTGGTTGTTTCCGTCCATTCCAACAGCAAGCCAATTTGTTCCAAGGTATTTCCCTTTAAGATGTGTGGCATCAATTATTATCAAAGGGCGCATACAGCCTAAGAAGCTCTGAATCTATTTGATTAAAGCACGTATTGGTTATTGAATACTATGTACTTAATATTAAAGGTATTAACTTAAAAAAATTATAATATTGAAGCTTACCGCAACACCAAAGCCTATGAATACCATCTTAAATCGATCTTCATCACATGTCTCAATGTGTGTTACAGTCCCCTCATTAGCCAACTTTAAGTTATAGCAATAATACGGCAACTGGGCAAAAGAATCCTTAGGGCAACCGTTGAAAAACTGTAATGCGATGTTTCTCCCACCCCAAGCTCGTTTATAAGAAATGTCAACTTTCCACTCGAGATTAAAATCTTTTTGTATGTCCCTAGCCGTATATACCCTTCTACTATCCTTAACTTTTTCAGCAAGTATTTTACCCAATAATTTTTGGGTAGCGTTTCGATGATTAGGACATAATTGAGTTATGGAACATGTATGAAAGTCGTTAATTCTTGACATAAATAATTTAAGACTAAAAATTCTTTATGAGTGTTAATGTACCAGTTGCATTCTTTTCTCAAACATTTTACACTGTACCTCTTCTTACAAGATTTAACGACTTGATACTCGAAACGTCTATCGCACAAATGCAAGTATCCTTATCATTAAATTTTTGATTTTTTTTCATTTTACCTAAGGCATCGTCTTTCTTAACATCTATTTTTTTAATTATAGGATCCGGTGCTTGGACTGTGCTAGGTATATTTTTAAATGTGAAAATATGCCACTGAGGCAGAACATCCTCATTCGTGTTCTTGTTTTCTGACTCACAATGATTATTGTTAACTTTTGGTGTTTCATAAAAAAATTCTTCATTGCGCAAAGGAACATTAAGATCGATATCAAGAGGCTTAGAAGAAGAAGACGGATTTACCTCCAAAGTTTGCACAATAAGCTTGACGAATAGTGTCTGAACCACGTTTTGCTTACAACATATTTCAGTAACAAAGAAGTCAACGTCATCATCGTCACATACATCAACGGTGTTGGATCCGGATATGTAGTGCAAGCTGATGCTCTTATCTTTAATGTCGTATTTTTTCTTGATATACCATACCAAATTGAGGTAAGTAATGTTGACTGGAAGTTTAACACCACAAATTGATTTTTTAAAATCCAAATAAACTTTGAATTTTGAGGAACTAGTTGAACTCATTTTTTTTTTGCTTGTGGAGAGATGACAAAGTTGTGGGATTGTACACAACTACCAAAAGTAAATAAGAAACCTAATTAGGATTCGCTCAATTTAATAGTCGCTCATTTTAATAGTCGCTTAAGATTTTCCCTCCAATTGTTTTGTCAATATCTGAGAAAATAAAGTCAAACTTGAAATAATAGTATTAAGTTTTATGTACTTTTTGTCCCCCACAATAGTTACGAGACTTAAGCGACTTACGGCTGTATCCTCTAAGCAACTTTTTTTTATCATGCAACTTGCTTTAAACCAACGGATATATCTTCTTCACGCAATAACTCTCTTTACTTTTTTAGTTGTCAATCATATCAAATTTTTGTTGTTCTTCAAGGTTATTAAATTGATTTATTTATTTATTTATTATTATTATTGTTTTTTTTTGTTAATAAAGATATAGTCAAAATAGAATATGAATGCATGTAAATATATCTTCTTCACGCAATAACTCTCTTTCTTTTATTTTTTTGTTATCGATGTTTATTTTTTTTTTAATTTTTTTTCATCTTTTGTAAATATGTAATGTTTTTAATATTTATGTATAGTTGAATAAACTTGTAAAGTTTTTATAAAACTTGTAATGTTTTTATAAAAGTTGCAACGTTTTTTAAACTAGGAAATGAAAATACATTAAACATCGAATTAAAATTACATTAAACATCAAATTGAAAAAACAAAGTACGATTAATAGAAACTACGATACGGTAATGAAAATGAAACTACAAATTAATAAAAGGAATCATCTGAGTTCCAACCGTCTTCACTTGAAGAGGACCTAAACTCGCCAGCATAATACTTTCCTTCCATGATGTCAAACCAGTTGTTCCTAAGATGTTCTGCATCCCTGGCTTCCTGCTCCAAACGAGCAGCTTCCTCTTGTAGTTTTCTTTGTTCTGTTTGTCTCCTGACTTCCTCATCCTGCTCAAGAAGAATGAGTTCATCCTCAGTGAGTCCAAACGGATTTGGTTGGTGTTCCACAACCGGTGGATTGGGTTGTTGTTCCACAACCGGTGGAGTGTTTACCGATTCATTTTCCGGTGTGAACACCGGAAAGATATCTTCCGGTGGAGTGTTCACCGGTTCATTTGGAACCAGGTTGGAGCTTGGGAATTGATGGGAGAAGTCGTGTTCATCTGGGAATTGTTGGGAGAGGTCACGGTGACTTGGGAATTGTTGGGATAAGTCACGGTGAGTTGGGAATCGCTGGGAGAAGTCTTTGCAGGACATTGAATATGAATTTTGATCTTGAATTTTGATTTTGAATGTATGTGTGTGTGTATGTGAGAAGTCTGTGAATGTGAACGTGTATTAATAGGCACATTTTAAATTTTGAAATAGAATTTTGAATAAATCCCGCCCGTTTATGCTTTTTTTTATACATGAAGGACAATAGATCTAGTTTTATACATGTTGGACAATAGATCTAGTTTTATACATGAAGGAGAATAGATCTAGTTGTATTTATTGTGTCTGATTTCATATATGTCTACCAAATTCATTTACTCCTAATTATTTTCAATTAACAAAACAAACCTAAATTATAAACTATAAGCGAGTATAAAATGCAACATCGTCAAATAACATGAATGCTTGTGTTAGCATAAACAGAAACATTGTACGATTAAACTTCAACACATCAAATAGTCTACAACATACTTGATACATAGAATTAAACTACAAAAACAAAATTTGAACCCACTAAAGGGATCATATGGTGAGAAACAATATAGACTACAACATGCTGGATACATCAATTAGACACAAACACGGTGTTTAAAAAAAACCTAGCGATTTGTTCACGATATGAATTTGCAACCTGAATAGGATCCTTCACCTCCAATGACAAGCCATAAGCCAAGCGGTATAAAAAAAATACATACCCAAATACCAAAATCACCAAATATCCCGCTCTGCTTCGGTACATTCTCCGCGTTGCAAAAAGTAATGTTATAAGTTGCAGGATGTATGCCTTTCTTCTCAAATACTTGCGCTTGATCTAGGACCTCAAGTAGTTGAACCTGTTGACAAATGTTAAAGTGTTAAAACAAGGTAAAATGGTTTTGCAGTAATTCTAGTGAGTAAAACCAATCAACAAAATAGCTTGACAAAGATATGGTTATAAAGTCAAACCTGTAAAGGCGATATAAAAATCTCTCCATTCTTCCACATAAGTTTCACCACTATCATAGAATGTAACTACTCCTATCCCTATCTGAAAATGTGCAAGACACCAATGGGCTTCTGTTTCATTAATAGGCATAAAAACCTACAACATTTGGTAAAAACAAATTACGAAAAATATAAAATAAATAATTAAATAAAAATAAAAACAACAAACGACTTACCTGCTTAACATCGGACCATGGAATAGAGTACCTTTCCCCATTAGCATACCACAAAGGCAGCGAGTTTTGAAATAGAAGCTGAACAAAGTAGCCACTAACCATCGCCCATTAGCCGTATCGGGTCTCACATGCCACATGTAATTAACCCACAGCTCTATGTGCTGTAAATTGCAAAACATAAACGAGTGTGAACAACCTTAAAAGAAATTAATTCAATAATATAGGATGAATTACAGTTGTATAAGTACTTGCCTCATCCATTAGCCAACCTCGCCTAGTCGGGTCTAAGCAAACTAAACTTTCCCAGAACCTTCTATCCACAGTCACATCTTCACACCATGGGAACTTACAATTAAGCGGACCAATTTGACCAAGATATCGGTCATATTCATTTGTCAAATGAACCTTGTTTGCAGCATGGCTCCAGCGTTCCAGATCTTAGTACATGACACAATTACGCTTATGATCATAAAGAAACAATAAGATATCTTTTAAACAATCAAAAAAGTAGTTTTCATACCTCAAACCAAGGCTTAACATTCTTAAGCTCTTCCGTCATATCTGGATTCAGTAAGCCGAAGCATTGTGCTTTCTTTTCCGCACATGCTTTAGTCCAATAATACGCATTAGCTTCACTAGAACATTCACTCCTCTTTGTAGATGTTATGCGTGCTCTAGACATTTTCCAGTGATTAGAATTCTTAAGAGCTTATTCCCTTTTCTTTCGATCCTTTTCATCCAGCAACCTCTTATCCTCTTCCATCCTTATCCTCTTATCCTCTTCCATCCTCAACCTCTTCTCCTCTTGACTCAACTTCTGCTCTTTTAACCGCGCCTTATCTAATACTTCACGTCGCAATCTTAATTCTTCTTGAATAATAAATTCCTGTGAAAGTTAAAGTAGTTTACAATTATTATTATAATGTAACACCCCCGTTTTCGATAATCGCAGCGAATTATAAGTTGGGGTATTACTTCAAGTATCACAGTCATGAAAATAGAAAATGGCTCGAAAAGCGACGTTTTAAATAAAATTGTTATCATTCATTTATTTAAATCAGAGTACATAATACAGGCCCCAACGGGTAGTTTCAAAATATGTTATAAAAGTTACATTATTCATTGAATGATAACAAAATGGACACTCTTTTTATAAGAAAAGTCCACAGCCACTCCGTGCCCAGTCAAGCTTCTAATTACCTGAGATAAAACATGCTAAAAAGTCAACACAAAGGTTGAGTGAATCCATAGTCTTTAAAGTTATAATCAGTTTGAACACAAGCAAAATGGAAAGTAAAACAGTAATATTGCAGTTCAATATATTACCCTAAGTCTCATGACACGCAAACGTTAACAGGATGGACATCATAGCAATTAAATATGGATGTAATTACTACATAATTAAATATAGTAATACTGCCCTCGAGTAGGAGTTTGCCGAACTCTTTATTAATCTCAAATAAAGTGCATTTGGTTACTTGTCCAGCAACACAAATGGGACGTCAACTGCCAATAGATCTATTCACTATATTCACGTTCACCCACAAGTGATTAATTGTTCATGATAGAGGGTCTTTTAGAGGCAACAATTAAACTTAGGCAATATCAATCAGGATAGCATACAGAAAAATACTTGTGTTCGGTTTTGTAGCATGTATCTCCCAATAAGTTTAAAAACGTATAAAAAAAAGTGGGACTATGAACTCACCTTTGCAGTCTGGATGGGAAAAAAAAGTTAAATAGAGTTGATAAACGTCTCCGGCACGAAACCTGGGTTGTTATGTCACGTTTTCAGTAATCATATTCCAATATATAAGTTTTTAATATTCGTTTTGTAACGTTTTGGTTGTCGAGTAAATGTTTAATTGAGACAACATGAAGTCTCTTCAAAAGTTGGATAAGAATTTATCTTATTTCTCATTTTTATTTTTCCGTTTGTTTGTTATAAATATGTTTCGTTTTATTAGTTTTTATTAGTTTCTATTACAAATATATTTAGAATATATTAATAATTATTATTATATAAATTTTCACGTTTACCCTATAGTTTCACATATTGACAGTTTTTACCCCTGTAGTTTAGAAAATGACAATTCATACCCTTAACTATTAGTCGTTGACAAAACTAGTGCTTGTTTTAAATAACTTTGAAATATTTACATGTTTGGCCCTATAAAACTCCATCTTTCAAAATTGGCAGATTTTACCCTTAAACTCTTTGGCCGAATTCAAGTTAAGTCCTAGTTAAAAAAAGAGTTGGAGTTTTGGTAGGATTTACCCTCAAAGCATTTTTCTTATTTCACTCGAAGTCCTTATTTCATTTTTACGCAAATTAAATTTAAGGAAAAGGCGGGAATTATTACGACTCTTTTAGGAATGTTATCATAAGTTAATAAACATCATTTCTATGGATTATCAGCTGGTAACTCGAGCTTATAAGCTCATATTAAATTAAAAAGGGTGCGTATAAAATAGTTTGCGAAGGGCCATCATGCGACTCGAATAACTTTGTGAAAAATAGATCTTTTTACGACGTTCTTTTTCCTACATGTAGCTAGCTGGGCGGTCTCTAATGTGGCAAAGTTTAAGAATTTATTGAGGCCGTTTGGTGGTCGAAACCGTGGTCCAAAGTGGGCGGTTTGGGGGACTGTTAGCGATAGAAAAAAGAAAGGAAAAACAAATTGGATTTTTAGCATTTAAGTGTTCTAACCCGTTTTTAGTACATGTTATCATGATCATAAACTTATCTAATGTATCTCTAGAGTGTTTTAAGATTTATTGATTTGTTTTTCTAAATAATATATATATATATATATATATATATATATATATATATATATATATATAAAAGGTGCGTTCGGTTTGTTTGACAAAGAAGAAAAAGAAAAGAAAAACTAGTTTTTGATCATGTTGCTTATTAGTACTTACTTAGTATCATTTTTAGGAGTGTTTAATGTGTATGATAGAAATGAAAAAGGGTTAGCTTACTTACTTGAACACTTAGTCGATTATGGGAGATTTGTGGCGAATTGGCTCGGTTATGGAGCACTAAAGATTCTTCTCCTTCTTAGGCTTCTTAAAGTTTTGTTTTATCTTCTAAGGGACTGTTTGATGAGTAGTATAATGGGTGTGTGGTTGTTTTTGGTGTATTCGAATTTGTGGTGAAGGAAAAGAAGGAAAATGGATCAATACTTATAGAAGTGAGGAACTAGGGTTTAAAGATGTGTTAAGTCATCATGTTAGTGTAATTAAGGGACAATGTGATGTGGTTTAGGGTTGTTGAGGACAAGTGGATGGAGGGGGAGGGGGAGGGGTTAACGTGTGGTGTTGTGGAAGTGGTGATGTGTTTTGTTTGGTGTGACATTTCATAATTTCAAGGTCAATATCTAATTCATATTCTATTTCTATTTTCACTTGAGTAAAATTTCATTTTTTACTTTTCACCCGATCTAGCGATTTTCGCATTTCTAGCTATTCACGAGCCGTGTATAGGATTCTTATCCGTTTTCATGTCATAAGTGATTTAATATTCCATCATATACTCCTAATATTCAAAACTTCTATATTTCACATTTTATGTTTCGTTTCACGATTTTCTTCAAATTTTGTTATCAACTTGCATTTTCAGTCTGCGTTTTTTTTTTTTTTTTTTAATTTCGTTTAAATGCTCCGGAAAACCCAAGTCTCCCATGAAATATTAAAATTAGTCATTTTAACACTTCATAATATTTATTATAACATTTTTCTAAAATTCACATTTTCAAGTCACCCGGTACTGCGTAATTCGCGTTTTCGGCTCGCGGTTTAAGCTTTAAAGATATATTAACACTCCGAAAGGCTCGGGAAATATATAAAACATCAATTTGGGTCATTTTAAGTTAAATATGACATTTTATGAAAATATTATCTTCATGACATTTATTCTCACAAACTATGCATAAAACGTTACCGGTTTAGCCCCGTTGGCCTTCAAACTCACTCCGTGACTTACGATACTTGTACAAAACATGTATATAATGTATTTGTGTAAAATAATAAAATCTATCCACTCTTTTTAAGGCCTTAGGCCGGCCATAATGTCACACACACACACACTTCACTTATTTTAATTTCCAAGAAAGTAAAATACACAATTCTCTCTCTTACATGCAAATCTAGCAAAAACCATCCATTTCCCTTCCTCCCCTCCTCACTTGCTGCCAAAATCCATCACCAAAACCACTCATCTCATCCTTATTTTTATCACACAATCATCTCTACAACATCTTCTTGAAGGTGCTCACAAAAGATGGTGGTTTGAATCAAGTTTTTGAAGGTTTTATTGATATTTTTGGAGGTTCTCTTGAATCATTCTTCCTCCTAAATTTTTATGGCTCACAAAATGTTTTTGTGGCTGTAGGTTGAAGCTATCCAAGACCCCATAAAGTCCCTCCTTCAAGCTTGCAAGAGTTATCCTTGGTGGTGTCATTTGGTTGATCATTAATCTTTGTTCTTGAAAGATTTTGTTGTTCATTTCTTTTGTAAGAAACTCCTCACAAACTCTTCATTTTATTTTACTTTCACTTCTGTAAATCTTACATATCTTGATGTATTTGAATATTATATAAATTATTATGCTTGGCTAGGCTTGGTACATAGCTTTGAAAACAATAAAAACACTAAAGGACTAGACATGCAACAGTTGTTTCTGATCAGGGGTAAAGACGTAATTAACTAATTTTATCAGTGAAGTTTAGACATAAACTAAAAATATGGGGTTGTAGATCTATGTCTTTCGGTCGTTTTGACGGGTATTTCATTGAATAACTCATTACGATGATTAAACTAGAAATATTTTGGTGAAACATGTTACATCCTGAGTAACAGATTTGAAACGTATAAAAGTCATTTTTTTTGTGAATAACCCACTGTTACTCAAAGAATAAAAGTTTTAGATAACATCTTAACTTAAACGTGGCCGCAAGAATGAGGTTAATTGGACTTGTAGAACTCTAGATATCGCACTTTTCGCGGGACTGTTGTAATTATGAAAACTGCTGGACTGAATAGAATGGACAAATTAATAATTTAGCTGCTGCTATGTAATTTTTGACCAAGTGGGACCCACAAAACTTGTTAGTACAGATGAATACCTTTCCGGGGATATAAAGAACTTAATTTTTCGACTTACGGTTTGCAAGTAACGGATTTTGGTAAGTAAACAAGTTACTTAAATTTCCATCAGCTTTGGTATAAAAATGTATAAACATGTTTTAAGCTTTATAAAAATTGGACCTTTGATACATTTTTTGGACCACCTAATATATTTTTGAACCCTCAGGTTTAATGTGAACTTTTCGGCTAAAACTTGACCCATGGGCTAAAAATTGAACCTTAGGCTAATCTTGGACTTTTATAATACATGATTGGACTTAGGGACAAGTATAGAATATTTACTTGAACTTTGATAACTTTTAAATGCTAAACTAAAACTTGTAATATCTAGGAACTATGTACCAAGCATAATTAAGATCATAACTTATATAACTAAATTGCATCAATGTTTATTTTAAAAACCTAAGACAAGCGTATATCTATTTTAGGTTCATCGTAGAGCTTGCCTGACTACATTTCTCCACTTGTTTGTTGTACACTACTTCCTTTATTCTCGGTGAGTTCATAGCCCCACTTTACTTCTTAAACTGTTTATAAACCCATTGGGGGAGATACATGCTAGTTTTACAAACTGAATACAAGTAGTTTTTGGTATGCTGGACCCGATTACATGATTATAGTTATTGAGTAAACTTTTGCTACTTAAAGCCCCACATTTCATGAACCGTTAATTCCATTGGGAACGCTAGTATTATGAATATGCATATTGGGCCTGACAAGCCTGTCCGGATGAGTAGCGCTCATTGGTCTAACGGGTAGCATAATATTTAGAAGATCTTGGTAAAATTTGCAAACTTACCACTTGGGGTACATTACTTATCACAGTTAAGGTTCGGTGCCATGAGCTCAAACTATAATCATATTACACGACTTGTATTTGTTACTTGTCACCTGATGAAAAATACTTGTATTCAACTTATTATTTATTAAACTCTATGGATTCACTCAACCTTTGTGTTGACTTTTTAGCATGTTTATCTCAGGTTCGCAAAGTGTTAAATGCTTGGATGGGCGTGCAAGGACATGGATGGATGGACACGTGTTATTTCACATTCGATGGAACTCAAAAACTTATATTGTGTCTAAATTATGAACCTTTTGGACTCTTGTCCTATTTAAAACTTTTGGGACTTAAATTCGTTAAACTCTGATTTTATCAAATGAGAATTTTGTTTAAAAACATCTTTAAATTGTTTTGATGTTTTCTATGATTACAACTTCGATCCACAAATAACACCCAATTAAGTCTTCCGCTGTAAAACAAGTCTTCCGCTGTAAAACATGATTTTTGGGGGTGTTAGAGATTGGTACCAGAGCATAAGTTATAGTGAACTAGGTCGTTTTCTTTAAAAACCTAGACTATAACCTTTAAATTTTTTTTCAAAAGTCATGAGTTCCATCATCTTGTCCGATATCCATGCGCGCCTACTTCCTAAATTTCCTATTACTCTATTGAGTATATATCTTTATTATACTAAGGATAATTATAGGAGCACTATAATTATTTCTTAACTTGTCCGATAATCCACGAAAGTATCACTTCTTATATATATAAGCTTTTGTGAACTAAACTTCCTTGGTGTATTATATGCTATTCGTGAGCATTGTAAATTTCCATCCGGAAATTTATACACATCTTCAAGATATATCAGACATTGTATGTGATTACAATGGTCTCTCTTATTTATCAGACATTGTATGTGATTACAATGGTCTCTAAACTCTTTCATAACCGTATGTAATATCATTTCATAAAACATTGAAACATGTTCCAGCTTATCAATTTCTACTGGTTGTCTTACTACCCGTGAAGTCACCACTCAAATAAAAACAACCCCTTTTGGAGTTTAATTTTCTAGTCACATTGGTGTAGGATTTGAAGCCCTAGAGTACAAGTAATTTTTCATAACCTTTCCTTTTCATCAAAACCCTTTATACTTTGATTTATTTATAGCAATTTCTAGGGTAGATTAAACAACTCTTGCATGAATTATGTTGGAAGAATTGACTAAGTCTTCAAAGGAAAATAAGAGTTAGATAGGTAATTAGGTTTGATTGAGTTGTGAAATGCAAGAGTTGCCAGCAACATTTCGATTACTAGTCTTGCTTCCATTTTTGGTTTTACTTTTGTAATCACCTCAAAATTTCTTTGAAAACCACTTTGTTTCCTGAACATATTAATATTTGATCCACTTAAGAGTTTTTCATAATTGGTTTTTATATTTGAACTACAAAACCTAGCTTAGGAGCACTGGAAAGATAGGACTTTGAAAGGTGAATCTGTCCAAATTAGTATCTGTTGGAAAATGACTCAACCATTTTACCTCAGTAAGTTTTGAACCTAAAATAAAAATAGACGGATGTAGATCTATATCTCAGTGTCATTTTTCCAAAAACCTCATGTCCTAATTCATCCCGATGATTTTTGGAGAAAATCCACACTAAAACTTGTCCATAAGTTGCCTATCAGTTTTCTAAGGCCAAAAACTCCTAGAATTATGCATTTCTACTACCTGGTCCTTTTGAATGAAATTTAGCCAAGACATACACAAAACTTCTCCAATTGGATTCATGCCCATAGGACCTGTAGATAAAAAGATACACTAATTTTTCTAATCTTATTTGGATGCTGGAAGCAACTGCATAGAGGCACAGGGGTAAATTAGTAATTTCACCCATGTTCTGAGATTCTCAGCTAAGTGAGGCCTAGATTTTCATATATTGCAGAGTCATACCTTTCTAAGCATATAAAGTTCATAATTATAGCCTTCACGGTTTAGAAATGGTGATCCGATTAGTGCGGCAATTTTATAAAATTTCCATCAGCTTTTTGACTTAAGCCATATAAGTATTATACCTTAATCCCCGAGTGGACTCGAATGATAAGATAACCAGTGAAATTGACAAGCTACACCGAATTTTAATATCATCGAAAAGAAGTAAATAAAGTAGCATATATATTGCTTTGTAATCCACCGTTTTGAACTCTTCCAGTTGATGGGAGTATGACTTTAAATTTGTTACCTCGGACCGTACCGTCTCTTGACGCTTTCCTTTGAAATGTGATTGACTAACGTCTCATTCTTTTTCTCGTTACTTCTTATGATTTTGAAGAACAACATTTGTTGTTGTTTTTATTGTGTGCTGTGTTGGCAATACATAAGTAGGATGATTTATAATCATCTTATTGAAATGGATTGGGACGCCTCTTCATTTGAATAAGAAAATTATAAACCGCCGAACTATAATTTTATAATTCCTAACTTACATGGATTGGGACGCTTCTTTATGTAAGTGACGAATTATAAATGAGTGGGCTTATGTGTATCCACCATAGCGTGCGTACAAATCATTTTTTTTGGGCTATGAACTCCTCTCGACTCGTAATTTGTTATGTGGATTTTTCCGATTTGGTATCGACCGTCGCGAGCTTGACAAGCTAATAGTAATGTGCTATTATCCGCTTCCAAGAATTGACTACTTGTTAGAATTCTTCAATTCATTCCCTTTTATTCATTGAACATATTTGATGCTTTGGCTTTTGATCAATTAACTCTCGTTGGAAACCATGACGACGACTTGTCTATACCGTCATCTCTTCACCATTAAACCATACGGCGATTAAGGTGAATTGAGCGCCGGGACGTCGCTCTTTTAAGGGGTACGTACTGTGACATTTCATAATTTCAAGGTCAATATCTAATTCATATTCTATTTCTATTTTCACTTGAGTAAAATTTCATTTTTTACTTTTCACCCGATCTAGCGATTTTCGCATTTCTAGCTATTCACGAGCCGTGTATAGGATTCTTATCCGTTTTCATGTCATAAGTGATTTAATATTCCATCATATACTCCTAATATTCAAAACTTCTATATTTCACATTTTATGTTTCGTTTCACGATTTTCTTCAAATTTTGTTATCAACTTGCATTTTCAGTCTGCGTTTTTTTTTTTTTTTTTTAATTTCGTTTAAATGCTCCGGAAAACCCAAGTCTCCCATGAAATATTAAAATTAGTCATTTTAACACTTCATAATATTTATTATAACATTTTTCTAAAATTCACATTTTCAAGTCACCCGGTACTGCGTAATTCGCGTTTTCGGCTCGCGGTTTAAGCTTTAAAGATATATTAACACTCCGAAAGGCTCGGGAAATATATAAAACATCAATTTGGGTCATTTTAAGTTAAATATGACATTTTATGAAAATATTATCATCATGACATTTATTCTCACAAACTATGCATAAAACGTTACCGGTTTAGCCCCGTTGGCCTTCAAACTCACTCCGTGACTTACGATACTTGTACAAAACATGTATATAATGTATTTGTGTAAAATAATAAAATCTATCCACTCTTTTTAAGGCCTTAGGCCGGCCATAATGTCACACACACACACACTTCACTTATTTTAATTTCCAAGAAAGTAAAATACACAATTCTCTCTCTTACATGCAAATCTAGCAAAAACCATCCATTTCCCTTCCTCCCCTCCTCACTTGCTGCCAAAATCCATCACCAAAACCACTCATCTCATCCTTATTTTTATCACACAATCATCTCTACAACATCTTCTTGAAGGTGCTCACAAAAGATGGTGGTTTGAATCAAGTTTTTGAAGGTTTTATTGATATTTTTGGAGGTTCTCTTGAATCATTCTTCCTCCTAAATTTTTATGGCTCACAAAATGTTTTTGTGGCTGTAGGTTGAAGCTATCCAAGACCCCATAAAGTCCCTCCTTCAAGCTTGCAAGAGTTATCCTTGGTGGTGTCATTTGGTTGATCATTAATCTTTGTTCTTGAAAGATTTTGTTGTTCATTTCTTTTGTAAGAAACTCCTCACAAACTCTTCATTTTATTTTACTTTCACTTCTGTAAATCTTACATATCTTGATGTATTTGAATATTATATAAATTATTATGCTTGGCTAGGCTTGGTACATAGCTTTGAAAACAATAAAAACACTAAAGGACTAGACATGCAACAGTTGTTTCTGATCAGGGGTAAAGACGTAATTAACTAATTTTATCAGTGAAGTTTAGACATAAACTAAAAATATGGGGTTGTAGATCTATGTCTTTCGGTCGTTTTGACGGGTATTTCATTGAATAACTCATTACGATGATTAAACTAGAAATATTTTGGTGAAACATGTTACATCCTGAGTAACAGATTTGAAACGTATAAAAGTCATTTTTTTTGTGAATAACCCACTGTTACTCAAAGAATAAAAGTTTTAGATAACATCTTAACTTAAACGTGGCCGCAAGAATGAGGTTAATTGGACTTGTAGAACTCTAGATATCGCACTTTTCGCGGGACTGTTGTAATTATGAAAACTGCTGGACTGAATAGAATGGACAAATTAATAATTTAGCTGCTGCTATGTAATTTTTGACCAAGTGGGACCCACAAAACTTGTTAGTACAGATGAATACCTTTCCGGGGATATAAAGAACTTAATTTTTTGACTTACGGTTTGCAAGTAACGGATTTTGGTAAGTAAACAAGTTACTTAAATTTCCATCAGCTTTGGTATAAAAATGTATAAACATGTTTTAAGCTTTATAAAAATTGGACCTTTGATACATTTTTTGGACCACCTAATATATTTTTGAACCCTCAGGTTTAATGTGAACTTTTCGGCTAAAACTTGACCCATGGGCTAAAAATTGAACCTTAGGCTAATCTTGGACTTTTATAATACATGATTGGACTTAGGGACAAGTATAGAATATTTACTTGAACTTTGATAACTTTTAAATGCTAAACTAAAACTTGTAATATCTAGGAACTATGTACCAAGCATAATTAAGATCATAACTTATATAACTAAATTGCATCAATGTTTATTTTAAAAACCTAAGACAAGCGTATATCTATTTTAGGTTCATCGTAGAGCTTGCGTGACTACATTTCTCCACTTGTTTGTTGTACACTACTTCCTTTATTCTCGGTGAGTTCATAGCCCCACTTTACTTCTTAAACTGTTTATAAACCCATTGGGGGAGATACATGCTAGTTTTACAAACTGAATACAAGTAGTTTTTGGTATGCTGGACCCGATTACATGATTATAGTTATTGAGTAAACTTTTGCTACTTAAAGCCCCACATTTCATGAACCGTTAATTCCATTGGGAACGCTAGTATTATGAATATGCATATTGGGCCTGACAAGCCTGTCCGGATGAGTAGCGCTCATTGGTCTAACGGGTAGCATAATATTTAGAAGATCTTGGTAAAATTTGCAAACTTACCACTTGGGGTACATTACTTATCACAGTTAAGGTTCGGTGCCATGAGCTCAAACTATAATCATATTACACGACTTGTATTTGTTACTTGTCACCTGATGAAAAATACTTGTATTCAACTTATTATTTATTAAACTCTATGGATTCACTCAACCTTTGTGTTGACTTTTTAGCATGTTTATCTCAGGTTCGCAAAGTGTTAAATGCTTGGATGGGCGTGCAAGGACATGGATGGATGGACACGTGTTATTTCACATTCGATGGAACTCAAAAACTTATATTGTGTCTAAATTATGAACCTTTTGGACTCTTGTCCTATTTAAAACTTTTGGGACTTAAATTCGTTAAACTCTGATTTTATCAAATGAGAATTTTGTTTAAAAACATCTTTAAATTGTTTTGATGTTTTCTATGATTACAACTTCGATCCACAAATAACACCCAATTAAGTCTTCCGCTGTAAAACAAGTCTACCGCTGTAAAACATGATTTTTGGGGGTGTTAGATTTGGAAACCATAAACTTTACTTACTTAAGTTGGCTAATAGGAAACAATGTGATGTGTATATATTTTGTACCTAGAAAAGAGTTTATGGTGTAAGAGTTACTTAGATTCTAGTGAGGTAATGGTTTGGTTGATGGTTTGTTAGAATCGAACTAGGGAATTAAATTATAGATCGAATGGCTTCTAATGGTGGTGCATGGGATTTAGTGAGTAGTACTTAGGGTTTATGGAAAGTAATAAGTTAGTTTAGGATTTAGGTTTAAGGATTTGTTGAGTAGAAAATAATTAGGGTTTGTATTTATTTTATGTTTGTCGATTTCTAAGAAAAGGAAGGAAAATGGTTTTGTGCTTAAGAGGGTTATACTATAAGCTTAACAGGGTTGGCACTAGGGTTTAAATAATATAGGAAATATATTTTTAATGTTTGGTTAAGTTATATTGATTATATGTTAATTTTATTAAGTTTAAAAGTATATAAATAAGATTTTTGGCTTTTGTGCATTAGATGCTTGTACATTAGGTTTAGAGACTTGTACTTATATTTAGTGAGTTTAGGAAATTTATTTTTAAGGCTTGTGTATAATAGACTTGTAAAATGTGCTTTAAAATAAATATATTTAAGGTTATAATGAGATTTTTATTAATATATAGTTTTTATGCATAAATGAATTGTACATTGTCTTGAAAGACTTGTACATTTATAATTTGTAAAAATTATATATATATTAATTAGGGTTTGTGATTTTATTACATAAAATCATAGTTTAATGAAATTAGGGTTTGTATCGGGAGTTAAAGTGGATTTAGGGTTTCTGTGCTTTAGTAACTTGTACATTAGCTTGGATGAGTTGTACTTTAGTGCTTTAGGGTTTAGTTATTTGTAATTGCTGTTATAATAATTTAGGGTTTCGTAGAACTCTAATAGATAAGAAATGTTTAGTTTTGTATGTTTATTAATTGTACGTTAACAATTTATCGTAAAATGGCAAATGGTATATCGTAGGATTTTATATAAATGGTTATGTAAATAAACATTAAGTAAGTTGATGTTGGTCCGCGTGAGAGCATGTTTATTGAGGATGTGAGTTACATCACATTAGATAGTAGTTATGATCAGATAACAAATAATAAAAAAAAAAAATAAAATACATGTAGAAAAAGGATAAGTTTTCTGTAAGATAGTTTATTACATTGTGGAAATTTTACAGTGGTTACAGTATCCCCCCGTTGAGGAAATCTCGTCCCGAGATTCAGTCTGTGTTGGTAGAGGTGTTAGGTAAAAAAAATGAAGTATAAAAAGAGTTGAGCCTAGATTCTAACTTATTCAGATAGTGAGTGCGAGAATGGGAAATCGTACAACGATTTGGTTTGTGATATGAGTTTGATATGCTTAAAATACCTAAAGTTTAAAACTAATATTATATATAATATTATCTTATATTTATGTCCTATAAATCCAATAATATCGTCTCACTATTAGTCCTTGGTTATATTCTTAGCTTAAAAGGGTTGTCTAGGGATTTCCATTTGGTACTTAAAAGAATATAATTTCATTAGTTTTATTCCTACTAGACGAAATAAATTTGAATGTCTTGCCACCTAATAAATCCAAAGGCTGTGAATAGTGTTTCCTAACGGTCAGGAATAGTAAATCCTAACGTCTATGAACAGTAAAATGTAACGGTCAGGAATAGTGCTTTCCAACGGCTAGTTTTGCCTATATATATATATATATTCCATTTTAATTTCCATGCTTCCACAAAAGATACATTTCTCACTATAATCTTAAAATGCCGCACCTTATCACATTTCTTGAAATCGTTTATGTTGTTCTTGCGGTTACTTATTTGGCGTACGTTCCTAATGAAGATTATGCATTCTTGGTTTGCGTTCTAACGGTCCTTATGCCTTTTGTGGTTCTCGCTATTGGTGTGGACAAACTATGAGGGTAATAGTTTCGGGTTAGGGTTGTTTAAAATGAGTCCTTATTGTGCTTCTATGTAAGCCTTAGTGAAATAAAACTTATTTGTTCTTATGCCTAATATCTAGTCTCGCTATCGTGCGCAGGATAATCAAGGTGATTCATCCCGTCGTGGCTCTAGCTATCGTTGGTTTGGTGGTGGTCTTTGTTGCTATGATGGGTTAACCTATTGAAGATTCTATGCCTTTTATTGTAATCATTGTAACATTAGCACTTCCGATGCTAATTATATCCTTATGTATTAATTTTCGTGGATTCTAAATAAAATTTGTACTATTTGTGTTTGCCATAAATCTTTATGAGCTCTTAGGGTTTTTCAATCCATAATTTTTGTCGATTTTCTATCTTAGAGGTATTAGGAAGTAGGTGTAGACATCTATTGTATTAAATCAAAAAGTGATATTTTATGAACAATTTATTTTGTTTCAATATTTTGCTTTTGAATGAAAAATGTTATTAGAAAATCTGAAAAGATAACTGTTCCATTTATGACATGATTCTTTCTAAATTATTCATAGTTGATCAGGCTATGTATAATTGAGGATCAAATGATGTGATGTTTGGCTCAGTCACTGGGGTTTTTATGCTTTTCAAAAAGTTTTAGATGGTGTTCAACGTGCTATTTTTTTTATTTATTTATTTATTATTTTTTTTTTTGGAAAGTAACAGCGTAATTATTTTTCAAAAAGAGATAAGAAAATTTTTGGTTCATATTATAGTGATGAGTTAGGGAATTTTCTAGGGTACTAATGGGATATCTTCGAAATAGATCTTAAGGTTCGTGTGAGAATCTTACAGGGTGGTGATAGCCTATTGTTCAGTCAGAAATAATATTAGTCAAATTCTTAATGGTATACTAGTGTTTTGTTACGTAAGGACTATGAACAGGGTAAATGGAATAGAAGTGTAGATTGTGATTATTACGGAAATACTACAAGATAGAGATTTCATACGGTGGAAAGGTAGTTGATACACTTAGGTTACATCCATCGTAACTAAAGTAGAGTACAAGAGGAAACACACTTAGGAAGTTTTAAACTACGATTTATTTATCTACAACAGGAATTTCTCTTCTGTTTAAACTTAGGCGTCATCCTTTGACGTTGTTGGGATCTTAACAAGTTCTCGTTCTCTTGCACTATTCTTGGTTCGGCTGTGCATTCCCATCTCCTAGCACATACGCTCTTTCGCGGGCATCCTTGTTTTGGTTGGCATTCGGCTTTGGGCACCGGCTCTTGTAATGCCCCTTCCCACCACATCCGTAGCAAGTTATAACTACTGGTTGTGGATTTGCTCCTGTTGCTTTACAATCTTTGGTCTGATGTCCAACTTTCTGACACTTTACGCACTTAACAGTGCATGGACCATAGTGGTGCAACGAGCATCGATTGCAAAATGGTTTTCTTCCGATATAACCACTCCCCTTAGTAGGTGTGGCAATATAGGCTCTAACAGTCTCCTGCTGATGATTCTATTGGTGGTGGTAGTGATTGTTACGGTTATGTTGATAGTTGTTGTGGTGATGGGTGGTCCTTCTATCATCAAGCTTTCGCTTGTGATCATCACTTCCTTGAGTGGAACTACGCTTGATCTCACAATCCATTAGCTGTTGAGCTATGGAAATTGCCTCTTCCAAAGACTGAGGCTTGGATGCAGTAACATTTCCCTCGATACTTCGAGGTAATCCTTCAGTGTACTTTTCCAATGTTTGCTCTAACATCAGGCACAACAGTTGGGCACAGGATAGCAAGTTCCTAAAACCTCCTATTGTAGGCCTTGAGATCAGTTCCTTTCACAACTAGCTGGTGAAACTCATCCTCCAGCTTCTTAATCTCAGTACGGGGGCAGTATTTCTTCAACATCTTCTTTTCACTAGTACAAAAATGGGTTTTAGTCACACATGTTGTTTTTTGAACGGCCACACAGTAACTTTTTTATGTGACTAAATGTTCCAGAATAAAATAAACAGCCACACTTGATCCGACTTGTGTGACCATTTCGTCTTTCCAACTGAGGCTACAGTCACACATTTGAATATTTCGTGACTAAAGGTATCTTGTAAATTTTTTTTTTTGATTATTTAGTCACATATAATTTGGGACGTGTGACGGATACAAATAACTTTAAAACATTAGTCACACTATATATATACATATGTGACAAATATATGTCACACAATTGAAAAGTGTGACCAAAATCCATATATGGCCACATGAAGTAATTGTGTATGTGACTAAATCATATACTCAAGTTTGTCACACATTATTTAAAAGTGACTAAATCATATAGTAAAGTTTGTCACACATTATTTAAAAGTGACTAAGTCATATATATCTAAAGCACTTAGTTTTCCCAGAATAAAATTTCCCTCTTCACATCTTTTCACAAGCCCGCCTAAATTTTTCCCCCAAAATCAAATTGCCCTCCTCCCCAAATTCCCAAATATTTCATTAACCATTCCCCCCAAAATCAAATTGATCTCATATAATATTTTCATCTAAATACTATTTCATATCAAATTCTAACCTGGATATGGCTAATTAAAATATTGACCCATTTAGGAATAGGTTGATTTGGGCTGGTGTTTTATTTCAAATAGAAGATTAAATCAAGAAGTTCAGCTAATAGGGAAAACTCCGAAAATCCATTTTTGGCATACAACCTTCTAAATCGATTAAATCGGTTTATTTCCCCAATTTTCAAACCCTAATTTATTTCCCCCAATTTCAAACCCTCATAAAACCTAATAAAATCCAATCAGTTACTAGTTTTATAAAATTAATAATCTGATGGATGATTCTGTTAAGCAATACAAATCGAAACCAGTAGCTCATCGTACTAACAACAACGTTCACTTATGTGCACACCAACTGTTCGACAAAATTGCGCAACAGGAAGAAGATGAGGATTTGAAGGATGTAGAAAAAGATGAGCTGGTGTGAGGATGTTTACGAGAAGCCGTCTTTGGTGGTATGAGTTTTGTTTTATTAATTTTTAGAAAAAGATGAGCTGGTGTGAGGATGTTTGATTAATGAGCCGGAATTGATGCATATGCGACCGTCGTATCGGTATCGAGAGTCTTTGTTAGAATAAGCTGTTATCGGGAAGGGGAAAAGGAAAGTAGATGACGTGCCGCTTCATGGGTCTACTGGTATAATAGCGCATTGTCGTTTTATTATTCGCATTTGTCGTATTCTTCTAACGTTTTTGTGGACTCTTCTTTTGCTATTCAACTCTTTACAGGCTGTGGGTTTTATTATGTGTTATTTTTTTGCCGTTCAACAGGAGCAGGTGTGGATGTTGCTGGTGAAACATCGTTTGCGCATTCTGATTCAGGTTCTCCGTTGGTTGCTGCCAGGGAGCCGCGCGGTTAAGTACTCTTTCCTTATTGTTTTGTTCCGGCTTTTTACGTTTGTAGTTACCATTGTAGAATCTTCAAACTTTGATATCGTTATTATGAATCACATGTGGTATGTTAGTGGTCGAATCATTAGATTTATGTTCAACAGTTTATAAATGTGTTTTCAATCATTTCTGATTGATTTTGGATGTCAACTAAGTTATGTTAGTGTTTAGGTTATTGGTTAAATCTGTAGTTTATACTAGTTGAAGGATCAGGTTTCATTATGATATTAGTGTGCATGATTTTGTGCAACTAGTTGAAGGATCAGGTTTCATTATGTAGTCCGTGTGTTTATGATTTGTATTTTCTTCATTTATAATTAGTTGAATTCGTAGTTATTTTGAGGTGATCGAGTTGGAGTGTGGGTGAGAAACAAGGTTTGTAGCTGTAGAGTTCTTGTACATCTGTGAGCTTGTCAGATAAGATCAAAGCTATATACATTGTTGCCTTGTTTGTCGTGGCTTTTTTAGCTAAGATTTGAATGTGTCATTGTGTGGGATTAACAACTGATTATTGCGAGTTCAAACCACAGTAATTAGTTCCAAAACCGCAACTGACTAACTGAGATCTCTGTCAAAAGGTTTTATATTAATACTAGTAACATTTTCACTTGGATTTGGTGTCACTGCATATTGAATGGTTATTTGTATCTTCTGGCTTGTAGGGATGGACCACGTTGCAAATGACACGAGAATCTGATTCATCATTAGGAGGGTACATGTCAGCTAGAACAGTCACTGGATTTTTGTCTAGTGTTTATGCTACTGCTGTTGGTGTACTTGGAAAAATACATGTAATAGCAGATAAAAAGGTATGCATTTTAACAGTTTTAAGGTTGGTGTCGTCCACAAGATCGCTGCTTTTTGTAACACATTTTGTTTTATCAGATTCAAGGTGCTGTTTTTGATCTTCCCGAAGACATTGCCAAAAATCTGTTAACGAAGGAGATGGCACCTGGCACCACTATCACAAAAATCATCAAGGTGAACTAACATCCCTTTTGGGAAAAATTTTAATTGTTGATTTGTCACATTACCAATCGATATTGGGTCAAATGGATGGGTGGGAAATGGGTCAAAATGTGCAGCTCTTTCTATGGTCAAAATATGGTGGTCAGGTAGGTCCAGAAGTGTTGACTGATACACCAACTTGATATAAAGAATACCATAACAAAATATAGATGACTAGTCCATAATAACCGTGGCTAGTCCATGAAACCACCTTAGACCGAGCTGTGGCTCATTTACTTTTTCATACACCACCTGAGTTATCTGGGGAACTTCTGCAGCGACCATCAAGTGCTAAGTTCCCTTTAAAGCTTAGCAAGGGTAATTCCTTTTTTGATGTCTTCTCCGGTTTTCAAAACTTATAATATATAGAGAGATATAATAGAGGTCACAAAAGGGTGGGTCGGGCAAATGTTTTTAGTTTTTCAGTTACCTCGATGAAGTTTTTGTTCAGATTAAGATAGTTATAGAAGTTGCTGCTATTAGAGTAAACATATGAAAACTAATGTTTGCCTTGCATGAGCCATAAGCTTTTTTAATAGTGGTTTCATAACATTGCCCTCAAGTCAGTAATAAATTGATTATTGGGCACTAAAGATGCAGCCTATTCTATCACATCCAACCAAGGGTACTGAAATCTTAATTTACCTCCATTACGGGAGGAAATTGATTGAGTTTCCCACAAATTGGGTTTTAAATGAGCTTTTCACCTCTTACCTCAATTTTCTTTATTTCGGGCAAGTGTTACATTAGAAAAGATGCTTTCCTTGTCTGGGAACATATGTAATCGATCTAGTTGCCTGAACATCCAATCTTCAATTTAGTCCCAAAGAGAAGAAGTTAAGTGGAGTTTGAAGTCATATGTGTATGTAATATGAAAACTCTGACTGGGCATACTGCATTTGTTTTGTGTCGAATATGATACTTGGTTCTGTAGCAGTTTAATGTTTCAGGTATGTGAATGGTTCAGGTTAAACCTTTGGATAGCAGACCGAAAGCTACGAACCATGGAGCTGGAAGGTACTTCCTAGATATTTTCACTTCCCCTACATCATATTGTATTTAAAATTGTGATAACATTATATGCTTACAGAAGATGGACATTTATTTCACAGTACATGTAGTTGTTGTAATCACCAACTTGTTTTTATGTTCTGTAGTGGTGTAAAGATGGTCAATCAATTTCTAGCTGGAGTTCATATAGCATCAGCAGCTGAAGCAATAGCCTTTGGAGCTCGATTGGGTTTGGATACAAGGGTCTTGTTTGATGTCATAAAAGCTAGTGAAGGAACATCATGGTATGGCCATCTATCCTGTTTTAGTATTTGTTATCTGCCAAACAACTCATTAGTACTAAAGCGTAGTCTAGTTTATGATTGGCCCTACAGTTATCATGCTTTGGTGCAGATACACAATTTGACAATAAAAGTGAGTACTTATTGTCAGTAAGTTATATCATGCAGAGGCTATTGAAGAGAATGTAGCTATAGCACATTAAGGCAATTTTTAATAGCATTACATCTAAAACACATGTATGTAAGAACTGGATAAAGCTTTTGTCTTAGCATTTATAGATACATTAGCAGGCAACAAAAGAGAGTCCAAGCAGCAGCAGCTGCTGCTTCAATATATCAGAAATCTTTTGTTTACCCTTCCCTAAGTTCTTCTTTGACTTGGTAACTACGAACTTCATTCTTCTATATATCTGTTTAAATACGATCCTATTGTCTGCACACTTGTAACAATTGTCTTTTGAGTAGGATGATGTCTCACCACTATCTGCCTTCATTGAACAGGTTTTGCAAGATCAGCTTCAACTAAAGCAGCAGCACCAGCAGTTGGGAGATGGATCTGCCTGTGACTACTTCTGATAGCAAAGGGAAGGCCATTTTAGAGATTTGTTTTGTGCTGTTAGATATTATAGTATGAGCAGATGGATCATTTTTAATACTGCTAGTGTATTAGTTACAACTGTTAGTTATAAGTTAGTACTCTTGGTTCATACAGTTAGTAGTGCTATTAGATATTATTGTATTTGAATTTGTTTTGATATATATTGATTTCTTAAATGTGACTAAAGATGTATATAGTTACACTTAATAACACTTTTGGTCACTGTTTGTTTAATTTGTTGTGTGACTAAATATTACAAAAGGCCACACACAAAAATTCATGTGGCAATTGGATGATCAATAGTCACACAAAATACAAATTTCTTCACTTTAAACAACATATGGTCACACTCATTAACACTTTTGGTCATTTTATGCTTAATTGTATGTGACTAAATACCCAAAACAAACATGCTTTGTGTGACTAAATATTACAAAAGGCCACACACAAAAAAAAAATTCATGTGACCATTGGATGATCAATAGTCACACAAAATACACATTTCTTTCACTTTAAATAGCATATGGTCACACTTATTGACACTTTTGGCCACTTTTTGCTTAATTGTACGTGACTAAATACTCAAAACAAACATGTTTTGTGTGACTAAATATTACAAAAGGCCACACAAACATAAAATTCAAGTGACCATTGGATGAACAATAGTCACACAAAATACACATTTCTTCACTTTAAACGGCATATGGTCACACTTATTCACACTTTTGGCCACTATTTTTTAAATTGTATGTGACTAACTCGAAAAAAATAACACATGTTGTGTGACTAAATCATAACAATCGTCACATTTATTATATATTCATGTGGCCATAGGATGAGAAATAGTCACACATACTGATAAATCCAACAAAACTTGTGCCTAATTGGTCACACATATTCGGGTTTTGGTCACTCTTTTTCAATGAAAACGGCCACAAACTAAAAAATGTGACCATATGAACCCTATGGTGGCGCGACTTTTCGTCACACACACCAAAAAAAAAAGTGTGACTATATGCGTATAATCACACATTTTGTGGTGTGACGATATCCAGTTTTTGTACCAGTGTTTTGAGATCTTCCCAGGTAAGTTGGTGAGCTGCTTCAACACCCATAGTTTGGGCAGTCGAAGTCCACCAAGACAGGGCATCATCCAAGAAAGTCCCTGTAGCAAAAGTAACCTTACAGTCTTCAGTACACCCACTTCTCATGAAGACTATTTCTGTACGCTCAAACCAACGAGCCAACTCAGTTGCTCCTTCTGTTCCTTTAAAGAAAGTTGGTTTGCAGTTTATGAAGTCTTTATAAGTGCACTTGCGAGCTATTGCTGTCTCGCTTTCTCCATTGGGTCTGCTAGTGCTTCCAGAATGGGCCAATACTGCTGCTTGATTCTCAAGTGCTGCAGCAATACTGTCTGCAACAAGCTTTCGGATAGCAGCTTGGGACATGGCTGGTTCTGGGGAAGTGCGAGGCATATTTCTATTAATACCACAAGAAAACACATGTTTAGAATTTGCATAGTGACCATGTTAAATTAACAAGGTAAAATCCATGATAATCATAAGGTCGCAACATGTTCAAATTCTATCATACATGTATGTAAAGTGATCATCACTGGCCCACATCAATCGATACCATGCACAGCAAAATACAACAAAATCACAACCACATATGGTCATAGATAACTTGCTAATTTGTTATATATAACAAAATTAATACAAGCGTCATGTTTATACCACATATCCCATGGCCAAGATATAGTACAAAAGCTGATAGATAACAATCTGATCTAGTGGCTACCAGAAGCTCCTCCTAGTCGACTCTCCAGTTCGACGATCAGGCTGACGAGGATCTGAATATACTCCTGGTATCGGGCTTGCATGTCTCCATTATTGTCTCCAAAATAGTGATCTTTTTCTGAGCTGTCATCAGTTCTTCATTCCTTTTCATCATCTTTTCTATCAACTTCAATTCGTCAAAGGTATTTTCTGTCTCAGCTGCTCATGACGGTTCTCTGCCTTCTCACGATTCTCGTCCATCTTATGCTTCATGGTCTCTTGTCCAATAACTAAATCTTCAACTCTATATTCTATACCCTTGATGCGTTCTAGAGGCAACTCATCCAGATGACCTAAGGCAATCTCGATCTGCTCTTCTTGCCGTTCTAATCGCGTCAGAAGGGTGGAAATGGTCGACTGTCAATCCTGTGCCACCTGCGAGCTTTCACTCACCTCAAATACTTGCGGTGAAGTAGGGAAGTCAGGAGTAGGTGATTAGGATAAAACGTGATACTGGGCGATAATGGTCCTAGTTTCTTTACTAAGTTTAAATGGGACAGATGGGGCAATAGAAACTTGTAGATAATGGTGGAGGTGGTGGTGAGGATGTAGGCATGGGCGTGATGTCCAGTACTGTTGTGATATTTTCAATATCCGAGTCCGACATAAGAGGGATAGAATGCGTAGGGGAAACCATAACCCTGTAAGCACCCGGTAATTATAAATATTTCACTATGTAATAAAATATTTAGAAATAAACATGTATAAGTAGCATTTTATTAGTGTTGTGGCACGGAGGACTTTTGGTTAAGTTTGTGAAAAGTGGTTATAGTCCAATGTTTGAAAACATTTGGTTCTCTATAACCATGAGCTCTGATACCAATCTGTAACACCCCCATTTTCGATAATCGCAGCGGATTATAAGTTGGGGTATTACTTCAAGTATCACAGTCATGAAAATAGAAAACGACTAGAAAAGAGACGTTTTAAATAAAATTGTTATCAATCATTTATTTAAATCAGAGTACATAATACAGGCCCTAGAGGGTAGTTTCGAAATATGTTATAAAAGTTACATTATTCATTGAATGATAACAAAATGGACACTCTTTTTATAAGAAAAGTCCACAGCCACTCCGTGCCCAGTCAAGCTTCTAATTACCTAAGATAAAACATGCTAAAAAGTCAACACAAAGGTTGAGTGAATCCATAATGTTTAAAGTTATAATCAGTTTGAACACAAGCTAAATGGAAAGTAAAACAGTAATATTGCAGTTCAATATATTACCCTAAGTCTCATGAAACGCAAACATTAACAGGATGGACATCATAGATATTAACTATGGATGTAATTACTACATAATTAAATATAGTAATACTGCCCTCGAGTAGGAGTTTGCCGAACTCTTTATTAATCTCAAATAAAGTGCATTTGGTTACTTGTCCAGCAACACAAATGGGACGTCAACTGCCAATAGATCTATTCACTATATTCGCGCTCACCCGCAAGTGATTAATGATTCATGATAGAGGGTCTTTTAGAGGCAACAATTAAACTTAGGCAATATCAATCAGGATAGCATACAAAAAAAATACTTGTGTTCGGTTTTGTAGCATGTATCTCCCCATAAGTTTAAAAACGTATAAAAAAAAGTGGGACTATGAACTCACCTTTGCAGTCTGGATGGAAAACAAAGTTAAATAGAGTTGATAAACGTCTCCGGCACGAAACCTGGGTTGTTATGTCACGTTTTCAGTAATCATATTCCAATATATAAGTTTTTAATATTCGTTTTGTAACGTTTTGGTTGTCGAATAAATGTTTAATTGAGACAACATGAAGTCTCTTCAAAAGTTGGATAAGAATTTATCTTATTTCTCATTTTTATGTTTCCGTTTGTTTGTTATAAATATGTTTCGTTTTATTAGTTTTTATTAGTTTCTATTACAAATATATTTAGAATATATTAATAATAATAATTATATAAAGTTTCACTTTTACCCTTTTGGATTACTAAAAGGTACGCTTACTTTTATGTTTTGGTTAATTAATTACAAGTAGTTGATTCTAGTCTTCCGTTGTGTGCTCTATGTTATTTAGGTTTATAATATGCTAGTCATGATTATATAATTCCAACTGAATCAAATTTTACACATTTTTAACCGTGGACATTTGACCTTTAAAATATGGACAATTTAACCAACTTTTGGTAGTGAACCAAACTATGTATTTATCTTTGTTTACACCAATTTCGGTCAAATTTAATCCGGATAATTATTGAACAGCAAAAATGAACCTAACACTAACATATTAAACTAATACGAATAAAAAATCAGCCGCGAAATTTTAGTTATATCCTTCTAAAGTACTTTTAATAATATAAATTCACACTTAAATTAAAGGTATAATTGGTATTTCACATCAAAATTTTCATTCGTATTGCTTGGATAAGTTAGAGGTTAGTTTCTTACTTATATTTTATAGTTTTCGGGCATAAATTTTGCCGGAATTAGTGAAGATAAAAACAAACCAATAGTTGAATGACCTATAAGTTCATTTTAATAAATGAGTGTCCTATATGTTAAAAGTTAAAAACTTGAGTGGGCTCCATATACATTATACATTTTTAAAATAAAAACATAATTAATTTGAATTGTATGTGTCATGGTTTTAAAAGGCGTGCCATGGCGCCGCAAAGGCGCAAGACGTGACCTCCACGTTACGCAATATACCAAGACGTCAATTCAAGGCATGACGTGAGATGAGGCGTGAAAAGGCGCAGTAAGGTGCACTAAGGCGTGACGCCTTGTTTAAATTCAACTACGATGAAAAGGTTTTTCTTTAAGGAAATAAAGAAGATTGAATGAAATGATACTTTAATGACTTAATTTCTTATGTATAATACTTTTTGTAACTCGATATACATGAAATATGACATATAATATATAAATTTATAAATTTTTTCATATCTTTTGCCGCTTTAAGTCACGCATTAATAAACGCTAAAGCTTTCTCATAACTTCTAAGACGTGAGGCTTGACCATACCGTCACGACACGCTGTCTAGAACCTTGGTATATCTACTCAACAAAGAAATTGAATTAGACTTTCTGAAAATAGGAAGCTAACCTAAATAATCAACTACTCCGTACTTGACAACTTCTTTTGAGGAAATAAAGGATTAAAGGTTCACTCATTTGTGACCATGTATTTTTCAAGGCTCGTGATATAGTGACCCTCCCTATAATTGATATATTAACCCTCCTTACCTAGTAGGGATAGATATATTTGTACCTTTTTTTTTTTTTTTTTTTTGTACTTTTTAATACTTTTGTACTTTTTAGTACTTTAGTACATTTTTTTTGTACTTTTGTCTTGTAGTGATTTGTACTTTTTTTTTTTTTTTTTTTTATGTTTATTTTGAGTGTAATGTTTGTTTTTTTGTACACGTTAACGTTAACGCATTAAACAACTACAATGTTAACACATTAATACAAACACGTTAACGTTAACACATTAACACATTAAACAATAACACGTTAACGTTAACACATTAAACAAAACAACTGTTATTATTCAATTAAACAAAACAACTTACTTTATTTCGAAATTAATCTTTTTTATTTCGAAATTAAATTTTTTTTTTAACAACAACTTACTTTATTTTGAAATTAATTTTCTTTTATTTCGAAATTATATTTTTTTTAACAACAACTTACTTTATTTCGAAATTAAATTTTTTATTTCGAAATTAATTTTTTTTATTTCGAAATTAAATTTTTTTTATTTCGAAATTAATTTTTTTTTAACAACAACTTACTTTATTTCGAAATTATTTTTTTTATTTCAAAATTAAATTTTTTTTATTTCGAAATTAAATTTTTTTTATTTTGAAATTAATTTTTTTTATTTCAAAATTAATTTTTTTTTTCGATATTAAATTTTTTTTTAACAACAACTTACTTTATTTCGAAATTAAATTTTTTTATTTCGAAATTAATTTTTTTTAATTTCAAAATTAAATTTTTTTTTAACAAAAACTTACTTTATTTCGAAATTAAATTTTTTTATTTCAAAATTATTTTTTTTATTTCAAAATTAAATTTTTTTATTTCGAAATTAAAATTTTTTTAACAACAAGTTACTTTATTTCGAAATTAAATTTTTTTTATTTGGAAATTAGTTTTTTTTTTATTTTCAAAATTAGATTTTTTTATTTCGAAATTAAATTTTTTTTAAAAACAACAACTTACTTTATTTCGAAATTATTTTTTTTTTCGAAATTAATTTTTTTATTTTTTATAACTTTTACAACTTTTTTTATTTTTTTATAACTTTTACAATTTTTTTTATTTTTTATAACTTTTACAACCCATCTTTTTTATTTTTTATACTTTTACATGGAGCTGTCTTTTTCTTGTGTATATCAACGAAAGTAAGAAACAAAGTAGTTGGATGCTTTTACTTTCACATGGAAGCATACGAGAGAAAAAAAAATGAATGAAGACAAAACAAAAAATGAAAAAATGGAAGAGATGGAGACAAGGCAGCGAGTGAAGCTTCAACATCCCAAATTAAATCAGACACTCACCTCCACTAACAAGTCTCAGCCTATCAAAGTACACAAAGTACACCTACCCTCTATTTGGTTAGTGCATCCCATTTTTCAAAACAACTTTTTTCACTCCTATAAAATCGCATTTTACGGTTCATAATTATCACGGCCAAGAAACCTGTTCTTCAGATTCATACAGATTTCTATATATTTAATCAAACTTCATCATGGTTAAAGGAATGAGGGTTTATGAATATGGTGCTCCTGAGGTGATTCTTATTCTTCCTGGTTTTAAAATGCAAAAATTTCAAAACATGTATTAATGTTTATGATCCAAAATCTTTGAAGATCATAAATGTTTTTTTTAACGAAAAATATTACTGTAACCGTTTATAAGTGTAAAATCTGGTAATTATCATTTACTGTACCTTAATAACTTGTGAGACAAAGCCTAAATGTCAGCCTGTCAAAAATAAAATCTTTAGTTATATATCTGCTTTGTGATTTTTCAACTAAAACTTGAGAGTATCTCGATCTATTTTTATATAATATATTAATGCATGAAATTGTTGTTACAGGTGATGAAATGGGAAGATATCGAATTAGGCGAGCCGAAGAGCGGAGAAGTTAAACTGAAAAACAAGGCAATTGGTATTAACTATTTGGATGTTTATATGCGCCAAGGTGCAGTCCGTCATGGAGCTCCACCTTTGCCTGATCAGACGCCACCATTGCCGTTCACACCAGGTTTATTGTCGCAATTTATTGCTAACTACTAAAGTGAAGTTTTTACATACAAATGTTAAGACAAAGGGTTACAAAATGATCTAAACGGTATATAAACTCATCTTTTTATGATTTATTTGTAAAACAAATAAATGATTAAAACAAAATAAATTCTCGTTTAGTTAATTAGTAACTGCTAATTAACAATTGTAACTCTGATTATGGTTCAAAATTATGCACATCATGAGCTATAGCTAGCACTAGTTATTTACATAGTACATCAAGATAACAGTGTACGTTCTATGACGACAAAATCAATATGAAGGTATGGAGGCAGCTGGAGTTGTGATAGCAGTCGGCCCTGGAGTCACTACATGTAATGTTGGAGATCTTGTGGCTTATGCTGGTTTCCCAGTATGCGCTTATGCTGAAGAACTGATACTTCCTGCCGACAGAGTTGTACCAGTTCCGCCTTCTGTTGATCCTATTGTGGCAGCTGCTGTAATCTTCAAGGGGTTAACAGCTGAAGTTTTAGTTCGCCGTTGTTTTAAGGTGATTGAAACATCATTTTGGAAGGATTCGTTAGCGGGTTGGGAAACTAGTCAAAAACGGAACCAAAGTGGGTCCAGGACACCCATGGATTTTTGTAGAGTAATGTCAATTTTGTTAAGAAAAAAACTTTGGTTTTTCTTAAATGCACCTAGTTCATAGAAATTGTTTTTGTAGACTTTTAGTCATGTGGGTGGATATTAGGAGTGGATGGATACCTTTTTTAGTCAATAATTAATTGTTTGCAGATGTAACTGTGTGCTGATTTTTGTCTGAAAAAAACAATTCTGTTTTGGAAACAGGTTGGACCTGAGCATACAGTCCTATACCATGCAGCTGCGGGTGGAGTTGGATCATTGGCGTGTCAATGGATGAATGCACTCGGAGCCACTGTTATTGGGACCGTTTCAACAAAAGCAAAAGCGGTGCAAGCAAAGGAAGATGGATGTCACCATGTGATTATCTACAAAGAAGAAAACTTTGTTGATCGTGTCATGGAGATCACATCAGGAAAAGGAGTCGATATAGTGTATGATTCTATTGGGAAAGACACGTTTGCGGTAATATATATATATATTTCATTTAATAATCTGAAGCCCATGGTATTTTCGATAAATGGTGCAAACAAATGAAGACATCTTTTCTTTTTTGAAGGGTTCGATTGCGTGCTTAAAAGTTCGGGGATACATTGTTTCATTCGGGCAACCATCAGGTTCGCCTAGTCCTCTGGATTTCAGCGTAATTTCAGACAAATCGTTATTCTTTACCATTCCATCTGTAATGCTTTACACGGAAGCAAGGGATGAACTCCTTGCAGCTTCAGAAGAGTTGTATTCAAATGTCGCAAAGGGAGTTCTAAAAGTTCGTGTAAATCACAAGTACCCTTTGTCACATGCGGTCCAAGCCCATTCAGACCTCGAGAATCAGAAAACAACAGGTTCGATTGCGTTGATTCCAGATAACTGATATCTACCTAACGCTTCGGCAGTTCACCTAAGCTAATATGGTAGTATATGTAGTGTGCTATCGTGGTTGGTTTATATATGCTTGTGTGATGTTATAGTAGTTTAATGGTCGATTGTATTTGGTTTCGTCGTATCATCTAATTAAGCACACTACTACCAAATATAACAATAAAAGTTTATTTACTTTTTTATATACGGCATTGTAATTTGCAGTTATTACCATTTTTGACTCTTGTGATAACGTTTAGGCTAAACACAGTAATGAGGTTCAATCCCCCTCATTTTATCTGCCACGCTAGTTTTCTCTATCCGACGATTTACAGACAATTGGTTAGCACAGTAAAGGCGACTTTCATTTTTTTAATATATATATATATATATATATTTCATCCAACATTATCCATCTTATATGCACACAAAAAACCGATCCTTAAAAAAACCATCTCATCCTTTACAATTGCAAGTCTCATGTACCAAAGTGCAAAACCAAAATAATAAAAAAAGAAATTAATAGAATCTCATTCTCCTATGCGTTTAATAAAAATTCTCAATTTTCTTTAGCTCATGTGACATCGTGACTAATCACAAAAGTCCACAATCTCCATTTAAAATGGTAGATCTGATCAGTTCAGGTGTGACATCTTTCATTCTTCATTTCAGTTTTGAATGATAAATGCCTAATCAATTTCATCTACGGATATGTGTTGTTTTTTTGTTTCCATTTGTTAATGGATACTCTTTTTATCTACCTAGTGTTGCTCCTTAAGATTTTTTTCAAGGTATTGATTAAAATGGTGATGGTGATGGAGACTGTGTTGGTGACGGTGCAATGGTAGTGACGATGATGAAGACCGTTTCATTTTTGGATCTGGTGGAAAATAAAGAGAGGATCTTGTTGGGAAAGGAGATGAGATATAAAGAAGATAGATCATTACTTTTAGTGGAATGACTAATATACCCTTATGTGTATATTTGCCTTTTTAATTTGATCAGATATTATATTATGATCCAATGGCCTAGAAAGCTTTTTATACTTTTTAAAAAGTGGCACTTTCTATTTGATCCGGTACCTTACTTTTACAAGTCATATCCATTTATATTAATCAAATGTAACTATAATTCGCTTACCTACACGTTTGAAGGAGATTGTTGAAGGCATTTGCTATGTGATGCGGTGGCTTATTTGGACTTTCATAAATCAATGATTATTCAGCTCTTGTCAGCTTAGAAGGGAGCTTCTTTTCGATGACATAGTTCAAATGTCTTTTATGTGATGTTCTAGTCATTATTTTTTCATTAAAGCTTATTTTTCAACAAAATAATCTTAAGCCTTCATAATCTCTCGCGTCAAACACGCCCTAAATCTAAGCTCAAATGGGCTACGTAGATGCAAAATCCTAATTTCTTTAATTTATAATCTTTTCTAGCTCCTTGCTAATTTCTTAATAATTTCACCGATAAAAAAAAAATGTAACTATGTAACCTATTTTCTTCTTTTCTCACGAACTAGTTTTTAAGCCGGTGCATACACGGGGTTGTTATATAATATTTTTCTTTAAAATCATGTAATATCTTTTATACTTATGTAATTGCAATACTCGTGCACTCTCGAGTTTTTAAACAAAATTTTCATCATGTATTAACGTTTATTAATATTTTGTATATATTTTTGTTGGACGAATTATTTGACTTTGATATTATGTTCCAAACATTATACGTGTTTAATATCACGTAATCACCCTTGAAAAATGTTTGCTATCCTTATTTAAACTTTAAAGAGCTATTACATTCGTCGTTGCAATTTGTATAATCTCGTGTATTTATTTTCATCTCACAGTAACCTTTTGGGTCGTGCCTTCATTTTGATATTTATATTCCTGTTAATAATAATTTTAGCCGTATTTAATTTTTTTAATCCGTGTACGCACATATTATACTTATAAAGAGGAATAATATGAGTTGTTATTGAATGCCATTAGTTAAAAAAAAAAATACTTTTGCGGCTATCCTTACTTAATCTAATAAATGGTAATAACATGAGTCATTCGTATATGTATAATCTCGTGTATTCATTTACTTATTACAGTAACTCACGATTTCATTTTGATATATATAATCCCGTTCATATATATTAATTTAATATATAATGATAATAATATTTATTAATAACAACAACATATATGTATTTTTTTAAAACATATAAAGTTATTAATATATAATATATATTAATTTAATATATAATGATAATAATATTTATTAATAACAACAACATATATGTATTTTTTTAAAACATATAAAGTTATTAATATATAATATTTATTAATATATAATTAATGAAGTATTGATTAACTTATAAAGTTATTATAAAAATGAAAACGGATAAGTTTACTTAATTTTTTATAATTCATTTAGAATTCAAGTAAAGTTTTATCAATTATAACCTCATTTTTGTAGTTATTCTTTTATGAAATCGACACATGTATTTTTATAAATATGTATTTTGATGGATGAAATTTAGATGGTTTTGACCATGTTAAAGCCAATTTTGACTTTTATTAGTTAAGCAGAAAGCTCGATTTTAAAACTAAGCTCTCGCATTGGTTAATTAAAAATTTTATTTTTTTATTATGTATCTTTTCTTAACAGGTATTTTCATCAAAAACACATATCTTAGTTTTTTTACAGCAAATAACTATAGATCTAACATAATGAGAAGTTAACAATAAACAAGAAATTGTGTGTTAAACATATGCTTGTCTTTGCGCTATTTGTTTATAAGTAAATTGCACAAAAAGATATTACAATATAGGTCAATTTGAATTTTAGTCACTTAACTTTATATTTCTCGATTTAAGGTATCAAAGTTATGTTTTGTGCACTACAAGGTTTTTTCGACTTTTCGAAAGCAATTACCGGTCATAAATTTAGCTGAAATAACTTTTAAATGCTTGATTATAACGATAATCCACATTAATAAACTATTTCATCTGATAAATAACTGATAACATATTTCAAAAAGTGGCTAAAACTTTACATTGCATAAAAAATAATTTGGATACATTAAATTGAGAAAAAAAAGTTAAGTACCTAAAATTCAAATTGGCCTAAAATATGATACATTTTTATTCGATTTACCTTTTGTTTTTGGTGATATCGTCAAAGTCGCCCAAGAACCTTTCTTTGGGGTTATTTCAACCAACACAATAATTTACCAAAAGAGCTCATATCAAGTAACAACACAAGTTTAATAATGTAAAAACATCTCTCATACTGCTTTTTAGAAATCATGAAATCCTCACAAATTTTATTTAACAACATTAAATAAGACCGGCCATAATGGCTCGATTGTGAGTCTCGGTCGACCCTAACGTCGATGCGTTCCACCTGTTACCCCCCCCCCACCCCCACAAACGGAAAGCGTTCCTTTTGTTTAGGCTAGCTCCATGTGCGCGCTCGTACGTTCGTTTTCCCCAATATCTTAATTAACCCAACAAATTAAGCTCATTTGTAGCTATCTCCGTCTATGATTAGTTATGTGTATAAACTATTTGTATATAAAACTCATGCCATTGTGTTATTTGTACGTAACCCTAATGATTTTCTAGATTTACATTGTGTTGCAAACTGAGGTAAAAAAAACAAAAAGAAATAACATTCTTGAAGTGCGGCAACTCACTCAAAAGGGATGACTTAACCAAATTTAAGTATATGTAGCGGTGGGTTTCATAACTCGTGAGTTAATCGGTCAAAAGGTTAAAAACCGTTGTTACTCAAAAAAGAAGTGGAATGAAATAGCGAGAAAGTTATCGTGTTTTTTGAATATGTAAGCAATTATATACGGTGCCCTTTGTTCCGTTATTGGAACATCAACAAAACATATAATATCCATATTTTTACAAAAATTTGAAGGCTAGAAGTAGGCCAAGATAATATTTTAAGAGGTCATTTGATATGAGGGTATGGGTATAAACTCTTTAGGGTGGTGATATCCTGACACCCCCATAGGGGGTGTTTGCAATGACTGGGTGCATCGGACTGTTGTACTGTCTGTTTTACGATTTGTACATTTTGACTAATATAGATAGGTCCCACTTTTTAGGGGGTGTTAGGATAGTATGACCCACTCTTTAATCAAATGGTTATGAGTTTAAGTACTCCTGCCTATGATGTGCGAGATAATTTGTGATGTATATATTCTGAGAGTTTACTTAATACGTAGTCATTAAAAAAAAATGTTTTGATTGTGCAATCTAACCACTACTCATAACATATGAAAGATTTGTTAGTTTTTGTGTATAATGATATTAATATTTGTATGTCCGGTTTCGAACCCGAGACTCGGGATTGCACACAATACGTGAGAGTTCCAATGGTTTGAATAATTAAATATACATTTTATATTTATATTTATTTATTCATTTCACTAATAACACTTAACGACGGTTAGTACTTAACGGTGTTAAAGATAACGACCGTTAAAGGACTAAAAGTGAAAAGAAGGATCTAGAAACCCATGGTTGGGTTGGATCGGCTGAAAATAGCCTTGGGCTAGGCTTGGCCGACTTTTAGAGGAGTAGGGAACAAGTTTGTGTTTTTAGGTTTTGCCTATAAATACAAATTCACTTGTTTTGATTTTCACCTAATCAAGTATCCCTAACTCTAGCCAAACTTCTCTTCTTTTCTTCCTCTTGCTATACCTTGATCGACCCTATTTTTAAGTTCACTAGAACTTGGCGATTCAAGTGTTGCAACAAAGTGTTTGGTTTGTTAGTGATCTTGAACCTAGCTTTCCCATTGGAACGCTACTATCGCGTGTGTACAAGAACGAGTGACAAGCTTATTTTAGCTTGTGATTCTTGGTGTTTTTCCCTTGTTTGGTTCGATCCATATCACACCCAAATTAGGGTTCTTGTTGTTCTTGATTGATTACGCGATTAAGGTACGTATTTATTTAAGTTAATTAATTACATGTTCATTAGATCTTTCCGCTGCGTGCTTTGTGATGTTTTATGTGTTTATGATTTTTAATAGTTCACATATTCGAGGGGTCGCCCCCCCCCCCCCCCCCCCCCAAGGAAGCTGCGCCACTGCGATCAACAATTTTTGATGTAATACTCATAGTCAGTAAAAAATCACAGATCTATGATGTATTTTTGTAGTTGTTTGCCAAATCTATCAACAATTTTTAAGGTAATAGTCAGTCATTAGTAACTAAAAGGAAACAAAAGTATACAAGTCTTATTTGACATGCCTACAAAGCTTGACAAACCGACATTACTTTTGTTGTTAAAACTTTCACTCTTTGCATTTATTACTATTTACTAGCTCTAGTACGTTGTATGCTTATTCACGTATATCATCAATGCCCTCTTGCATTATCTCAATTTTTGTCGGTCCCCGACCTATATTGTTACGAGTACTCGCTAGCTTCTCTTAGGAGTCTTATTTTTTTTTTTTTATTTTTTTTCATAATCAGCAGGCACCGGTACAGATATGTGATTTCGTCACACCAAAAATATGTGACGATATGCATATAGTCACACACGTTTTTTTTTGTGTGTGTCACCAAAGGTCGCGCCACCGTAGGTGGCATATGGTCACATTGTTTAGTTTGTGGCCGTTTTCATTGAAAAATAGTGACCAAAACCCGAATATGTGTGACAAATTAGGCACAAATTTTTTTGGATTGATCATTTTTGTGTGACCGTAAACACTTTATAGTGACACAAATATTTTTTGAGAGTAACTATTGTTCGTCCTTTGGCTACAAAAATATATAATATATGTGATATTTGAGATTATTTATTCAAGTAAATGTGTATTTTGTGTGACTATTTCTCGTCCTATGGCCACATGAATATATAATAAATGTGACGTTTGTGATGATTTAGTCACATAACGTGTGTTCTTTTTTGGAGTTAGTCATATACAATTTAAAAAACAGTGGCAAAAAATGTTAATAACTGTGACCATATGCTGTTTAAAGTGAAGAAATGTGTATTTTGTGTGACTATTAATCATCCAATGGCCGCTTGAATTTTATGTTTGTGTGACATTTTGTAATATTTAGTCAGACAAAGCATGTTTGTTTTGGGTATTTAGTCACATACGAAAAAGCAGAAAGTGGCCAAAAGTATTAATAAGTGTGACTATATGCTGTTTAAAGTGAAGAAATGTGTATTTTGTGTGACTATTGTTCATCCAATTACCACTTGAATTTTATGTTTGTATGGCCTTTTGTAATATTTAGTCACACAAAGCATGTTTGTTTTGGGTATTTAGTCACATACAATTAAGCAAAAAGTGGCCAAAAATGTTAATAAGTGTGACCATATGCTGTTTAAAGTGAAGAAATGTGTATTTTGTGTTACTATTGATCATCCAATGGCCACTTGAATTTTATATTTGTGTGGCCTTTTGTAATATTTAGTCACACAAAGCATGTTTGTTTTGGGTATTTAGTCACATACAATTAAGCAAAAAGTGTTAATAAGTGTGATCATATGCTGTTTAAAGTGAAGAAATGTGTATTTTGTGTGACTATTGTTCATCCAATGGCCACTAGAATTTTATGTTTGTGTGGCCTTTTGTAATATTTAGTCACACCGCAATACCAAAAAAGTATAATTACAAGGATTAAAAAAAAAGAAAAAAAAAAAAAAAAAAAAAAAAAGAAGTTAATTTCATAAATCGTCCATGTGGTTTGTCGGGTTTAACGGAATTGGTCCCTCGTAAGAATTTTTAACGGATCCTCTCCCTGTGGTTTTGACCCGTATCGGGTTTGGCCCCTTGACTAAAAATTCTATTAGTTTGACTGTTAAATCAAGGGCATAATGGTGTGTATATATATATATATTGGTTCTAGGAAATAAGCCACTTTGGGGGAGGGTTGGGGTTGGTGCGGCGTCACCCTACCCCAACAACGGGCCAGATCTGGGTTTGTTGGTGCGGTGTATCAACGTATACACGAATATATCTCGTATGAGTGTATTTACTTTCATTAGCTTCTTCCCTCACACTTACACAAATATATTCTATTAAAGAGTGAGAGACATCTTTTTCTTGTTCTTGTTAAAGATCTCAATCTTTACCTTTGCTTCCCCTCATTTTATGCTAATTTTGTTTCGGGTTTTATAAATGTTTATAAATCTGATTTGGGATTTCTAAATCTTTGGAAAATGAATCAAGATAATGTAAGCACGCATCATGTTTGTAGATATTGACATATTGTTATCCTAAAGTGGTCACAAAGGGTCTTGCTTTTGTTTATGGTGATACTAGTACTAAAATGTTAAAAAAGAGGTCAACATTTTGACCAAGATTATGATCTAAGGTTATGGTCCTAATGGCATAAAAAAAAAGGGTAATGATTTTGATGAGACAGATGGTTATAAAGTGGTCAATAAAAGCCACTTGCAACCAAATTTGTTTAAAGGGGTATAGTTTATATGGTGGTAAGGAACGGATTGAAGAAAAATGGTGATACAAGTGATTTTAGGATTTGTACAAACAAGATTGGCGATGGTCGCCGCGTTGCCGGCGTGCCTGTTTATTCCGTCAAATGTTTTTTCAGTGGTTGCACGGCTGTTTATTTTGTCCAATGTAGAGACTCGATAGGTGAATCACCTTGCTGTAACTGTAGTTTCTGGTCTTGTACTTGCTGCAGTAGTGGAGCAACTTGATTTCTCAGATCGTTCTGATCCTGCTCTATCGTATGTTTTTCTGCAAGCATAATGTTTTTTGCCTGCACCAAATCGTTAATGGGTGAGCCTTAGCAACGAATATAAATGATCCAGTTATTAACCTTGAATTTGGTGCTCATCAGTTTGCAGTACAGTCAACCGTATTGTTCTATAAACAATATCTAAATCAGTAACTCACCTATCTCAGGCCACAAAAAGACTATGGGTATCAGTTGGTTCACCTCTCCTCGCTCAAGAACAGTCAGTCTTCCTGTCAATCTCCCATCATTTAAAAAAATCAGCAGTCGAAGACCAATTCTTATTGCTTATAGTTAAAAAACCAAGTTAATCGTTATTAAACAAATTCAAAGTGTAATTACATAAGATACTGAGCAAAATTTTGCACGTATGCTGTTTGGACAAAAACAGTAAACTACGGAGATTCTGTTATTCTTACTTGACAGTAACGACAAACCCAAGAATGACCCATTTTGACGGGACTTGAACCCACAACCATTTTATCCATTTAAGACGTCAGAGATAAAACATTACCCGAATTGACCCATTCAAAAAGCAATATTGCTGATCTATTTGACTGGCCCAATTTGAACCAAATAAATATTAGTGAGTTATTACCTTCTTTTTAGTGTTTGCATCCTCTTCATCCTCATCTTTATCGTCATCGTCATCATCTTCATCTTCAACTTCATTATCTTCTTCGTCATCATCATCGTCATCATTATCTTCCTCATCTTCAATCTTGTTATCTGGAAACAGGTGAAACAAAGAGTGAAAGTCAGTAAAGCATGAAAACAAAGAGTGAAAGTCACTGTTTTTGTAAATCTCCATATGACTATCCTTCTTGTCTCTTCATTTATGCAATTACCTGGTATATATAAATTCTCTTCTACGTCTTTCACGCATTCCTACAGAAGTTGATAAAAATAGTATTTCTTATTAAGGAATAATGCAAGCATATTGAATAAAAACTTGCAGTTGATCAATTTTTAGTATAGCAAGTAAAAAAATATATGAAGTAGAAAAATTGTGAGCAAACATAGTCGTTTCACTCGTATTTTAGTTTCACAGTTGGCCTATTTTAGTTTCATATACTTGATATAAAAAAACTTACCTGAATAATTAGTGCTGCGATAATAGTGCTCAGTGCATCATAAGCTGTTCTCACACGTCAAACAGTTTCAGTAATATACCAATCATCATACCCCATTATTCCGGAAAGTTGGGTCAGATTTATTCGTGCCCTGGTGCACGTGTGAAGGTTGCTGAGGCAAGCATTCCTTGCACTCTGCCATCTGCACACACAGTGTGGCCTCGCGGTTTTTTTGCTATTTTTTGAATGTATATATGTTTCTGAATATATAAGTATGCAAACCGTTGAACATAAACATTCAGAGAATCATAATCATAGTAACTTTTACAATGCCAATGAAAACAATCAACATTCAATAATGTCAATAGCAAGGTATGACTCAAAGAACATATTTAATAATGATGACAATAGTGTTCACTTTGAACAATAGTGCAGATATTTAATAACGATGACACAAAGAACATATTACAGTCATTAAACAGATGCGCAACAAAATTACTCACCAACTACACACATTGATCAGTTTCTGTAGATTTAAGATCTGAAAAGTAACATGTTCACCATTCTGCAACAATCACCTTACCTACAATTTTTTTAGACGGTTCAGTGGCTGCAGTCATGAATAACCACTGGTGTCGTCAACTCTCCCATACTCCAACAGTCCAGTTCTGCAAATATAGCATCCAAAAGCAAATTAGCATACGGTTACGGTCATGGGAAAAAGCTTGCAAACTACAAATGTATATAAAAAAACAAAATGCAACTGAACTTTTTGGGTTGTAGAAATTTTTAGATTCTTCATTTCAATAATTAACTACTCAAATTACATTGCATAACATTTAATGAGGAAAGGTCAGTGCGGGTGAAATCGTGAATTAGCTAGAATGTCAGACGCTGTACCTTGTAATAAGAATACTGTTAAACTTTGATGTTATGAGCGAAACAGATGATTTTGCGAATGTATGTGACTGAAGTTAAACGGTCATATATTTCTATATTGTTCAAAAATCTTAAAAGGCAACATATATTAGCAAAAAACGTTACCCTTTGCTGTAAGAAACCGATCATAAAGTTTTGATATAAAGCAACAAAACATAATAAAGAAAGCATCTTTAATCTTAAAAGCTTATATTTTTAGCAAAAACTACAACCCGGTTACATGACAAACCAACCTGAATTTTTTATAATAATTATTAAATATTGATATCATTCATTTTTGTCCCCTAAACTAACTTTGTCCCATGTAAGTTCAACATTTTAGCAGCTACATCGCTGCCTAAGATGTTGATAACATGAAGACACACTCCCTTTTCAATAAATGACATTATGTATTCATTCAAATGCAATGCACGTATTCAAAGCAACAAAACCAATACACAGTTAGAAAAACTTACCATCACAAAGTCCACAAATGCAATACGGGTTGAATGATGATAGTCTCCTAGCAACCTCAAGCGGTAAACCTATAAAACAGTAATTTCATTACCACTGACGTTAATAATCAAAGTAGAAAAAACATTTTCAGCTAGCGTATATATGAATTAACCCACAAACCTCTCCACAAAATGACTCAAAGAAGAGTTTCACATCAGCCTGAGTAACTCCTTTTTATTCTCTCTTCTCGTCTACCATATCCTGAAATCAGAACCACGATTAGGTTCCAATAATTTAGTACTTTACAACACAATATTATACTACTATGGAGCTTATTTGCTAACTTACTCTTTCAGTTATGCTAACGTTATCACTGGTAACGCAATAGGATTCAACGATGAGTATTTTCCAGTTGTAACAAATAAATAAAATTGAGTATAAAGAGAACTTAGCCACAATCGAGGTTCCGACAACAAACAACAAAAATGCAACCAACCCTGAATCACAACATAGAAGCAGTCAATGGATGACCCATCAAAGGTTGATCAAATTCAAGTTGTCCACCATTATTTACCAAATTCTTATCATGTGCATTATCAAATTTATATGTTGTCAGCAACTCTAGTCCTTTGCTATTACGCACGCAATTATCATATTACTCAAACTTGGGCAAATTATACCATCGTACTGTTCAGTTACGGCTCTTAAATCTTTGTTTTGCATTTCTGTTAGATACATGTAGTTGCCTAATCCTAACATATCTTTAGTCTACAACAGCCAGATATAAATATTAAATTTGCGCCTAAAACACCTGACTTTAGAATCTTTCAAAGTGAGTTTCTGAAACTTACAATTCGTAGTAAGTTTATGTAGAATAAAGAAACTGTAAAAAAGGTAACAAACACACTAATTTGACATGGGATAAACAAAGCAAGCGTGGATCAGTATAAAGAGTAAGCCTAAGCTGAGTTTTGCGTCGGTTATTTAAGCAAGACTATGGTAGACAGTCATGTATCAAGAAGATGATTATACCCGAGGAATTTCTTTGCAAGCACTGGAAAACCGTTGCAGTTGTTGCTTTTTTATAATATGCCAATCGCTCCCAGCACATGCCATTTGTCAATTTAGACATAACTGCCACAAAGAAGCATAGGATGTTTATTACATTTGAAGTAAAAGAACTAATCAACAGGTTTCACATAAGCCTGGCCTACTGGACATTTTTTAGCGATGTTAATGTGCTTGGTAATTTGTATATAAGCAAATCCAAACACCTAATTGAAACATGTTATTTCATATTTTGAAGAAAACTATAAGTCAGTGTGTTTACTACTTCATCTGTTTGTTTAAGTTAAATTTGTTTTTGAGCTAAGGGCACATTGATGCATATGTTATAGGTGCAAACTATTAGAATGTAACTATCGGGTCATATATACCTAGATTTGGTATAACTTACCTATTTGTCAGAGGTTTGCTTCGTACAACTCGACAGTCCACTTGAACCTGCAATTTAAACAGGTACCCGAAAATCGCGTTCAATTTAAGCAGAGTCAAAGCAGTGATAATGGAAGTGGTAACTAAGAAACACCATGGCTGCAACCATATGGTCACACTGCCTGCAACGTACCTTTTAGTGTGTCGCAATTCTCTTCTGCTCGTATCATCTTGCGTGACATTATCCCGTACCTCAAAAAGTCTCTTCAATGCGCAAATAGGACTTTGTAAGTTGAACATGTAATTAACAAAAAAGGCAAAAAAGGTAAGTAACACTAACCGTCAGGCGCGTAATTTTGAAGTATCTGTTTATAGTTATTGTTCATCTCTTAGCTTCCGTCGAAACTGTGACTCCACTTCACCCAGGATTGCTATACCCGTCACGGTGCCGTAATGGCACCTGAAGTTTGCTCAAATTCAACATTATGAACAAAGCAAAAATGAAACCTTACCTCTTCGTTTTTGGTTAAATTGCAACCGACGTCTGTGCAATGGCCTCCTGAACAGACCTGTCGTTCCTCTAATTTCTTCCTTTTTTCACCTATACATTTGACAGTACAAATATTCAGAAACTAAAGATTGCACAAAAGAAGAAAAGAAACTTAAGAAACTGTTTAATGGACTGTCATGAACCGTGAGACATCCATTAAAGGAACTAAAAATTGCTTTATGACTATCAAAACCTAAAAAACGGAACAAACAAACTTAAACTGGAATCCATTTTTAGCAGCGAGAGATCGGCAGCAAGCGAAATAGGATAATGCGTGGTAAGCTATTTTGATAGTTGCTCCCAGAATTCAGATCCAGAAACATGACCAAATCTTTTATATTTTTTATTTTTTAATCATTGATACTAAAAGCTGATATGTTGCATCTGTTACGTTAAATTCGTTTTCGCATGTTTGTATGCACAGATCGACAAAAGTTCTTGCTCAAGAACACATTATATGCCAATATCTTTTGTCTTTGGATGTTCCAAACCAATAACATGATTAAATTCTGAAAGATCAGTGACATATGAAATAGGGTGCTGCGTAAAACGCTATTTGCACCAAATAACCCGTGACACCATCCTATTTCATTTGTCACAAATCTTTCAAAATCTAGTCATGTTATTGGCCAACATAGTTTACCACAGGGTGCTGGCTTATGTTACTATTATTGTATGCATCACCGGTTCAACAAAATGAGGACAACGCAAGTGGCAGAGGGTTTTTTTATTTTTAGATATCTAAAAACAAAGCAATCCGCTGCGACCTACGTTCTCACCATATTGTGGAACGGATGATCCATATAATAGTAGTAACATAAGTCAACATCTAGCAATAAGCAATGTACATACGTCGCAACAAAAGACAATGGCACATGATTAAAAAAAAAAGAAATAATATTTGACCTTTGTAACTGGTCACTCCTATAAAGCTTTGGAAGGTGTTTCCATAGTATTGAGCCTGAGCTTCTCCATGCATTGACATATTTTCTGCATACAGAGAAAGATGTCAGTAAGGTAAAAAAGCTAAAAGCCGTTGCAATATCTGAATTTGAATGGTACTTATCTTCGTCTGCTTCTTCTAACATCAGGCCCTCATAATGTTACCATGGTATTTGACTTTATACATGAAGAGAATGTGTTAGCAGTTTAAAATGAGTAGAGATCGTTGCAATATGTAAATTTCAAAAATACCTATCTTTCTTTCCGTTCTGCTAGCAGATTCAGCAGATTTGAGTGCGTAACGGATGGGAATTTAAGAAAATGTTAAGAAAATATCAATGATGGATGCAGACACCATGCAATGGTAGTCGCAGCAGTAACTGGTGTCAGTACACCCATCATTGATATTTTGTCACTTTTCAGTATCCAACGATATATCGGTATTGGAATATGTACTGTGTTTTAGTGGTTTCATTACTATATATGTATATATAATCTGGCGTCTAAATATAGTATCAGGCTCAGATCTGAAAACAGCCAACCCAAGCCCGGTTGCAAATCTAAAAGATTGCCTTGCCAAGAGCCATGAAAGTTTACTCAGATTACAGATTCATCATTGGCTGGTGCAGTCATGTGCAAAAGCAGATGAAAATACAGGCTCAGATCTGTAAAGCAAAAGCGGTTGCACAATAGTAGGAGTGCTATCACGCCATTTGAGTAATCATAAGAAGTGAACATACCTGACACATCAGGAATCCACTTCTTTAACCAAGCACACAGATTCATCACAGCCTTGCAACCGGCGTCAGATATGAATGTAGAATTCAAAAATATAATGAAACAGGACACTGAATACATGCCATGGCTGCTACCACAATCTTGGTTACCTCGCCAAATAACATGCATTCAGAATGTCTGACCTGATAAAATTATCATCATTGCCCCATTGAGATAACTGAAAACAGGTGTTGGCTACAAAATAAGTACGGTTGCTTAGTATAAGCCGTCCGGTACTTACCACACCACTGGCTAATTATATGATAGCCACTCTAAGTTGAGGGCAGCGGATACAAAATAATTGGATTTGCGGCGTGATACTGTAGTTTTAGGTTGACACGACATTATATATATAGTAAACATCATGGCTGCAGCCACAATGTTGGTTACCTGCAACTACAATTTTGCTTACCTCAGCAAACAACAAACTGAAAACAGGTAGCGGCTGCACAATGAGTACGGTTGCTTAGTTATCGTTTACACTATGCCGTCCAGTACTTGGCAGGCTACTACCTGGTTATGTAATAGGCATCAGCATAAAACTGAGCAAAAACCCAAGACTGAACTGCAAACAGAAAAGTATATAATTTCAGAATACAATTTTTTTACAAAACATCTATGGATGTAAACCGACCAATAAACAGATGCATAAAAAACAAACCACAAACATGCTGTTTTTTGATAAGTTAAAATTGCAGCAGCAACCGATCAAAGTCCATGAAGAAGATCTGTACATATACCAAGAATACCACACGAAAAAGACACGTATAAATCTCTAGTGCATTCTATTAATTACTATTACTATATATATAATGTGCTGTCAACCTAAAAGTACAGGAGAGGAAAGATAGCAGGCCTCAACCCAATAGGAGACAGAGTCCAAGCCTGTCACCATACATAAAAGTACATCTAAATCATAAACCATAAACAGACACAAAACTAATCTTCTACAGAACACGACTTATCAGCACTAAGTACAGCCATCAGCGTAAAACTATAGTATTGCACGTAACTAACGCAGAAGCAAAAACCCAATAAGTATATTGAGGCATAAAAAAAAATTACACCACTTGATATTATAAAGTGAGTCAACTGTAAACAAAAAGCCATATAATTTCGCAACACAACTTTTTCACAAAACATCTAAGGATCTAAGCATATAATTTCAGAAGACAACTTTTTTAGAAAACATGACACCACTTGATATTATAAAGTGAGTCAACTGTAAACAAAAAGCCATATAATTTCACAACACAACTTTTTCACAAAACATCTAAGGATCTAAGCATATAATTTCAGAATCACAACCGCACCTTCATTTTTCGTAAAACGAAATGTAACAGCCACCAAACAATTGGCGTTTACCTAAAAGTTGTTGCCGAAACGACAGCAACTCCCCGCCATGGCTGCAACCACAAACTCGTCGTGGCTACCCTGCCAAGATACGGGAGTCGACCGCCATTAAGATTTAGCTTCGCACACTGTTTTAGATCTAGGGTTTGTTCTGAAAATGTTGCGAAACGACAGCAACTCCTCGCCATGGCTGCAACCACAAAGTCGTCGTGGCTACCCCGCCAAGATACGGGAGTCGACCGCCGTTAAGATCTAGCGCCGCACACTGTTTTAGATCTAGGGTTTGTTCTCGGAATGTGTAGCAAAGCTTATCACATAACGCATCAAATGAATCAGGGGTAACAATATGGATAAAAAAACGCCTCAAATGAATCAGGCGTAACAAATATGGACTGAAAAAAAGGCCACAAAAACCGGCCAAGTGGGCTAAGCGCTGGTCCAGCGTTTTTGGCGGGAAAAAAAGACGCAAAACGGCGTCGTTTGGATTGAGTTTTAATATAAACTATAAATGTGTTGTTCGTATTTTTGTAATCTCGAATATAATATTGACATGTGGTTATAACTTCGGAGAGTGAATACATTTTGGTTTTTGTTATAGTTAAAATCTGCTATCAATTAATGTTGGGTTTTGTTTAAGTATTTTTCTGCGGATCAGATGATGCTTCGGAAGTGTCCTTCGGCCTTGAGATCGTCAAGTCCTTCGGACAGCTGCTAAGAAAGTAGACGCGTTAGTCTCGCCCCGGGTGTGACCCCAGGACCCGACTCCGGCGTGAGAGTAAGTACCGAGAGGTGGGATAATAATATATTAGTAAGATAATTACTGTGTGTAAAAGTGTGTTACCATTATTATGGAGATTGCTCCTTTATATAGGAGACCTGTTTTTGTCCCCATCGGATGAGTCCAAATCTGATGGTGACACTTTTGGGCGGCAACTGGGACTTTGCCCTGTTTGGGTCTTTCTTCTGATCTGACATGGCTCCTGCGCTTTTGTCACATACTACTTATATTAAGGTTGACTTTCTGACCTGGAGTTAGCCGCTGGGCCGAACGGGCGCATGACCCGTTCAGCACTGGTCTTCGTCCGGATCACATCGTTCGGACGTATGTGACCGGGATTTGTCCTGGCTTAGCTGTAGGCTAGACCGGATGATCTGTGAGGTTCGTCCGGCTTGGGCCCTTCGGCCCTGCACGCCGGAAGTGCATACTCTTGGTCTTGTTCTATTCCTGGAGCTACTCGTTATCCGAATGGACGTGGTCGTTCGGTGAGGGCCAGTCGGCCATATACACCGACATGTCCCCCCCAGTATCATAGTATCGTAAAGCGATAGTGTGATACTTTTGAAAAAATTTTGTCTCTCGGTCTGCCGACATGGTAATTCCGATGGTCTTGGTTAGATGTTACTTATTCGTAAAACGCCAAAAGTCATTATTGTTTTCGTTTATTTAGGCGCCGTCGTTTTTACCGTGCCTTTGTGATCATGACACGTGGGCATGCGTCTCATCGCGTGGCTCAGGAGGTGACACGTCTGCATCTGACAAGATGCGACGTCTCCCAACCCCACTTCTTTGCCTATAAATAGTTGTCTTTCCTTTATTTTTACCACTGTGAAATTCTGAATCCTCTGACACGCTCTCCTTTCGTCTATTCAATTCGAGCGGTTCTTAGAGTTACTCCCTTCGTCGCCCTTCCGCCCATAAAGGTACGTTTCGCATTAGTGTTAATTCGTTATTTACATTAGTCCGGTTATACCTTATCCTTCGGTTATGGCTCGCCGCTCGGTTTCTTCCCATGACGAAGGTCCTTCGGAACCCGAAGGTTTTATTCCTAAGTATGATGTCGGGAAGTATACTTCTCATATGGATGAGGCGGCTATCACTTTGGTAGTCGATGAATTTGGTATTCCGTTGGATCTGAATCCAAGACTTCCTCCGGCAGATATGACGATGGATGAACTGCCTCCGGATGCCATAGGTTTGTATTTGGCATATTTTCATGAGGGAGGAATTAGCGTACCTTTTTCTTCTTTCTTGTTAGACGTGATCAAGCATTTCAGGGTACACATTTCTCAACTGGTCCCCTTGGGTCTACATCGTGTTTCACTTTTCGAGATTTATAGTCGGAGCCTACATGTCACACCTACTACTCCTCTCTTTCGTGTGTTTTATAAGTTAAACAAGCAGGGGGATTGGTTCTCTTTCGAGAAGCGAGGGGGTCGGGACAGGAAAGTTTGTTTTAACGAGATCTTGACAGGTTTGAAGGGATGGAAGGATCAGTTCTTCCTAATAGATAGGCGAGCTATTCCTTTTGCTATGCCATGGCGTCATCGCCATTCTGACATTTCTGATCCTTTTCCGAATGGTGGTTACAATAAGGCAGATGCCGAAAGGTTGTCTCGGAATGTTATTGACCTTATCCGGGTTCCGCGGGGTTTTTTATATGCTCTTGGTTTGTCCGACCATTGGGAGCATCCGGGTTTTCGAGCGGCTCTTACTGACGCCGAAGGGAGGGGTATAGCCCTTGTTTATATATTTTGCATATATCTTTGTGTGTACGCTTATTCGCGGCCGAATGATATGCGTTCTTAACTTGTTTTGCAGCCTTGACGATGTCTGACTATCTTATCAAACCCGAACGCCGAAAGGGAGCAAAAATGGGCAAGGGCGATCCTTATCGTCCCGGCGAGACTCGCCCCTCACACGTGGTGCAGCCCGCTCCTCCCAATGCGGTTATTCCGGAGAAGACAGCCGAGATGAAGGCAGTAGAAGTTGCAAGTGAGAAGGTGTTGGAAGCTAGGAGGAGGAAACAAGAAGCGTCTGCGGGTCATTCGGGACTTAAGCCGAAAGGATCGGGTGCCGGGGGAAGTAAAGGCACTGGTTTGGGTAAACGTTCTGTCGAGGAGGGTGTTTCTTCCCGGACATCTAAAAAAGCCAAGACGAATGTTGACATTCCTACCGTTGATCTGGATTCCTCGGAGCGCATACCGGCTCCTAAGCCTCTTCGTTCGGTCCATCCGGACGGGTCAACGAAGAATCCTGATAGTGAAGAAGGTGCGAGTAGTCGGTTTGTAGCTGGTGATGATGGTAAGTTTGTTTATCCCTTTCTCCTTTTCGTTATTATCATTTTATTCTTGCTTATGCACCTCGTCTGTCTTCATTTTGACAGAGAGTCCTTTGACTTCTTATGGGCGTGGGAAAGACAAAAGACACATGGAAGGCATGGACGAAATGGGTGTGATGGGTGAAGACGAGTGTGCTACGGGCGAGATTTTCGTGCCTAAATGGTCGGTTAGGACAGATGCCCGCTTGAGTAGCTCTTCAGTGTGCCGAGACCTGATGGTTCACCTCTCGACCCCTTGCGAAGAGAGTTTCTTGGAAAGTCTGAGCGACGATGACGCTGTCCGCCGTGCCTGGATGCTATTGGGGAAGAATGTTGTAGCCCAATCGGACATTTTGATTCGGTTTGAGACTCTTCTTGAGGATCACCATCAACTTACCGTTGCTCATGAGCAGTGTTCCGGAAGGGATCCGGAAGGACTAGAGAAACTGAAGGCTGAGCATGCCGGTTGTGGTGCTATTGTTCAGAGTTTGACTGATCGGGTGTCTGAGTTGGTTCACGAGAAAGAGGAGCAGGCCAAGAAGGTTGCGTCTTTGGAGGCCGAATTGGCCAAGACCGCGTCCTTGGAGGAGGAGTTGGCCAGAACCAAAAATTTATTGGCCGATGAAGTGAAAGACAATGCAGAGCTTAGGAAAGAGAGGGAGGATCTAGCTGTTCGGATGGGTACCGCCGGTATGGAGCGTAGTAAGGTAATTAAGGAATTTCTGCCGGAAATGGTGCGTCGGCTCCTCGGCAGTCACGAATATAAGCAATCTTTGGCCCTCCCATTCAACCTCTCGTCCATGTCTGGGTTTATAGATGGGGTTGCCGTTGACCGAACTCCGGCACAGGCGATCGAGATCCTGGAAGAGCTTGAGAATATTGATTTGGATGCCGGACAAAAATACAAGGCTTTGTTTGAACAACTCTTTGTGACTGAGTATCCCTACGTTCGCAAGGTTAGCAATGCTTTCTACAGGTCTTTGGCCGAGATCATGGAACTTCATCCGGATCCTGCTCCCACCGACCCATCAACGGCCAATAACTCTATTGAACCGAACGTCATATCCGAAGCGATTGGTGCTAACGCCGGTGGTGGGAGTGGTGTGATCGAAGAGGGTACGGTAGAGGAGAATGTTGCCGAAGAACACGTAGCTGAAGAAAATATTGTTGCTGAAAATATAGTTGGAGAAAATACTGTTGGAGAAGATATTGTTGGAGAAGATACTGCTCCGTAGGGTTGTTTCTTGTGGGGTCCGGACTGTCTCCATTTTGACTATGGGTAAAGACTGTTCCGGATGCCTTGTGAAGCTTGCTTTTACTCTTGTTATCTGTTGGAAACAATGTTTATTGCATGTTGTACGCCGTCTGTGGCTGTTTTGAAGTATTGTAACCGATGTGGAGATACATTGTACCGAATTGCTGTGACTTCTCATGACCGGATGGTTATAATCCCGGTCCTTTTGGTAATCGATAAGTCATATGACCTTTGTTATGTTTATGTGATTCTATGTATGTGTCTTATGGATTGTGTTGTGTGATTGCCTCGCTACTTGTCGTATTGTTTGTTGGATATGCCTTGAATTTCCTTTCACCGTTAGTAACAATCTAAGTTTATACTTTTTAGGCTATTAGCATTAAGTGCGGCCGTCGGGGCGGATACGCCTCGGCACGCAATTTTGAGCAATGATTATTGCCGTTAAGGGCGGATACGCCTCGGCAAAGTTTTGATAAATAATCCTTGCCGTTAGGGCGGATACGCCTCGGCTAAATTTTGGTAAATAATTATTGCCGTTAGGGCGGATACGCCTCGGCAAAATTTTAATAAATAATTATTGTCGTTAGGGCGGATACGCCTCGGCAAAATAATTATTGCCGTTAGGGCGGATACGCCTCGGCAAAATTTTAATAAATAATTATTGCCGTTAGGGCGGATACGCCTCGGCAAAATAATTATTGCCGTTAGGGCGGATACGCCTCGGCAAAATTTTAATAAATAATTATTGCCGTTAGGGCGGATACGCCTCGGCAAAATTTTGGCTGCGTGGGCCTAGCGGAGGTAGCTAGTCTCCGCCGGAGCCAAGCGAATGCCTTGTCTTTGATTGTAGCAACGTGTGGGAAAAATTTTTCCTCTTTAATCCAGAGGAAAATATATAACGTCTCATAACTAGTTTGTTCATAATGGCTTACGGCCTTACATACTTGTTCTTACAAAAAACATTTCCTTAGATTAATCGCGTGCCACATTCTGGGCACTTCTTTCTCATCCATGGTTTCTAACTTGTATGAACCACATTGGTATGCCTCAGTTACTCGATATGGGCCTTCCCATTTTGGGCCCAGCTTGCCTTGATCTTCGATTCGGCTTGCCTCGTTCTTCCGGTATACAAAGTCTCCTGGCCTGAAAGATACCGGACGAACTCTTTTATTGTAGTATTGTTCCATCTTTTTCTTGTATCGTGCTTCCCGTATTGCTGCTTCTTCTCTCCTTTCTTGTAGTAGATCCAAATTTAGACGCATTTCCCTTTCGTTCAGTTCCTCAATCCGACGTGTGTCGTCTTCATCTATTCCTTCTCTTATGACCATCGTTCGGTGAGTCGGCATGCCTATCTCGGCCGGTATTACCGCTTCACTACCGTATGTCAAGCTGAAGGGCGTTTCTCCATTACTTTGCTTTAGTGATGTTCGGCAAGCCCACAAGACATTTGGTAATTCGTCTACCCATCCTGCTTTGGTTCGACCTAGCCTTGTCTTAACACCTTCCAATAAGCTTTTGTTCGCTCTTTCCACAAGGCCATTTGCCTGCGGATGTGCCACGGCCGTGTTTATTTGCCGAATGTTTAGCTTTTCACACCATCGCTTGAAAGGGTTATCCACCAACTGCTTCCCATTGTCCGTCACGATCACACTCGGTAGGCCGAAACGACAAACTACATTGTCCCACACGAATTTTATTACGTCCTTTCCCGTCACCCTTGCCAGCGGTTTGGCTTCTATCCACTTAGTAAAGTAGTCGATAGCCACTATGATGAACTTTATTTTTCCGGCTGACTCCGGTAGTGGACCCAGGATGTCCATTCCCCACTGATAGAATGGCCAAGGGGCCATGATTGGTGTCAGTGTTGTTTTCGGGAGTTTCGGAATTGGAGCATGTATTTGGCATGAGTCGCACTTCTGAATTTCATTACGAGCATCCCGATGCATAGTTGGCCAGTAGTACCCTTGTCGCATGGCCTTTGCGACCACTGACCTTGGTTTTGAATGCATGCCGCATGCCCCCATGTGTATCTCCCGGATCACGTAATTTGCTTGTAATGGACCAACACATCGTAACATAGGAACCAAATACCCCTTCTTGTAAAGTACCCCATCTTCCATGACATACTGGCTGATTTTCATTCTTAACGCCCGGGCTTCGTTTTGGTCCTCCGGCCATACTCCTTCCTCCAGGCATCGAATGATGGGTGTCATCCAATTCGGCCCCTCTTCCGCAACTATATCATTAACCTCCTTCCCTTCGGTGGATCTTTCCCTTAGTACTTCCACTAATACCTCCTTGGTTAGGTGGTCGAAAGCAACCGTGGCCAGCTTACTGAGCACGTCCGCCTTCTGGTTCTGACCTCTCGGAATATTCCGGATGGAAAAATACTGGAATTTAGCAATGCACTCCTTTGCTTTGGCTAGATACCGGATCATGCTTTCGTTGCTCGCCACATAGTCTCCATTTATCTGATTTGACACTAGCTTAGAATCCACTCGTACTTCGATGCACTGCACATGCATCTTTTCAGCCATACGAAGTCCTGCCAGGAGAGCTTCGTATTCTGCTTCGTTGTTAGTGCTGTCAAAATCCAACCGAAGGGCATAGGTATACTCCACACCGTCCGGACTTACTAATACCAGTCCTGCTCCGGAACCTTTGCTGTTCGATGCTCCATCGGTAAACAGCAGCCATGTACCAGCTTTGTCCTTCTCCATTTTTATGACCGGTGGGTGGAAGTATTGTTCTGAGCTTTCCCCAATGGGGGTTTCTGACAGGAAATCCGCCAGCACTTGACCTTTGATAGCACTCCGAGGTCCGTAGGTAATGTTGTATGCTCCCAGCTCTACGGAATACTTGATCATCCTCCCGGAAGCCTCGGCCTTGTTAAGTATTTGCCTGATTGGCTGATCGGTAATGACCTTTATTGGGTGTGCCTCGAAGTACCTTCGCAACCTTCTTGACATGTGTAACAGCGACAATGCTAATTTTTCCATCGGGGCATAGTTTTTCTCAGCCTCATTGAGCGTCCTGCTCACATAGTGTACCGGATGTTGCCTTCCTTTTCTTTCCGTTAGAAGGACTGCACTTACGGCCTCTTGGGCAGCCGCAAGATATACGTACAACGTTTCCTTGGGCATAGGTGTGATCAAAGATGGGAGATCGGCTATCAACTTCTTCATTTCCTGGAACGCATTTTCCGCTTCTTCCGTCCACCGGTATTTTTCTTTATTCTCCTTGGTTATATTCTTCAGGGTTTCAAAGAATGGCAACGACCTCTCGGCCGACCGAGCTAAGAATCGGCTCAAGGCCGCCAGCTTGCCACTAAAACTCTGCATTTCCTTTAAGGTCCGGGGTGATTGCATGTCCGTTAGCGCTTTTGTCTTTTTTGGGTTAGCTCTGATTCCCTCGGACGTAACCATATACCCTAGAAACTTCCCTTCTTCCATCCCGAATGAGCATTTCTTGGGATTCAACTTCATGTTAATCTTTCGCAAGTTGTCAAACGTTTCGGCGATATCAGCTAACATCTCGTTTTCTTCCTTGCTTTTAATGACCATGTCATCTACATAGGCCTCCAGGTTTCGCCCTATCTGCGACCGGAAAGCGGTGTCCACCATACGTTGATATGTCGCTCCTGCGTTCTTCAACCCAAAGGGCATTTTGGTGTAGCAGTACGTCCCTTGGTCCGTGTAAAAAGCTGTCTTCTCCTCATCTTCCTTCGACATCTGGACCTGATGGTATCCCTTGTATGCATCTAGGAAGCATTTGTATTTGAATCCCATGACTGACTCTATCTTTAGGCTGATTTCTGGCAGAGGGTAGTAATCCTTCGGACATGCTGAATTGATGTTCTTGAAATCGATGCACATGCGCCAGCTCCCGTCACACTTCTTGACTAAGACAGGGTTAGAGATCCACGTTGGATACTTTACCGGACGAACAATACCTGCCTTAACCCACTCTTCCACCTCTTTCGTCACGGCCAAACTTCGATCGGGTGCTAGCACCCTTCGTTTTTGGCATACCGGTTCCACCGATGGATTGGCATTCAATGTGTGCTCGACGATACGTCTCGGTATTCCAGTCATATCCGCCGGAGTCCAGGCGAAAACATCCATATTCTTCTTGAGAAGCGCTTTAAGCTTTCTTTTGCACTCGGGGGATAGGCTTCCTCCGATGGTCACGAGCTGCTCTGGATAGGCCGGATTTACCATGACCTCTTCCGGATCGTTCCCTTCCGTCTCTTTTTCCGTCGGTCCTTCATTATGCTCGTGAGCTCTTTGAGATTCTTCTAACCTTCGGCATTCTAATATAACTACCTGCCGGGCTCTCAAGGTAGCTATTCCTCTCGGAGTTGGGAATTTCATCATGGCATGTATGGTCGATGGGATTGCTCTTAGCATTTTCAGTCCTGTCCTCCCGAGGATAACGTTATATGGCGATGGGGCTCGTATGACAGTGAAGTTCATGGTCATTCTCCTGTACAGTCCTCCTTCTCCGAATGACACATCTAATTCTATTTTTCCCAATGGTTTTGTGACCTGGCCGGCGAACCCCAGCAGGTCCGTTTGAGTCTGTTTTAACTTGGTTCTTATCTCGGGACTTAGGTTATCGAAGCAATGTTCGAACATAACTTCTACAGACGCTCCCTCATCTACGAACACTCTTCGCACCAGGTACCCTTCCATCATAGCCTCTACAATAAGTGGTTCGTCGGATGCATCGTCGGAGGGTATGGGTGGAAAGGTGATAGGGACATTCATCCACCCCTCTCCCTGTTCCCTCGACTTCCGCTTCTTCGGCTGTGTTCTTGTACTGGTCATGTTGATCATTTGTCCGAAAGCGACGGCAGGGATTTAGGTATTCCCTCCTCCCGCGTGACAAACGGAAGGAGTTTCCACACTTCTTCCCTCCGAGTCCTTCGGACGTTTGGAGTCCGACACTCTATAGCCTTGGCAGATTGAATGTCGGTCCCACGGATGGCGCCAATGTTTAAGTATTTTTCTGCGGATCAGATGATGCTTCGGAAGTGTCCTTCGGCCTTGAGATCGTCAAGTCCTTCGGACAGCTGCTAAGAAAGTAGACGCGTTAGTCTCGCCCCGGGTGTGACCCCAGGACCCGACTCCGGCGTGAGAGTAAGTACCGAGAGGTGGGATAATAATATATTAGTAAGATAATTACTGTGTGTAAAAGTGTGTTACCATTATTGTGGAGATTGCTCCTTTATATAGGAGACCTGTTTTTGTCCCCATCGGATGAGTCCAAATCTGATGGTGACACTTTTGGGCGGCAACTGGGACTTTGCCCTGTTTGGGTCTTTCTTCTGATCTGACATGGCTCCTGCGCTTTTGTCACATACTACTTATATTAAGGTTGACTTTCTGACCTGGAGTTAGCCGCTGGGCCGAACGGGCGTATGACCCGTTCAGCACTGGTCTTCGTCCGGATCACATCGTTCGGACGTATGTGACCGGGATTTGTCCTGGCTTAGCTGTAGGCTAGACCGGATGATCTGTGAGGTTCGTCCGGCTTGGGCCCTTCGGCCCTGCACGCCGGAAGTGCATACTCTTGGTCTTGTTCTATTCCTGGAGCTACTCGTTATCCGAATGGATGTGGTCGTTCGGTGAGGGCCAGTCGGCCATATACACCGACAGGTTTTTATATAGATTATGGTATTTTTGTTGTTTATGAATAGGGGTGGTAATTTGTGCCCAAAATAAAAAAAAGGGTTAATTTTGGCTACTTTGTAAAAGATTTGGGCACATTTAGCCCAATCTTTTTTCTTGAAATTGGCACATTTAGCCAATTAAAAAGTTAAATGGGCACAACGGGCACATATTTTCTCTCAATTAGAGAACATTATAATCTTTTTTAAAAAAAAATTATATATATAATATATTTAATTTTTTAAATAAAAATGGGGTATTATGTTTATAGATTTTATTTCGTCACTTTCGGTCTTCTATAAAGCGATTTGTATAACATGTGCCCATTTAGCCCGTGCACATTTAGCCCGTGCCCGTTTAAGCCCGTACCCGTTCTAGCCAGTGCCCGCCCGTTTTGCCACCTCTGTTTATGAATTATTTGTTATGATGAATGTTATTAGAATTGTGGTCGGAAAAGAAAAAAAAAATGGTGGTCGGAAAATTTAAGGTGGCCGGAATTATTGAGAGGTTACTGAAAAAATAGGAAATGGAAGATAAATGATGTTAAAGATGAGGGTATTCTTGTCTTTTAACCCTTAAAGGTATATGTCATTTCCTGTTAGTTTAACAGTCAAACTAACGAAAATATTGGTCAAGGGACCAAACCCAATACGGGTCAAAACCACAGAGAGAGGATCCGTTAAAAATTCATGCGAGGGACCAATTTCGTTAAACCCGACAAACCATAGGGACGATTTATGAAATTAACTCAAAAAAGTAAAAAATAAAAAAAAGTGACCGGAATTTGGGTTTTGTCACCGGAGAAGATGAAGATGAAGAGTAAAGGGTGGTTGTGTGGTTGTGGTGGTGGTGGTGGTGTTGGTGCCCGTTGTGTGGTGGTGCAAAAGAAAATAAAAGTGGGGAAGAGGACAAGGGTAGATTAGTCATTTCACAGGTCTTTGACTTTGACTAACGTGAAAAAGTTAACGAGTATTATTCCAAAAATATTTTTTGTAGATACAGTAACGCGGCAAGGACATAAGTTGCAAAAAATTGAAAGTTTAGGGACAATATTTGCAGGTTTTCTTTTTCGAGGACATCTTTCGTAATTTTTGAAAAGTTTAATGACATTTTTTGTAGTTTACTCGATATTAATTATAGATATATTAAGCCCAACAAGCCAAAACATGCTTAAAACTCACCACTAAGCCTACTATTAGGGGCTTGATCCAATTGGAAGCCATTAATGGAAATGCATTATAAAGTGATATAAGTTTCATATTTTTAGCAATGTGGGATGGAGCATTAAATGTTCCAAAAATTGCATTACATGTTAACAAAAAGGATGCTAGTTGTCTGATAATAAGGCTGAAGGCAACCCACCGATTATAATCGGTCGGTCGCTCAAAAAAATCCCAACCGACCGATATATGGTTGGGTCGCTTGGATTGTGAAGCATGGGTCAGTCGCTTCTGAATTGCAATATCGGTCCCCTTATCGACCGATTAATAAACACACACACAAACGTATTTAAAAAAAAAAAAAACGAGAAAAAACTTTTCATCGACTGTGGCACTTTGGTCGCTTCTGGTTGCTGGAAAGAGAAAGTTGACGTGACACCCGATAACCCAGGTCGCTTGGGTCACCGATTGTGTCCGGCCTAATTGTTGTAATATCTATACCTAAATACAAAAGTGAGTCACAATTTCACAAACTGGATGGGGACCTCCAAGCTAGTGGGAATCCATGCACGTTTTTTGTACGAAGAATGCATTGTTTCCAAAATTTAGACCACGCAATTGTTTCACATGTTAGATTTCTGTCGCTTAACTGTAGAAACTACTCCGTATATAAGAAAATAGTTAATCGATCCAGAAATTTAAAGAAAAAAAGTTGATATTTTTAAAAATGTTTGATAAGTGTAACATGTAAATGATCGAATAATAGAAGCGAAAGTTGAATTGTTATGGATATAAGTCATAAGAGTGAACCGTGCAATCCATTATGCACCCTCGTTATAGCATTTTTTGTGCTATAGCGATGCCACCACTACACCGCCTTTCCATATTATAGATTCTTCGCCAACCTCATCACTATCGTTTTCTGTGTATTTTTTTTTTCTTTTCTTTTGGTGAGTATGTATGGTATTTTTGATGATGTGTTATATGAATTTTATTATGGAGCGTGTTTATGTTATAGGGTAGATATTGAAGTCGTGGTGGATAACACACATGCATATAACACCCAAGTGCACCTAACTCTCTAAGTGGGCTCACTATGAGAGTATTATAGGCATGTTATAGCACATACGTGCGCCTATAACATGGCATACGATACCAACACTTGTGTTATAGGATCACTCGTCATTGGTATGACTGTGTGTTATCAGTTTATTTTGTTTATATTTTTATTTTTAAAAATTTGAATGTAAAGTAAATAAAAATTGTGGGTTATAGGATATTATAACTTGGAATACGATTGATGATATTTTTTCGATTCTGTGTTATAAGAATGTTGCTAGTTAATGCTGACGTAGCGAGGCTATAACATTCTTTGAGCTCGACTTAGCCAGATTTTTTCACTAATTAGCAACAGTTTATTACGTAAAATATTTGTGATGTATGTTGATATGTGTCTACAATTAATCAATATTAGGTGAGGGATGCGGTATAACATGGTTAATTTATCGATGTATTGATTTTGGAATTAATAATTTATGACATTCACATTAAACTTATCGAAATATTAGTAGACGACAAAAGTATCATTGCATATAATCTCTCGAATAGTTAAATAAGGCTAAACATCTAGTGCAGATTTTTGTTAGAGATGGTAAATACATTGTCTTAGATATTGTAGATATTTCTTTTCTGAAAAGAATATCAAGTGCTCTAAGTATGAACATATTTAAGTATGATTAACTGCAAGGAATATAGCTTTTTGGCGCATGAAGTATGTTTCATCAAATGCCTATTATTATTTTGTCAATACGGTCTTCTTTGTTTCACCTACTAGGAAGAAAAAAGTGTGACTACAAGTTCTGATGACGACACATAATATGAGTGTTTTGTGACATGTTTTATGTGGCAACTGGCAAGTAAGGCAGGAATAGAAATTAATGGGGACCGGGAAGGATTATGGGCCCTCTTCCAAGAATTTTAGTCCTATGTCAAATGCTAATAGCAACCATAAATATTGCGGTTATTCTCTTCAGTTTTCTCTTTACAAAACTACACTCCAACCATAAACAAATAGTAAGGCGACCGCAACCACAACGAAAAACATACCACACAAATACAAATTAAATAGAAAACTATAGACACAAATAAAATGAAAGATATGGTTGGGTAGCCAACCGAAATATTGAAAAGTTGGGGTGAAACTCGGTTACATCCGATTGAGCTAAGGGGGGAGACTCGGTTGGGGGGGTGTGTTCGGTTGGTTGGGGTGCAACCCCACCCATTAGCATCAGCCTTACATTTTGTAATGTTAGGTATTGTTAGCCAAAACTTCTAAATCAATTTTTTAACAATCATTTTTCGTGATTTTTTATGTTGAAAGTGAGATCCAACACTTTTTCTTTCTTATCTCTTATATAATTGTTGTTTTCATTTAATTTAAAGGAGAATTTCATGTATATATTTCTTAAAGTTTAATATTACGTAAATATCCTTCTTATTTACATAAATACCCTTCTCATTTTTATAATTACATCAATGTATTTCTTAAATTTTTGTAATTACATCCATATCTCGAACTTTTAAATTATCATATATATCCAAGTCAATTAAATTATAATTATATTGATTTTAAATTCAAAAGTTATTATTTATCTCTTATTTATCTCTGATATTCATCAAAATTATATTGTTGATATATATTTTTTGACCTCAATTGATGAAAGAACATGATGACATAATTACAAAAGTTTGGATATCTATATGTAAGAACATATTGTTCATATATACTTTTTAGCCTCAAGTGATGAAAGAACATGTTGATTTTATGATATATACGAGAATTTAAAAGTTTAAAAAAGATACTGATATATATACAAAAGTTTGAGAATGATATTGACGTAATTAAAAAAGTGAGAAGGACATTGATGTAACATCGAACTTTAGTAAGAATATATATGTAATTGCCCCTTAATTTAATGTGATTTTCTTAAAAAAGAATTGCTGTCTAGTCTACATGGCATCAATGTCATGTTTGAAGGGGTAAAATATAATTGACGGTGCAACTACATCTTGTGATGTTAGTGACATAACTTTTGTGTCACTTATGCATAAAAATATGTTTGTATATAATTTTTAGAGTAAACTGCAAATTATGTCCTTAACGTTTGTCATTTTTGCGAGAAATGTCCCACCAAAAAAAAAAATATGCTAGCTGTGTACCTAACGTTTGGACTTTTTGCGAAGTATGCCCCTGAGGTTGCACTGTTGTAGTTGCAAATTCACCTTTTTTGCTAACGATCGTTACAAAATCTCGTTAGTTAGTCCCCACGTGTGTTTCACGTGAGGGTATTTTCGTCATTTCACTATTCCCGCCTTTTATACACACCTGCTACCTCCCCAGGCACGAAATTCGACAAGGACGTTTTTTGAAACTAAACTTACTTGTGTATAAACCGATCAAATCACACACACAAACACATTCTACTATCTTGCTTCAACCGATCAGATCACACACCCACAAACACATACCATGGTAGTGGTTTCCCACTTTGGCAGATTCGAACTCCCGATTTCCCGACCCATGACCTTGGTTCTATATATGGTAAGATTAGATGTTTTAAGTTGTCATTTGTTTTTCTTATTCGAACATGCGTGTGTACATTGTAGGTTATGTGATTTTCATACTTTTAAGTTGTTATTTGTTTTTCTAACCAGATTCTAATGGTACACTGTTCACTCTGAAAATCCATCACAATGGGCTCTTCACAAATCCACCAAACCGAAGATATCAGTTAGGACATATAGCCTATGTTGACCTGATTGATGTTGACTATTTCTGCATTCAGCAGTTTGTTGGTATGTTAGACGAGCTAGGATTAGGGGATGATAGTACTCTGTTCACACAATTTAGGATCTCTGGGGAATCTTTGGATCATGGGTTGGTCCCTTTGATGAGTGTGAAAGATGTCGTGACATTATTTAAATACGTGCATCGGTTTAAGGAAATAAAGGTTTGCATTGAAGAGGGTTTTTCATCGGTCGAGCAGCATTTGTTGGACATGAGGAATAGTCGTGGTAAGGGTGTTGTGATTGAAGATATAGAGGATGGTGATGTCGTTAAGGAATTTGAGAAAGCTGGAGATTTGTGTTTGCTAGAGTGGCATGGTGCTACTGAAATGGGAAATGATGGGAAACAGGGTGATACTTCAACTCATGCTTCATCTAGTAAGGTTGGATGCAGGGATGATGAGAATGGCTTTTTCGTAGATTTGGATGATGAGATTCTTATTCCAACACCATGGTCTGATGAAGGGAAGAACAAAATAAGGGAAAAAAAGGTTGAGTGGTGAGTACGAGTTCAAAAACATCTTGCTCGAAATGGAATTCTTAATAAACGATGGGTATGAGAAAATGAAGGAGAAGCTAAGCCAAGAAACTGAGGACAGTCAAGAAAAGGTAGTGGCAGATATGAATTAAACGCTTGACAACATTATAGAGAAACTTAATCAAGAGGATGTTGAAAAGGGTATAGATGAACCTGAACTTGAACAGGGTTTGGAAGGTGAGTTGGAGATAGGGATACAGGATGATTTCATCCACCAAGAAATTGAAGTTGATTGGCAGGATGATCTAGCATACCATGGACTTTATCAGTATTCAGAGATTGATTTGTTGTAGTTTGAGTTAGAATAAGTTATTCAGAATGTGGCTTTTCTAAACCATGAACTCAGATGTGAAGCTCTAGTACTTGCTGATGAAGCTCTAGCAGTAGATGTTGAAGAAAGTTTGGAAAGGGCAGACATTGAATCTCCAGCTATAGATGTTTCATATGCTAGTGTCACCTTTGGTATATAAAAGAAGAGAAGAAGGTTGGATCCAGCTAACAAGGATGAGAAGGCAATGAAAGCAGAGAAGGAGGGTGATTCCAAGTGAAGGGAATGGTGAAGGTTCTGATAAGGCAATGGTGAAGCTAGTAATAAGGCATTGGTGAAGGTTGTTCGGTTTATTTTGTTATTTTTATGGCTTGGGATGGCATGTTTTGGAACAAGTTAGTTTATGTAAGTCAAATAACACTTTAGTGTTGTCTCTGGTGGTAGTTTATGTAGTATGTGTATGTTTAGTGACATTTTTTGTAGTTTACTCGATATTAATTATAGATATATTAAGCCAAAACAAGCTTAAAACTCACCACTAAGCCTACTATTAGGGGCTTGATCCAATTGGAAGCCATTGGTGGAAATGCATTATAAAGTGATATAGGTTTCATATTTCTAGCAATGTGGGATGGAGCATTAAATGTTCCAAAAATTGCATTACATGTTAACAAAAAGGATGCTAGTTGTCTGATAATAAGGCTGAAGGCAACCCACCGATTATAATCGGTCGGTCGCTCAAAAAAATCCCAACCGACCGATATATGGTTGGGTCGCTTGGGTTGTGAAGCATGGGTCGGTCGCTTCTGAATTGCAATATCGGTCCCCTTATCGACCGATTAATAAACACACACACAAACGTATTTAAAAAAAAAAAAAAAAGAGAAAAAACTTTTCATCGACTGTGACACTTTGGTCGCTTCTGGTTGCTGGAAAGAGAAAGCTGACGTGACACCCGGTGACCCAGGTCGCTTGGGTCACCGATTGTGTCCGGCCTAATTGTTGTAATATCTATACCTAAATACAAAAGTGAGTCACAAACTGGATGGGGACCTCCAAGCTAGTGGGAATCCATGCACGTTTTTTGTACGAAGAATGCATTGTTTCCAAAATTTAGACCACGCAATTGTTTCACATGTTAGATTTCTGTCGCTTAACTGTAGAAACTACTCCGTATATAAGAAAATAATTAATCGATCCAGAAATTTAAAGAAAAAAAGTTGATATTTTTAAAAATGTTTGATAAGTGTAACATGTAAATGATCGAATAATAGAAGCGAAAGTTGAATTGTTATGGATATAAGTCATAAGAGTGAACCGTGCAATCCATTATGCACCCTCGTTATAGCATTTTTTGTGCTATAGCGATGCCACCACTACACCGCCTTTCCATATTATAGATTCTTCGCCAACCTCATCACTATCGTTTTCTGTGTATTTTTTTTTTCTTTTCTTTTGGTGAGTATGTATGGTATTTTTGATGATGTGTTATATGAATTTTATTATGGAGCGTGTTTATGTTCTAGGGTAGATATTGAAGTCGTGGTGGATAACACACATGCATATAACACCCAAGTGCACCTAACTCTCTAAGTGGGCTCACTATGAGAGTATTATAGGCATGTTATAGCACATACGTGCGCCTATAACATGGCATACGATACCAACACTTGTGTTATAGGATCACTCGTCATTGGTATGACTGTGTGTTATCAGTTTATTTTGTTTATATTTTTTTTTAAAAATTTGAATGTAAAGTAAATAAAAATTGTGGGTTATAGGATATTATAACTTGGAATACGATTGATGATATTTTTTCGATTCTGTGTTATAAGAATGTTGCTGGTTAATGCTGACGTAGCGAGGCTATAACATTCTTTGAGCTCGACTTAGCCAGATTTTTTCACTAATTAGCAACAGTTTATTACGTAAAATATTTGTGATGTATGTTGATATGTGTCTACAATTAATCAATATTAGGTGAGGGATGCGGTATAACATGGTTAATTTATCGATGTATTGATTTTGGAATTAATAATTTATGACATTCACATTAAACTTATCGAAATATTAGTAGACGACAAAAGTATCATTGCATATAATCTCTCGAATAGTTAAATAAGGCTAAACATCTAGTGCAGATTTTTGTTAGAGATGGTAAATACATTGTCTTAGATATTGTAGATATTTCTTTTCTGAAAAGAATATCAAGTGCTCTAAGTATGAACATATTTAAGTATGATTAACTGCAAGGAATATAGCTTTTTGGCGCATGAAGTATGTTTCATCAAATGCCTATTATTATTTTGTCAATACGGTCTTCTTTGTTTCACCTACTAGGAAGAAAAAAGTGTGACTACAAGTTCTGATGACGACACATAATATGAGTGTTTTGTGACATGTTTTATGTGGCAACTGGCAAGTAAGGCAGGAATAGAAATTAATGGGGACCGGGAAGGATTATGGGCCCTCTTCCAAGAATTTTAGTCCTATGTCAAATGCTAATAGCAACCATAAATATTGCGGTTATTCTCTTCAGTTTTCTCTTTACAAAACTACACTCCAACCATAAACAAATAGTAAGGCGACCGCAACCACAACGAAAAACATACCACACAAATACAAATTAAATAGAAAACTATAGACACAAATAAAATGAAAGATATGGTTGGGTAGCCAACCGAAATATTGAAAAGTTGGGGTGAAACTCGGTTACATCCGATTGAGCTAAGGGGGGAGACTTGGTTGGGGGGGTGTGTTCGGTTGGTTTGGGTGCAACCCCACCCATTAGCATCAGCCTTACATTTTGTAATGTTAGGTATTATTAGCCAAAACTTCTAAATCAATTTTTTAACAATCATTTTTCGTGTTTTTTTATGTTGAAAGTGAGATCCAACACTTTTTCTTTCTTATCTCTTATATAATTGTTGTTTTCATTTAATTTAAAGGAGAATTTCATGTATATATTTCTTAAAGTTTAATATTATGTAAATATCCTTCTTATTTACATAAATACCCTTCCCATTTTTATAATTACATCAATGTATTTCTTAAATTTTTGTAATTACATCCATATCTCGAACTTTTAAATTATCATATATATCCAAGTCAATTAAATTATAATTATATTGATTTATAAATTCAAAAGTTATTATTTATCTCTTATTTATCTCTGATATTCATCAAAATTATATCGTTGATATGTATTTTTTTACCTCAATTGATGAAAGAACATGATGACATAATTACAAAAGTTTGGATATCTATATGTAAAACATATTGTTCATATATACTTTTTAGCCTCAAGTGATGAAAGAACATGTTGATTTTATGATATATACGAGAATTTAAAAGTTTAAAAAAGATACTGATGTATATACAAAGTTTGAGAATGATATTGACGTAATTAAAAAAGTGAGAAGGACATTGATGTAACATCGAACTTTAGTAAGAATATATATGTAATTGCCCCTTAATTTAATGTGATTTTCTGAAAAAAGAATTGCGGTCTAGTCTCCATGGCATCAATGTCATGTTTGAAGGGGTAAAATATAATTGACGTGCAACTACATCTTGTGATGTTATGACATAACTTTTGTGTCACTTATGCATAAAAATATGTTTGTATATAATTTTGAGAGTAAACTGCAAATTATGTCCTTAACGTTTGTCATTTTTGCGAAAAATGTCCCACTAAAAAAAATATATGCTAGCTGTGTACCTAACGTTTGGACTTTTTGCGAAGTATGCCCCTGAGGTTGCACTGTTGTATTGCAATTCACGTTTTTTGCTACGATCGTTACAAAACCCGTTAGTTAGTCCCCACGTGCGTTTCACGTGAGGTATTTTCGTCATTTCACTATTCCGCCTTTTATACACACCTGCTACCTCCCCAGGCACGAAATTCGACAAGGACGTTTTTTGAAACTAAACTTACTTGTGTATAAACCGATCAAATCACACACACAAACACATTCTACTATCTTGCTTCAATCGATCAGATCACACACCCACAAACACATACCTTGGTAGTGGTTTCCCACTTTGGCAGATTCGAACTCCCGATTTCCCGACCCATGACCTTGGTTCTATATATGGTAAGATTAGATGTTTTAAGTTGTCATTTGTTTTTCTTATTCGAACATGCGTGTGTACATTGTAGGTTATGTGATTTTCATACTTTTAAGTTGTTATTTGTTTTTCTAACCAGATTCTAATGGTACACTGTTCACTCTGAAAATCCATCACAATGGGCTCTTCACAAATCCACCAAACTGAAGATATCAGTTAGGACATATAGCCTATGTTGACCTGATTGATGTTGACTATTTCTGCATTCAGCAGTTTGTTGGTATGTTAGACGAGCTAGGATTAGGGGATGATAGTACTCTGTTCACACAATTTAGGATCTCTGGGGAATCTTTGGATCATGGGTTGGTCCCTTTGATGAGTGTGAAAGATGTCGTGACATTATTTAAATACGTGCATCGGTTTAAGGAAATAAAGGTTTGCATTGAAGAGGGTTTTTCATCGATCGAGCAGCATTTGTTGGACATGAGGAATAGTCGTGGTAAGGGTGTTGTGATTGAAGATATAGAGGATGGAGATGCCGTTAAGGAATTTGAGAAAGCTGGAGATTTGTGTTTGCTAGAGTGGCATGGTGCTACTGAAATGGGAAAGGATGGAAAACAGGGTGATACTTCAATTCATGCTTCATCTAGTAAGGTTGGATGCAGGGATGATGAGAATGGCTTTTTCGTAGATTTGGATGATGAGATTCTTATTCCAACACCATGGTCTGATGAAGGGAAGAACAAAATAAGGGAAAAAAAGGTTGAGTGGTGAGTACGAGTTCAGAAACATCTTGCTCGAAATGGAATTCTTAATAAACGATGGGTATGAGAAAATGAAGGAGAAGCTAAGCCAAGAAACTGAGGACAGTCAAGAAAAGGTAGTGGCAGATATGAATTAAACGCTTGACAACATTATAGAGAAACTTAATCAAGAGGATGTTGAAAAGGGTATAGATGAACCTGAACTTGAACAGGGTTTGGAAGGTGAGTTGGAGATAGGGATACAGGATGATTTCATCCACCAAGAAATTGAAGTTGATTGGCAGGATGATCTAGCATACCATGGACTTTATCAGTATTCAGAGATTGATTTGTTGTAGTTTGAGTTAGAATAAGTTATTCAGAATGTAGCTTTTCTAAACCATGAACTCAGATGTGAAGCTCTAGTACTTGCTGATGAAGCTCTAGCAGTAGATGTTGAAGAAAGTTTGAAAAGGGCAGACATTGAATCTCCAGCTATAGATGTTTCATATGCTAGTGTCACCTTTGGTATATAAAAGAAGAGAAGAAGGTTGGATCCAGCTAACAAGGATGAGAAGGAAATGAAAGCAGAGAAGGAGGTTGATTCCAAGTGGAGGGAATGGTGAAGGTTCAGAGAAGGCAATGGTGAAGCTAGTAATAAGGCATTGGTGAAGGTTGTTCGGTTTATTTTGTTATTTTTATGGCTTGGGATGGCATGTTTTAGAACAAGTTAGTTTATGTAGGTCAAATAACATTTTAGTGTTGTCTCTGGTTGTAGGTTATGTAGTATGTGTATGTTTTTGAACAAGTTCAAGTGAACTATATATGACTTTTTTTTCTAGGAAAGATATATCACAAATGAACTATATATATGTTATCTTATACGACATTTTTGTTTCGGCAAGATATCTCACGGATGTGTTTTCATTTCAAAAACTTATTATGTGTGACAAGTTTTAGACATGGCTTATGGTTGATAATCAAAATGAAGGAATGGAGACAGCTAGCAATAGCAGTTGGTCCTGGAGTCACTAGCTGCAAAGTTGGAGATATCGTGGCTTATGCTGGCTTCCCGATGTCTGCATACGTTGAAGAACAAATACTTCCTGCAGAAAGAGTTGTACAAGTTCCGCCTTCTATTGATCCTATTGTAGCAGCTGTTGTTATCTTCAAGGGTTTGACTGCTGAGGTTTTAGTCCGTCTCTACTTTAAGGTAATCACAAGTATATTCTGTTAGACTGGAATCATGGATCACAACGATCTAGGCTAAAACTGAATTATGGTAGATGTGGAGACTATCCGGGGCTGGTAAACATGAACCAAAAAAAGGAAAAAAAAAATAAATGACAAAAAAAAGAGGAAAAAAAATATAAATGACAAAAAGTGGAAGCAATTTGAGATTATTAATATAAAAATTACAAAATCATAACAACACATTCATAGTACGTACATATGTGGTCGACATTTCCACTTCACTAGAATGACATCCTGTGTGACTAAGTGGTTAATTTTGGATACAGATTGGACCTGGGCATATAATCCTTTACCATGCAGCCGCAGGTGGAGTTGGATCGTTGGTGTGTCAATGGGAAAATGCACTTGGAGCTACTGTTATCGGGACTGTTTCAACAAAAGCAAAGGCAGTTCAAGCAAAGGAAGATGGATGCTACCATGTCATCATCCAAAAGAAGAAAACTTTGTTGATCGTGTTAAGGAGATCACATCAGGAAAAGGAGTCGATGTTGCATATGATTCTATAGGGAAAGATACGTTCTTTGTAATACTTTATACTGTACTATTCTAATCTAATATTTTAAATCCATTATTAGTTAAAAGGCTATTATCTAAACGAAGGGTAATTTTTTCCTTTTTGAAGGGATCAATTGAGTGTGTAAAACCTCGTGGATATCTTGTTACGTTTGGGATGCCATCAGGGAAACCAGGCCCTCTAGATTATTTTCAAATGACAGAAAAATCGTTGTTCTTCATAGTTCCAGATTTTGCAATTTACACAGAAACACGAGAAGAACTACTTGAAGCTTCAGAAGAGTTATTCTCTACTATCGAAAAGGGTATTGTAAAAGTTTGTGTAAATCACAAGTACCCTTTGTCAAAAGCGGCACAAGCCCATACAGACATGGAGAATCAGAAAACCACAAGTTCCGTGGTGTTGATACCTGATAACTAAAAGCAATTGGTATAAGGTTGTTTAAGTAGAATAATATATAACTAATCCTGTAATGGTTCATTTTATACATGTTTGTGTGATAATAAGTTTGTTTAGTGTTCTTATGTATGTGGTTTAATTTGTTGTACTATAAACTCCTTTTGCTACCATATCTCCAGTTATTAGGTGTTTAACGTAGATGTTCTTGCTTTTTAAGAACAATACATAGAAAATAATTAGTATTGATATAAAACCCTTTAATGATATCATTAGTATTATGCCATATACGTATAGTGTAAATCATGACTTAATAAATAAGGTAAACAAAGTGGGCCTATCATCTAAAACATACGACTAATACACCTCTACAGTTTGAGCGGGAGTCATTCGAATGTTCAAACTGCATCAAAAATCTTGAAACAATGCACTAGGAAGGCCCTTGGTAAAAATATTGGCATACTAAAATCTGGACGGGACATGCATGACATACGAGACCTTTGGCCACAAAATCACGAACAAAATGAATATCAATCTCAATATGCTTGGTTCGCTAATGTTAAACCGAATTATGAGACAGATAAATAGCACTAACATAGTCACAATAAATCATAGTAGTAGTAAAACAGGGTCATGCAAATCACACAAAAAAATTACGTACCCAAGAAGTTTCAGCAACAACATTGGTGAGACCTCGATATTAAGCTCCTGCACTTGATCCAGATAAGATAGCCTAGCTTTTAGCATACCAGGAAAGCAAGTTATCGCCAAGAAGAACACGATATCCCAAAAGTGGAACGACGAGTGACAAGCAGCCAGCCCAGTCGGCATCCATGTAAGTAGTAAGTTGAGCGGTGGAAGAGACATGTAACTGAAGGCCATAATCAATATTACCACGAACATACCGAAGAATACGCTTAAGAGCCGAGAAATGTGGCTCCCAATGGTCATGCATATAGAGACACACCTGCTGTACAACATAGAAGAGATGTGATATGGGCGAGTAAATGTAAGATATTGAAGTGCACCTCCTAAGCTGCAATACAAAATAGGATTAGCATAAGTGCCCTCAGATAAAAATAAACTACAGAAGAATGTTGAGAAGAAACACCAAGAAAATAATTAAGAGAGCCCACGTCAGTCATAGCAAATTCTACATAAAGTGAGGAGATAATTGTAGGATATTGGTGGTCACCCGCATGGCCTATAAAACATGCGTGGGGGAATTGCATATTTATCCTTCTAAAAGCTCAAAATTGCTTATATATCCGACTTAAATTTATAATTGCGTATATATCCTTCTAAAGGCTCAAAACTTGCATATATATCCAATTTAAACTTATAATTGCATATAATTTCTTCTTAAACCTTAAATATGTCATACATATTCAAATAACTATTTAATATAAATTTACAACTCTAAAATACATGAGAACCGTAATGATGAAAAAAATATTTTAAAATTATTTTTTCTGTATTTCAAACTTGATGGCAGTAATATACGATTTCATTATAAACATACTTTATCTATTATACATATATAACAATTATGATATCTATAATGAGTTTATTTCATGTATTTGTATTATATATGAGATAAGATAAAAAAAAATTTGTAAGGTTAAATATTGTCTTGATATATTGTTTTTGGTCATACAGTTCATTCTGAACATCTGGACATAGTACCTTTGAAACAAATGTTGTTTTTATTATTTATAAAATTATAATTATCATAATTTAGAGTTTAAAATTATATTATATAATTATTTTGATATATATGATATATTAAAGGTTTATAAATGATATATTTTCTATTACGAAGCTTTAGAAATGATACATATGCAATTACAAAAGTTTAGAAATGTTGTATATGCAATTAGTAGTTTAAGTTGATATATATGCAATTTTGAGCTTTTGAAATGATATATGTGCAATTATTAATTTAAGTTAGATATATACGCAATTATGAGATTTTGGAGGGATATATATATGCAATTCCCCAAACATGCACAGAGAAAAATAAACACATAAAATGACATATAGCAATGCTAACCAAAAGCATAAATACTAGTGTTACAATACATCTATACTATATAATAAACGAGAATAATGTACAAGCCTTTGAAGCACCCATTGTAATTAATTTTGTGACATGTCTCTAACCTCATTGGTCCGTCATTTAATACTGTACAACACCTCTCTTCATTCCTCATAAACCACTTTCTTTCTTCAATTTCATCAAAGACGCATCAAAAAAGTCATTCAATTATCTCATTCAAAAAAATCAATTCAATGCTCATATTTTTGGTAACTAATTAACTCATTCAAACATTTGTAACAGAATCTCACAAACCAATTCAAAACCAAATCAAAAAAGTCAATCAACCATATAAAAAAAAATCATTTTTGTTGTCCACACCCTAAAATTGGGGATGATCTTGATTCAAGGCAAAAGATATCGGGAGGAGTGATTTTCATTTGTGTTTAAGTAAAGCACAAGAAGCAGGTAAATAGTTAATCTTTGATGTTAGTTTTGTACTATTTTTATAAAAAAAATGTGTTTTTGATTATGGGTACTCCTTTTGTTTTTTTTTTGTTTTTTGTGTTTTTTTTTTTGTAGCGTTGAGAACTGAGGTGGGTTGCTTTGTGTAAGTTTGATTATACTTAATTTGGTTTTTGTTTTTATTACTAATTTTCAGGATTTGTTTATGGTTTTTACAGGATTTGAGTGACTCACGGGCGGAATTGCTTAACAGGATTCAAATCTTGAAAAATGTAAGATGTGTTTTTTTTTGTTTTAATTTTGTTTGTTAATATAATTTTGTTTTTGTTGTGGGTTTTTGAAATGAAGGATCTTGAAAGCAGGCTTTGGTGTCACCGTATGTTGGTTCGTATTCACACCTTTTGATTGTGTGTGTGTGTGCATGTCTATAGCTTAATGATTTAGTTGCAGATGTTTTGTTATAAGAAAAAAGCCAATACATCTCACTTTTTTGGGCTTTTACAATAAGTTGAAAAAAAGTTAGCTTTATCGGGTTTTAGAAATCTTGATAAGGCGAACAAGCCCATAAAAAGAAGGTTATCCAATCATGTCTTTGAGTTATTTTATTTCGTTTATGTTTAAGGCCGTGTACGGGATTTGTTATTGTTTCTACTCCAAGTTAAAGTATTTTTTGAGGTAGTGTTTGGATTTCACCAGCAAATCATTTTCACTGTGCGGATAATCTAAAATTATATATTTGAACAAAACGATACAATATGTAACCTCTTAATAGCATTCATCATAGGTTTTGCTGAAAACTGCAATATGTAAACCTCTTAATAACATTTCCCATTCATTGCAGCTTTCGACTAATGGTTTGATTTTGCTTTTAGGTGCAACTGGTCAAAAATTAAATTGGAACGGGTCAAATGAGTGGCATGTTACCAAAACTTTACTTTTCGTGTGTACAATATGTATAGTTTTATTTATTAACAAAAAAAAAAAAAAAAAAAAGAAAGAAAAGAAAACTGGACCATGTAAGAAAAACACCTATGCGAAAACGTAGAGAGGGGGGGGGGGGGTTGAATACGTTACCGTTTTAAAATCTTAAAAATTGTTGTATCAAATATCCGATTAAGCTTGTCGTAATATGAAATATGCCAATTATAGTTTATGACTACCATATACTAAAACAAGCTGTCACACAAGTATAACCATCAAGTCACAACACAAGCAATAATATAATGCAAGTATAAAAGTAAAGCAGCAAGTAAAAAAAAAAGCGCAAACCGGACACGATGATTAATAGTGGTTCGGTCACGGAGCTCCTCTCCGCCCTACTCCACTCCCCGAGTACCCAACTCGAGAGTTACTTCACTAAATCAACAAGCTCCCTTCTCGGAGGAGAAAACCTTACAAACGTCGCTTACACTTTTTCAGGTACAAAGCTAAATACCGGGTTCTAGTTCGAGGTAGAACCAACCTAACGCCGCCTATACAATATTTCCGACACTAAGCTAGATGTCGAGTTCTTTTACAAGGGTACAACCACTCCCGTTATGTTTTATGGCCCAACATAAAAACCTTGTGTTTTATGGCACAAACACATAAACCATCTAATCTAGTTTGGTGAATAGATTGTGATGATACAATGATGTTTACAATGATGATCCATGACACAAATGTCTAATGGATATGAATGACTAATCTAAATGAACTTCCATTGATAGGAAGCCTTCAATGGATGAAGATCACAAGTTTCCTAAGCTTGTTGTGATAGATCTTCATATATGTATGCTTGTAGTGGATGATGACTCAAGATCTCTGAGCTTGCTTCACAGGATCATTTCGGGAGTATGCTTACAACATAATGAAAGTTAGAAGCATTATGATCATATGTTATGAGGGTGTTTATGAGTGAGCTAATTATATGTAAACATGATGGAGAGAATATTTATTCAAGTGGTGAAGAAACAACTTGGTGTGGCTTGCTATTTATAGGCACAAAGGCTCAGCAAACCACGGATGGGATGGAACCAAAATGAGGGTTCCGTCCGTGTAACGTTTTGGTTCCGTGGGTACCTGACAGAAAATCTTCAAAATCTTCTACCAAATCTAACAAAAATATACACCAAATCTTTCAATGATTCTAGAGTGACAATCTAAACAAAATATTCACCATATCTTCTAAAGATTTCAAGAGTGACAATCTAACCAAGATATTTACCAAATCTTCCAAAGATCCTAAAGAGATATGATGATCCATGGAATGATGTAAAAATGAATTTTCATTTTAATTAAAATATAAACAAAAATTTGTTTGTAAAATGTATTACTTAACTACTTAATATATGTTTAACAAGTTGTACCATGTTAGTTTATGTGTTACTAAAAATGTTAAACTACTTATGCTATTATAGGACTTAAATTATTATGTCATTAACATCATTTTTAGAAGTATGTAAATACATTTGTCTTAGTTTGACACCTAAAGTGCGCTTTGACACCTAATGTGGCACTTATCCTATTTTGACACCTAAAGTGCACTTTGACACCTAATGTGACACTTATTCTATTCTGACATGAATACAACTTAGAAAGCATGATGTACAAGTAAAAATACTTGTATATGCAAAATGTAAATGAGGTTCGACATAGAATGGTTAACCTTTTAAAATACTTAATGACTCTAAACGTATTTTAAACATTCTAAATGATTTGTTAAGGGGTTTGATCATAATGCCACATAACAAACATGTACGAACCTGTGTTGTAGCATATGAGAACTTGAGATGTTGAATGTATATTGAGACAAAATATGATTACGAGTAACTGGTACATTTTACGTTATGTATCAAGTTACATGTTTGTCACCAATCAAAACAAACGAGACTGTATAGATTAAATATCGTAATATTTGCACTAACAATCTCCCCCTTTTTGATGCCCTTATTTGGTAGCGGATCCATGGATCAAATTTAGACTCTTAACCTACATCAAGGTTAGTGTTGTGCAACATAAAAAAAATATATGAGAAATGCATGATGAAGAAAATGCACATAGAAAACGATACACGTGGGTAAGCTATGTTAGACTATCTTCTACTCCTTTTTGTAGAAACACAAAGGTGTGTCGAAGAATGAGAATGATTATGAATGCGTGCATGCTCCCCCTTGACGGTTGCTCCCCCTTGATCGAGGCGTCAAGGTATGATTAAAAGGCTACAAAACAAATATTAGTGCAAAACTATATTCATCCTTGGATGAGTATGTGATATACAACAAAGTGTGTATAAGTTGCATTCTATAAATGCTTGACAGAAGCTCCCCCTTGATCTAGGGTGTCAAGATGAACCTACAAAACAAAAATTAGTACAATAGAAGCTATGTCTTTAGACAGATATGTCATATACGACCAAGTGTATAGACGATGCAATATGAGTGCTTGATAGATATTCCTCATGGTTCGAGGACGTCAAGAAGCACCTACAATAAAGAAAGGAAAATAATCGATGCAAACTTCATCCTTAGATGAGTATGCTATATACAATCGAGCGTATATGATGATGAACCTACAATGAAAGGATTAGTGCAATATATTTCATCTTTTTGACAAAGAAAAATAAGATGTATATATATGATGCAATATATCAATGATATAATCACAAGCAACTCAAGACAGAGAACCATGATCATTTAGTAAAACATGTTATAAGGTGTAATCTTCTAATAATAAATACAAACAGTCATAAGAAAATAAAAATTGGAATATAATATGATTCTCCAAAAATATAAACCTAAAAAAAATAATGCCTAGAAGAAAAATATGAAGTGAAGCTGAAATATTAAGAGTTGGAGTGGGTGGTGCTAGTGTTGATGTCGGTTTACTAGTAGGATTCATAGGAGGTTGTGATGATAACTAGATAGATGACTTAAGATAGATTAAAGCGAGTTTTTCGCTAATCCAAAGTGGTGATGATTAGTGAAAGTGGTGATGGAAGGTGGTGGTGATAACGTAGATAACTATTAAAGAATTAGAAACACGTATGTATAGCAAATGCTATAACAAATATAAAAATAAAGAATATGGACTCATGCAATCCTTATCTAAAATTCACAACTTGAGGGATAAGCAAAGAATGTGACTCTCGTAATGCATAAGGGTTATGATTTGAATGATATTATTGACGCTAACAATAATGAAATTCATTCATTGATTCACACAAATTATAAAAATGACCTATTCTAGGTGAAAATGGAAGAGAGAGTATTAACATGGTTTTGACCGACATGATCTTTTATGACATTATCATCTACCAAAGGCCATAATATATGCTTGAATGAAATTAAAAGGAAGTGAAGACAATGAGCACCTAGGAACAGAAATTCCAAATGAAAAAAAATTAAAAATACTAAATACCTATATGAGGATGAGAATGACATCATATGATAGGAGAGTGTTGGTTAGACCAACGTGTTGAGAAAGTGTTGGGAATGAAGATTTTGATTAATATATCATTTGCACTGACAATGACGTGCATGATATGTGTCGAGGAAGAAAAGGATGAGATCTTATGATGGTGTTCTAGACAATGAAGCTGTGAGGTCCTAGTTTAAGAAAAATCCTAGACTCCATTTAAATTAGTTGTTGGTTGTGGAGATGAAGAAGTTTGTCAAACACATGATGTGTTTTAAACTTGATGAGGTATTGGTGCAAACTTGTGATGTTGGGTTAAAAGACTTGTGGGTTTGTGAACCGATTTTAACTAAGTGGTGTGTACCTATGTGTTGGTATTTTAGGGTGTAAGAAACATGAGTAAATGTTCTTTAATACATTTTGACAAAAGATAATTGTGTGAATGAATTTCTTTCCACCTTAATTGGTGGACATCCAACATAATGTGTAATGCATCGAATGAAGAATGACAATAAAGTGTTTAGGAGGTTGCAGGTTAATGAAAGCGATGAGTTTAGTAATATTTTTGCGGATGTTGGTTAGCATACAAAGAACTTCATCCTTGAAGTCACGTAGCTCTTCTCTGTCAATGCAAGATGATCGTATAACGAGGCATGTGGTTTTCTCATAGAAGGTGGAAAGGATTAGAGTATTGTTATAGCTAAATAGTACTGGAGGTGATTTTTGGAAAGCGGAAGCAATAATGAAATTTGGAAAGAGGTCAATTGAAAGATACACAAATGCAATGCCAAGCCTCTAAAACTTAATTCTATATACTTTAAAAACTATATGCAAGTGAATGGGTCCGATAAACATATTACTAATCTACGTAGCAATAAAGGGATTACAATTATGCGAAATAGGCATATAAAAGTTAGAACGAAGTGAGATAACAAATAATTTGTTATCAACCTATAAGACAAAAGTGTTAGTGATAAAAGATGTGAATATGATAGAAATCATAAGATAACATCCTATATAAACAAAAACAACATATTCGACTACTAGACAAAAAATCACCACACAACATGATAGCATCAAGACAAACAATCATATTATGCAAGAGCATGACATTATATGAAATACTTCATTGTGAGATTGTTTTGTCGTTAGGCTTAGACACTTAAGCATATAATGATCCATGTGATTAATTTGTAGGATAAAACGACTTCTAAATGTTTATCATACCAAAAGCACTTCGACAAATTATAAGTGCACACGTAGCGAACAAATAGTGTGACAAAGTCACAAAAGAAGCAAGACGAAAAATTCATGCAAACCATGTTTAAATTATAACATTTAGGAACATGTATTATTTAGACCATCTTATGTATAGATTTAATGAATGCCAACAAAAGACAAGAGCATTTAAACATAGATACATCATATAAAAAAAATATCATGATAACGTCAAGATACTTAATCATATCAAACAAAAACATGTAATCAACAAATGTATGTGTGATGCAAGTGATTCTAATAAACTAAAGAAAGAAAAGTCATATCTACTACTTGTTTGATTAATATTCCTAAGACAAGGCAAAATATCTTATTTTAACACTTACTTTGGGCAAGTATAGGAATAAAGATTTTTCAAGTTGGAGAATGAATATGAGACTATTACTAGCGGTGCTCAATTAAGGCTAAACACGACCATTTTTACGGGTGATACCCAACTTCTCTCCTGGAAGCAATTTAACCGTTAGGTTAAATTGAGTTTCTAGTGCAATAGGTTCTCCAGTAGTCATTCTCATGTTAGGAAGATTGGAATTCCTATTTTTGCCTATTGAAGTATATAAAATATGATAGTTCACCAATACTTGGCTTAATGAGACTCAACTATATTTATTAAAACTAAGGTGATTAAGATGTCATGTTATACACGAGAATTTAACAAATATGTGTCAACATTTAGAAAGTAAGAAATATATTTCAATCTTGTGTTTGGAATCTAAGGTTGTTCGAATTACATAGCTTATTGCATGATCTAATGGATGACATCTTTTATGTTGAGTTTAAGTATGTGTTATAAATGTGATTTGATCATCTAAGACCAAGAAATGTGTTTGTGTGTGATAATGGAATATGTTAAATTAAGAACGTTCTCAAGAAAGCTCTTTGGAATTTTATTCAACAAGAATCTAAGTAAGGTTACCAACTTCAATAGATCTTGTGTATGCTCCGTGGATGTGCACAAGGCTTAAACTAGATTATGAGCAAGGTTAGGTTATGATGTACGCTTGAAAGGAAATAGATACAAATAGTATCTTTCAACACATAAGATTATCCCATAGGATAAAGTTATCATGCTTATGAAAACAAGTATGACAGGATGAAGGAGATACGCTAGTTCATAGAACTTGTAGATGTTTGTTCAAGATCATTTAGCCAATGAGGTGTAATGAAATCTCTTGTAACACAACCGTTCATGTCGCAAGGAGAGAATGATGCATAGGATATACATTATCCTTTTAACAAGATGAAAACTTAACGTATGTTTTCTTAGGCATAATGTTTTCTAAAACATCATGTTTTCCTAAATGAAGATATGAAGCCAAAGTGTTTGAATCAGATAGTCCTATCCTAAATATACTTGGTCTCAAGATTATATTCACTAGATGATGACAAGAGGAATTCACTCGAGTTTCTTATGTATACTCCTTAAGAGGCATTGTCACTTAGGGTGCATGAGGTTGGCTTTGAGATTGCATTTTAACATATGTTGTTAAAATTTTGATTTAAGGTTTAACGAAACTTATGCAAAGGTTTAATGACAAAGTATTACTTTGATAACACTACCAAGTGGAAATTGATAAAAATGACCTGGAGCATTATGCTCATTTGATAGTGGAGGTTCTAGCCATAATGAATCATTTAAGTCCTTATAGGTGGGAAAGTATGTTTGAGTTAGTTCAATGTGCAATTGATTTGGTACGAGTGTTGGACAAAGGGCTTTTTGAGCAATGCACTCAACGGATTCAAATGGTGGTAAGGATTGTGGATTGGTTGATCTAGGCGGTAGGTCTTCTAGTATGTCTAAAGAAGTGTAATAACCCGTTATTTTCCAGACGTATTTCTATACGAGATTATCCCTGTTTTTTTATGTATGAACTTTCTTGAACTCATTTGGTTTAAAAACGTGAAGTTATCTCGTGAAACGTGGAAATTGTACACAACGCGTACTGGCACAACCGACGATTTGATTTGATTATTTTATCATTTGTGAGAAACGAGACGTATGAATAGTCATTTTTATTGGAAAAATTATTCTGAGCGCAATGGTGAAATTCTCATGTCTTGAATCCGCGGTTTACTAGCCTAAATGAGCCTCGAATCTCCTTTCGTGAAAGATTGCAAAAATTCCAAAAATGGTCCTTATGAAATTTTACACCCCGCCGCCCCTAAAATTTTCTTATTGACATTTGGTCCCTAGGGTTTTTATAACATTTGGCTTGCTTATATAAACCCATTTATAACCATTTCTAGGGTAATTAGCCCACCCATTTTCCGGCAGCCCCCCCTTCGGGCCACCTCTTTTTCAGCCACCACAACAACCACCAAAGCAGCCATCGTCACACACTCACCCCTCTTTTAGGGTTAGCAGCCGCGTTTTCTATCCCTTCCTTTTTTGCCACCATCGAAGCAGCGCCACCACCGCTTGATTCTCATCTTGTGGTCGCGTTTTGGTAAGTGTTGGGCCCGGATTTAAGCGAAAAAGGTAAAAGAACCACCAATTCACAGCCCCTTGTGAATTAATGGAGGTTAAAACAAAACAAAAATGAGTTTTTATTAATAAAACGTATATAAACTTGCGGTATCATCTCGTGTCGCGTCTCTTTCTTCTCTTGGTTTTGTTCCGAGAGCTTAAAGCTCTCGTATGACTAGTGGTTTGTTGGTTTCGAGCTTATTAATAAGCTCACGAGCTTATTTTGGTACTGAATGTTATTTGGTTTAGTTTTGCTGGTTTCAAGTCGCGGCTAAAGCTAAATCCGCAAGTGGGTTTTAATTATTCTTGAAGTTGGTTAGGATTTGGGTTGGTGTTATTGTCCAACTGGTTCTTTCTACGCGACATGGTTCATAGCCGAGACCCCGTGGTCTCGGCGAGGTAAGCTATCTTGGGTCCGATTGGTTCTGTTCGTGGGCAATGTTGGTTCGAAGCCGAGACTTTGTAGTCTCGGCGTGGTGAGTTTATTATTGTTGTTGTTATTATGTCGAGAGTGGTTTTGGATTCGGATTAGTGTTGGATATTGAGGTTGAGCCGTAGGTGTAACACCCGGTAATTTTCCAAAACCTTTCTAGCCAATTATTTTTAAACTTTACATTACCTGAGAACTTAAACTTTATTTACACTTGATTGGGCTTGAGAAACGAGAAATATTATGAGAAACGAGAATTATTGCGAGAAACGAGAATATTGTCCCTATTAGCGAACCAGCACAACCTAGAAAGCACATAACGTATCGTATTTGTCAAAAATATTAATTTTTGAAAGTATTGCAAATTTATACTCGTTTTTATTGGAAAAATTATTTCGTGAACAATGGCGCAAGTTTCGTTAATTTTCGAGTCCGTTTGGTATGTCAAATGGGTCCCGCGGTGTTTTTATCAAAAGTTTAGCCAAGTTGGCAGTTATAGCCCCTCCGCCCCTTTGTTTTATTTCACACCCCTCACTTTTATATTTTCATTTCACCCCCCTCTTCATTTAGTATATAAACCTACTAATTGATAAAATAATTCATTTTATCTCTTTCATTCTCTTCCTTCTCTCTCTAGGTCGCCGGCGATCTCAACTCCGGCCACCTTCATATTTTCCGACCACCGGAAAATTTTCCGGCGAACCCTTTTCTTTGCCGAATCATTAGATCGGCCTACCTACACCATTTCTGGAGATTTTGAGCTTTTGGCTCCCACCACAACCACCGTCACGCGCCACTACCACCACTGCCAACACCATCGCCACCACCACAGCTCACCCCGCCGCCTCCTCTCTCGGTAAAACACCTTCACGCGCCTCTATTTTTTTTATTTTTCTTAAAATTTATAAAACCCTAATTTCATTTTTTTTTAAATCCGAATTAATATTATTGTTTTGTTGATAAAATGGTTGTAATAATTTGTTTAAAACCCTCGTGTGGGCCCCTTTTGGTCTCGGCAGTCAACTTGGTCAAACACCGAGTCAACCGAGTTGACTCGGTGTGGAAACTCGTGATGTTGTTCTTATTCTTGATGTCCTTTTGATGTTATTGTTGTTGTTGGCTCGGGTTAGATCCGTGTGAGGGTCCGTTTGGTTGCTTCGCTCTCGGCAGCCGACGGCAAGGCCGAGCCGTGACTCACGGCGAGTCATGGCGAGTTGAGGATTATTTAGGACTAGCTTTGATTCTGTGATGTTGTGTTAGTATTGTGTTAATTTCAGATGAGAACACTGAATGTTGGTTGTGTTAAACTTAAAGATTAGAAATCAAATTGTGAATTGTATTTGTGTAGAAAATGGACTTTGATGCGTATAACTACTTTTGGACCAAAACAGATTCGGATTGTGTGGGATAATTATGTTCACAGTTTCAGTTGTGGTTGTGTCAAATGGAAAAACTATTTTATTTTGATATAGAGATTGAGCTAGGAGTAGGATAGTGTGGATTAGGATTGTGTTCGGATTTGGTTCGGCCGAGAGTCCCAACGACTCGGATGGAGTCGAGCCGTGACTCATGGCGAGTCACGGCCAAGTTTGTTTATTCGTCGTTGTTATTTATTTAAAATGTGTCAAGTCGTGATTATTAGTTTAGTCGCTAATGATTTATTTGTTTTAATTATTTGATATTGAGTCGGGTATATTTAGTTAGTCGTTATTATTATTCGTTTGGTTCGACAGTCGACACATAGTCGAGCCGTGACTCATTTCGAGTCACGCCAATAATTATTGTTGTGGTTGTTATTTATTTGTGTCGGTTTACGGTTTCGGCTTAAGTTTTATTTAAAATGGACTAACGATTATGAAAAGATAAATAACAAGGTTTAATTATAGTTAAGAGGTTATTGCAACGCATGGACTTGGATTCGGATTATTATTGTGACGATATATGTTATGGACGTATTGGATTTACGGTATTGGTTATTTGGACATTATGGACCCTTTGGTACATGAGACGGAAGGGTACGTTAGACTCATAAGAGCTTAACCTACCTGAACCCGAACAATACAAAATGGTCGATAAAACTAAACAACTAATATTCACGCGAATGATATGTCCAATTATATATAGTAAAACTTGTAAAAATTGTTAATAATCGGAATATTCAAATAAGTCGTATGACTTGGAAACGTTTTGTAAACGGGCAATTCATGCCGAAATTTCGTAAAATGTTTTATAAACTTAAACTATTTATGGTTTATTAAATATTCCAAAACCTTTTCAAAACTCTTATGTATTAACGATTATAATATCTATTTTGGGAAAACGGGGAAAAGCCGAAACTATTTATTGAAGTCGTTATTGTTTGTTTGTTTATTTGTTTATTTATTCTCTTCTGATTTAATTCTTTCTTTCATATTCCTTCTTTTCTCTTCCCTCGTCCTTCTTGAGTGTTCGTTTGTTTCCGCCGACTTGTCATCTTTTTACCCTTTCTAGACTTCCACACGAGACTTAAACGTATTTTCTTTCAAACGCCATTGAAACTAAAAACCTTTTATACGAGTATTATTTATTAAATCATTTTGGATATTATATCTGAGTTATGTCATTAATTGATTAGGTTGTGCTGAGGTTCATTTGTTGTGCCGTACCATCTGATTGTTATCTCGTTTTCTCTGTGACTAAGGTGTGATTCATAGCCCCACTTGTGCACTTTTAATTATTTTTAAACCCATGGGGGAGATACATGCTACTTACTATTTTTCTGAGCACAATGGTTTATTGTATGCTATTCCTGATTGACGCTATATATGCTAAGTACCTTCCTTGCCAAAAGCAAGACCCTCGATCATGAACCATTAATCACCTGCGGGTGAGCGCGATTATAGTTTATAGGCCTATAGGATTGACCGTCCCATCCCTGTTGACCAGTTAGGCAACACGGGTGTACTGTATATCGAATACCTAGGTATTTGGCAAGATACCTACTGGAGGGCAAATGTTATGATTATGAAATTCCGCGGTTATTGTCGACTTATGCCAGAGTTACTGGTACCTCGGTTAACGCATTGTGTGTCATGAGCTTAGTGAAACAAACGAAAGATATCCTGATTGAATATGTGAAGCTTCCAGATTAAAATTCTTGTGCTCAAACTATTATTTTACTAAACCTATGAATTGCACTCAACCTTTGTGTTGACTTTTTAGCATGTTATCTCAGGTATTTGATTTATGAAGTGTGCACGAGGAAGGGCTGGAGGTTCCGGATGGCTATCTGTGGGTTGTGTTTTGTTATTTCTATCTAAATTTTCCGCTGCAAACTACTTTATTTTTCCGCTGCAAACTATATCATTATCCGCTGCTAAATGTGTTGAGAGTCTTTTGAACTCTAATGGTTGAACTTTGTATTTGAATGTGGTATTTTATTAAAACGTCTCGTTATGAGATCGTTTATCTATGATTTTGACTCACTACCCCTCGAGTAGCACCCCAAGCTCAGTCCCGCTGCCATATGTCGAGTTGGGGGTGTTACAGTAGGATTAGCGGCCGAATTATTGACTGATATACGGACTTGAATTATTACTTGTGATGGTTTGAGCAATGTCGGGTGTTAACCGAGACTTTGTAGTCTCGGCATGGCCTCGACAAGCCGAAAAATTGATTTGGACATTATTACTTGAACATGTTGACTTGTTGACCCGACCGTGTGACAAAGGGGTTATAATGGATTATTATGGGGTCCGGGAACTAAGTTAGACCCAAGGGAATTGTTGATGTATTGTGACTCTAAACGAGAAAATAACTCGTGACTTGACTTATATTTTGACTCGACGTAAGCTAAAAGAAAAGAAATGATAAATAAAATTATTTGAAATATTAATTAGCAAATTTAATTTGTTATTTAATATGTGGTGACAAAAAGGGAATTTAATGCGTGGTTATTAAATTTTGGATAAAAACGGAAAAACACGAGGGATATTGGACGTTTCGAGTCACGTTTACCCGTAGGATACCATATTTGGGTTTATTGGATTACTTGTCGAGGAATACCACTTAGATTAATTGTAGGACTTATTATTGAATGTTTGGTATTCGAAATTTCTTGGGAATAAATGGTAACAATTACTACTTTAAAACGTTGGTAAACTCATAAATTGCTCGACATGGTAATGTTCCATTTGGGGACAAGCCATGGCGAATTAATGTTTTATTATATAAAACATATAAGAATTATAACTTAACGGGATGTTTGGGAAATACCAACGACTACCAATCTATTCATTTGGTTTGAGTGTGTTTGAATTGTGTGATTTATCTAGTTTGACGCTGTCGTTTCGTATTGCG